>JAPFBL010000327.1:3340000-3940000 GCA_026182355.1 Hermatobates lingyangjiaoensis | reverse complement strand
CAATAAATTCTTGAAAGAAAAATTGGTGTCTAAAACACAGTAAGAAGTAGTTTAGACATTCATACAATTAAGTATATATAAAATTTGAAGTCGGCAGCAGCCTCAGTATTCAGGATTTATCGACTATTATTTTCCAGTTTTTAAATTATTGTTAAAAAAGGATAAAACAAAAACAATTACGCAAAGAGCATGTTGTATGCTTTATAAAATAAGAAAAAGAGAATTATGTATATTGTAGAAAGAATGAAAGAGTTTATTAGTTCCAGCATACGTTTAGGAAACTACTGGAGTAAATAGCATCCTGATACTGGGGAGTAGAAGTGTTGATGCTGAGGGAAGCATAGACGTGATAGTAACAATGGAAACCATTGGTAGTAAACCCTAGCAATGAGCCCTGCGACCCTTGACCGGTGACATCTCTTCACACCCTTGCCTTAAATTTATTTTCAACAGTTTTCTTCTGCCTTCAATGACCAGCGTGATCGATTGTGCCTTGATAACTTTTATTATTTTTAATATTTAGGCATCTATCTATACATATTATATTTATCAATGATCAAACCACAATAAGAAATGGGAAAACAAGACTAAAATCTTTCAACCGTAACAAACGGTCTTCGTCAGAGTCAAAAACCCAACTGAAACACTAGATGCAGAAAACATCTGGTGAGGGGTTGAGAAGAGTGGGTGGGAGGGAAGAGTGGTATTTTAAAAGGGTGGAAGCGCAGGAAAGGACTAATGTCCAGAAAGGGATGTTTGGGGAAACAAAAGAGTACAGTAAGAAAGAGTAAAAAACTATCAGCTAGCTGTCAACCCTCTTTGAAGAGGCTATTGCCCTCGTAACGAAAGTATCAAGTTTGAAGAGACCGTTACTAATGTTTATAATATTTGATCTATAAAATTTAATTAGAGACGATTCAATAATATTTCTTAACAATATTGATTTTTGATAGGTAATGAATTTATCTCCTGTCCAATCAATATGATGATTTTCATTTTTTTTAGGCAAGGATAAGGCACTACTTTTTTCTTGTCTACTTACGTTGTATGGTGTTCTTTTACACGTGTCTTTAATTATTTACCAGTTTGACCAAGATAAATTTTATGGTAATCAAGATGATTTCCTAATAAAATTCGAATCTGATTGTCATTTGAATAGTTTAACCTTCTATATTGGTTTAGTAATGTAATTTGTAATAGTTTGTTCATTTTCAAATATTCCTATTTTTGCCTCGGAAAAAGATTTTGAATAAAATCGAACCGTCGGCAATGAGAGTTTGATCGGAAGTGGAAGAAACTGACCGCATCCCGATTTATCCTTTTTATGTTATATATATATATATATATCTTGAATGCCAGATTAGATATTGTAAAAGACGAGCCAATCCCTGTTACGTATTACTTTGGGCACTTCTTATTGGTTGTGGGTGTTTATTCGTTGAACACGTTTCTCCTTAGCACACTCCGTCTGCTCGGCCGCCTCAGCCTTCACTCCGGGAGAGGGCTCGCAGTCCCTACTTAATTTTCCAATAGAGTTGGATGAAGGTCTTGGCGTCCTGGCTTGGAAGTGTACCTCGTCGAACTCGGTGTTTACTATGGGCTTAGTGGATTGCATTAGATACTGGTTGTTGGTGTTTTCTGTAAATTCTATTGATATGGGTGTATGTAGACCTTTTCCCCGTCGGTTTCTTAACACGCTTGGCTGCATCCGCCGTCCTTCCTGGAGAGGGCTCGCAGTCCCTACTTTAATTTCACAGAGGGCAGGAATGGCATAGGCGTCCTCACGCAGAAGAGTTCCTCGTAAGAATCTGGTCCGGGCTATGGGCATTATGATTTGAAGTTGAAGTTGAGTGTGTGTGGCGTTTGTCATTAGACCCCTTTACTGCAGTGTTTTCTTGAAGAATGCGTGGCGCCTTCCTCGTGTCATTGCGACCGGTTTCGACCGTTCCTCGGTCATTCTCAAGCTGGTGGGTGTATACACCCACCAGCTTGAGAATGACCGAGGAACGGTCGAAACCGGTCGCAATGACACGAGGAAGGCGCCACGCATTCTTCAAGAAAACACTGCAGTAAAGGGGTCTAATGACAAACGCCACACACACTCAACTTCAACTTCAAATCATAATGCCCATAGCCCGGACCAGATTCTTACGAGGAACTCTTCTGCGTGAGGACGCCTATGCCATTCCTGCCCTCTGTGAAATTAAAGTAGGGACTGCGAGCCCTCTCCAGGAAGGACGGCGGATGCAGCCAAGCGTGTTAAGAAACCGACGGGGAAAAGGTCTACATACACCCATATCAATAGAATTTACAGAAAACACCAACAACCAGTATCTAATGCAATCCACTAAGCCCATAGTAAACACCGAGTTCGACGAGGTACACTTCCAAGCCAGGACGCCAAGACCTTCATCCAACTCTATTGGAAAATTAAGTAGGGACTGCGAGCCCTCTCCCGGAGTGAAGGCTGAGGCGGCCGAGCAGACGGAGTGTGCTAAGGAGAAACGTGTTCAACGAATAAACACCCACAACCAATAAGAAGTGCCCAAAGTAATACGTAACAGGGATTGGCTCGTCTTACATATATATATATATATATATATATATATATATATATATATATATATATAATTGAAAAAGACGAGCCAATCCCTGTTGCGTATTACTTTGGACACATCTTATTGGTTGTGGGCGTTTTTTTGTTAAACACCTTTCTCCTTAGCACACTCCGTCTGCTTGGCCGCCTCAGCCTTCACTCCAGGGGAGGGCTCACAGTCCCTACTTAATTTCCCTATATATAATTATATATACATACACATATATTATATAGACATATTTACACACACACACACACACACATATATATATATATATATATATATATATATATATATATTATATGATCAAACCACAATAAGAAATGGGAAAACAAGACTAAGATCTTTCAACCGTAACAAGCGGTCTTCGTCAGAGTCAAAAACCCAACTGTTGGGTCTTTGTCCAGTTGGGTTTTTGACTCTGACGAAGACCGCTGGTTACGGTTGAAAGATCTTAGTCTTGTTTTCCCATTTCTTATTGTGGTTTGATAGAATGATATAATGTTTAAACAAATGAAACATAAAACTTATTCGGAAAGAACATTTTCATGGTTTAAGGCAAATGTGAAAATGTAAACGGGAAGCGCTGATTTTGCCCTTGTTCAGTGTTTTGAGACATTCAGGCATTTGATCAGACCATTAAAAGAAATAACATATCAGGGTTGTAGATATTGCTTATTTGTAATCTGTTATGTGTTTTCGAATTTTCTCTAAGACTATTTACATTTCAAATATTTCAATCAATATTTTGATTAAATGTAAATGAAAATCTAATTATGTTGCTATTGCTTTTTATAATATTTATTTTTCTCTTAAAACTTTTATAAATTTTGTTGTACACAAAGTTTTCCTTGTAGCGATTATCAATACATAATTAACAATAACTATTTTGTTTTCTAGTAGCTTATAGAAGACAGTACATTCTTTTCAAATGATCTAAAACAGTGGACTTGGAGAAATCTTAATGTAACGTCATTTTGCGATGCACTCGTGAAGTCAATATTTGACTTCATTTTTAAGGAGGTTCATATAGTTTCAAAATATATATATTATGGAGAACTCTATATCTCCTGATACTGGGGAGAATAAATGTCTCTATAACACTTAGAAGAGTTTGATAAACAAAAATATAGACAGTGCAACTTTATTAAACGCAGAGATGCAGAATCACTTCTACCGTCTTCTTGAGATTTTTTTGCATGTAATACAGTATCTCATACACGTAGTTTATATTTAATCCAAATTGGATGTCTATGAATTTGACCACCTCCCCCCACCCCCACCGTTTCTGATAGAAAAGATTTAGAGGTGGGGAACACTACCACCGTCTTCTTGGAGAACTTTACATTACTTAGTGCCTCATTTATATAGTTTAAACTTAATCATAATTGCTATGTACAAAATTTTAAAGTTTCGACTACCTACCAAAGCTCTCTAAGGAAGATTATTCCAATTATGCAGACCAAATCAAGTATGGGTTATGGGTATCAACTGGACAGTATAGATGATGTGTGCAAAGGACAAATAGGAATAAGAATCCTAATAACAGAAGATCTTAAAATTTTTAATTATAAAGCATTTCACAAAACTATAATTAATGAATGGATCAATGCCTCACAGAAGACCTATTTAGACCATGGACTGATTCAATGACATTTGGGGAAATCTGCAAAGACAGATTAGATAGCGATAAAAAAATCGTTAAAATTAAATTAAAACAATTATATTAAACTTTAATAGTAATAGGATGCAGTATTAGTGAGCATAAGTGAGTCAATTAAATATTTTTTTATAATATCTGTAATTTTGACTAGGTGAAATTTAACAAGAATGTGACAGCCAAATCAAGAGAGGATTGATTGTTGTCTTCCTATAACCACAATTTTACAGAATAACTTTCAGTTTATTCTTTAGAATGAAATTGTTCTGAGACTGATCGATCTGTAAGGGAAACGAATGAGGTAAAATGGTTACTTTTTTTTAAAATTGTATTAACAATCTCCGTGTATTTTATTTGTCATCATCACACAAAATACTGTTTCATTTCAAGTCAAACTGAAAATTTATTTTAATTCTTCTTTTAGTCCTTCTTGTATTGGAACTGGTCCTGCTTGCTTGAGGTACTCTTTGCTTTCGTGGGCTAACCATCTCGGGATCTCTCTTGCCTTCGAACCGGTTCTGTTCGCATCAGGGTACTCCTTGTTTTCATTGCCTCCTCTCTTCGAGGTCCTTCTTACATTGGGCCTCTTCTTGTTTTGGAACTGGTTCTGCTTCATTTGAGACACTCCTCGCTTTCTTAGCCTTATCATGTTGGAATCACTCTTGCCTTGGAGCCGGTTTTGCTTGAATCAGTTTACTCGTTGCTTTCATAGCCTCCTCATCTCGAGGTCCTTCTTACATTAGGCCTCTTCTTGTTTTGGATTTGGCTCTGCTTCTTAATTCCATGCACATTTCACTTCCTTGCTATGCTTCTCTCGGGATACTATTTGTGATGCGGCATACTCGCAGGCCTTGTAGCCTCTGATTATATTCAACTGTAAATGTAATCAAACATACGAAACTGTTCATATCTATAGATTAGGTGTATTATTATCGTACATTGCTACAGTAAATGCGTTATACAGATGATGAATAATCGAATTAACCACTTTTATAATGTTTCAAATTATAAATTATTTATATCAACTATTTGTATTATCTTTTATATTCTAGTAAAGTTCGTACTTTTATTACATTTAAGTGATTACAAATTCTGGTTATACCTGTTAATATGGATTTAGTCAGTATGATTGATTATTCCATTACCGGTTTTAAATAATACCCCTACTAATGTAAGGATCAATGTATCAAAATTAATATATAATTAATCTAAAATAATATAGATAAAGTGATTTTTATGGTTGATTGTGTTCCTTGATAAGTAATAATAATTCTCTTTACTGAAGGAAATCAAATTTCCCTAACAAATTAGTAATAATTATATAAGAACAGTTAGATGTTTTTTTTAATGAGGTTGGTCTGCTTCTTATTGGTGAATGCTGCTTGCCCTCATTAATGGAGGTATAGAGAGCTGAGGGACCAATGAGGGCCAGGAAGGCCCTAGAAGGGCGGGAGCCGAGGGTTGCTCCCCCTTGTCTTTTGTTATGCTAACAATTAAATCGCTTCTCATAAGCACTTTAATAAGGCTAACCTTCTTCCTCTCTAACCCCTACCAGATTATAATTGCTTGTTTCATTGGATGTTGGATCAGTAACAATCAAATATCCCTTCCTTATTTACTCAAAGAAGAAAACTTTTTCACTTAATCAAGCTTAGACTACTCCTTCATTTAAATTTTACTAACTAATGTACTCTGCGTTGCTAGGGAAAACTATTAGAATAAAATTTTTAAACGTACAATCTAAATTTTCTACAAGTCATTAAAGTTAATAAACAATGAATATAAAAATGACAGATAATACAACAAATTATCGTTGAAAGCACATATTTGGAGGACGAATTTCGGGAGACGAGGGCAATTACAATCTCATAACACAACAGATCTCCCTGTTATTATCTTCATTTCTCTCCTCAATTCGAACTGCTATTTTTACTACACTGGCTATTTTAGATATAATCTTCAAGTATTCTCATTACTACGGTTTTTTATTCATTGTCCTGTCCTCACTTTCTTGGATAACACTAATCGCCTTATTTTTTGTTCCCATATTTTTATTTGTACAAATTGTCTAGACAGTGAAGACTCTGACGTTAATCCAAGAAAGGTTATATATATATATATATATATATATATATAATAAAATAAAAATAAAATAATGATTTTGTCTGTACATTGCTTAGAACTGACTCATTTCAAGTTTTCTTTACGTTTCATACATTGGAGAAACTGAATCCACCCTTAGAAAAATTTCTGCCGGTTTGTCGGTTTGTCCGCAAAATTTTGTCACGAGTAAACTCAACCACAATTAGACATATCAAGCTGAAACTTTTACAATCGATTTGTGTATGTCTAACTTAAAATATAGGCTCTGAATTGATTGGAAATTCAACGTAGAAGTGAAGTTATGGACGTTTAAAGCATAACGTTTGTCACAACTAAACTCAGCCACCGTGAGATATAGCAAGCTGAAACTTTGACACTAGATTTGTGTATGCCTAACTTAAAATATAGGCTCTAAATAGATTTATAATTCAGTACAGAAGCGAAGTTATGGGACTTTAAGCTGTATTTTGCTGATTTCGCAGACAAGTTTGTTTTGAAAATACACAGGTGAAGCAAGTAGGTATTGTTAGTTGATTTTAATTTCATTGGAGCATATGAATATATTGCGTATTTGACATCTTTGAAAAAGTGTTTCCCAGAGTTGAGGATGTACTATCTATTAAGAATAAATAGTTTTGTAAACGAGCAATTCTCAGCCCTTAATATGAACAGGCAGGAAATATCAACAAACAAGTTCTTACGCTATATCAAGCCGAAGATTGAACTTAAAAGTCAGTAAAGAGAGTGATTAGTAACTAGGAAGCAGTTCATTATCTAACTGAATTTCTTGACTCTGTGACTGCTCCTGGACTGCCTGCTCATGATTAAACACTTAAAGTAGGAGCACCATTATGCTGCGTTTAGTATCAGTAACAAATTTCTTGTTACGAATCTTGAGTGCCTCGGGAAATGTGAAAAGGGACACGACTCTGAATTCGTGCTCTGCACAGATATGGCATAGAGGCGGACATTATGACTGGGTGTGGTATTGGGGAGTCAGTGTGTATACCACCATTGATTCCGAGCAACTATCCGTTTTCGTTGAAACGATTGCAAAGTGCCGTCAGATTCTGTTTCTCAATGGCGTTAACTAAGTCTCAAGGTGAAACTTTATCTAACGCAGGAGTTGAAGTGAATGAGACCAAGTTTTTCTCAAATGGTCAACTGTAGTTTCCTTGCTCAAGAGTCAGAAGTTCGAACTGTTTGTTCTTCCATGAACCTGAAGAACCAACATCTAATGTGGTGTGTACAGACGCATTTGTTTAACACTACACTAATAATGGTATTTTCTACTATTCTATAATTTCTAATGACATTTTGGAATACCAAGTACAATCGAATTTTTGATCCGTCAAAGACGGGTATGTTTGCTAGTATATTATATATATATATATATATTAAAAGCAGAGCAGATTCTGCATTCACGACTTTTTTAAGTAGCTGTTCTTTTTTCCTAATGACACTTCTATGTTGCAGAGGCAATGCAAATAGTAGATTTCCCAACGACATTTTCAGACAAAAACATAGTCAAATAACTACAAAAATTTTATTCACTACTTTTTAAACACAAGCTTTCGACCTCGTTGGTCATCCTCAGGCAGAATAAATTACTAAGACAGATAAATAATATAAAATCTTAATTACTAAACATGAATAATAGAAACCCTCTTCATTTACAAATCCTAGAAGCCATATACATAAAGGAGAAATGCCCGGAGATTAACTTGCAATCCAGTGAAATGTTTATTATACCGACTTCAAGAAACTTTGACAATAAAATTAAACTAACAAGGATGGAGTGATGGCTAGTTAATCTCTCGGACGCTAGGATCGCCACCTACCATTACCTCTTAGTATTGTTACCTCTATCGCCTTTTCTATTGTTATCCCTTATATATGCATTTCTAGTTGTATCCTGTTATTTTGTTACTTTAAGATTTTATATTATTTATCTGTCTTAGTAATTTATTCTGCCTGAGGATGACCAACGAGGTCGAAAGCTTGTGTTTAAAAAGTATTGAATAAAATTTTAGTAGTTATTTGACTATGTTTTTGTCTGAAAATGTCGTTGGGAAATCTACTATTTGCATTGCCTCTGCAACATACAAGTGTCATTAGGAAAAAAGAACAGCTACTTAAAAAAGTCGTGAATGCAGAATCTGCTCTGCTTTTTAATAATATATATATATACCATGATAAACGAAAAACGGTCCGGCAGGACAGATAACAATTAAAATAAGCAGTGACACATAAACTGAAACATAAAAAGACTCACTTTTCAATATTTCGACCGCCATTACGGTCGAAATATTGAAAAGTGAGTCTTTGTTGTGTTTCAGTTTATGTGTCACTGCTTATTTTAATTATATATATATATAAAAAGGTTTCACATAAACACGTGAAACAACAATCAATGATCAAACCACAATAAGAAATGGGAAAACAAGACTAAGATCTTTCAACCGTAATAAGCGGTCTTCGTCAGAGTCAAAAACCCAACTCAGTTGGGTTTTTGACTCTGACGAAGACCGCTTATTACGGTTGAAAGATCTTAGTCTTGTTTTCCCATTTCTTATTGTGGTTTGATCATTGATATATATATATATATATATATATATATATATATATATATATATATATAACAGATTCAATAATATATCGACCGTTAGATAGAATAGGTGTGTTCTCTAATCGGGGTTCGGTCAATTTTAAGTTTGATTTTTTATCCTGGAAAATTGACCGAACCCTGATTAGAGAACACACCTACTATATATATATAAATATATATACATGTAACAAGATTTCACATAAACACGTGAAATAACAATCAATGATCAAACCTTAATATGAAATTAGTCTATTAGGAAAAAAGACTAATATCTTTCAACCGTAACAAGCGGTCTTCGTCAGAGTCAACCCAACAGTTAATTTTGACTCTGACGAAGACCGCTTGTTACGGTTGAAAGATATTAGTCTTGTTTTCCCATTTCATATTGTGGTTTGATCATTGATATATATATATATATATATATATATATATATATATATATATATAACAGATTCATAGAATAGGTGTGTTCCCCAATCGGGGTTCGGTCAATTTTCCAGGATAAAAAATCAAACTCTCGTTGCCAACGTTTCGGTTTTAATTTGGCAACGTTGGCAACGAGAGTTTGATTTTTTATCCTGGAAAATTGACCGAACCCCGATTGAAGAACACACCTATATATATATATATATTGAATTTGATGGCACATTCTGCATTCACGATTTTCTTACTTATAGCTTCTATTTTCCTTACAATTTCCTTTTGAGAAGGTGATAATTGCCAAAGCAAACTAGCATACGACATTCAGAAGGCTGGAAATGCTTGAAAGAGGACTTGCTGCCGAAATACACTAATATATATATATATATATATATATATATATATATATATATATAAATATATATATATTTGTATTAGTATAAGTGGGCAGGAAATCTCCTTGGAGACAAATGGGTTCTAGCAGGGTTGTTAACGTTCAGGTTAAACCCTCCATTGTTGCCAACCCTACTAGATTCTAGCTCTTTAACAAGTCTGAAACTATTATCAAAAGTGTTGCTATTTGGGATAACATTGAGATCGTAATTTTGAATATAGAGGCTGGGATTAATATCTTTGATATTCAAAGCTTCCAATATATATATATGAATATGGCGCTCTAACTGAACTTTATAAAGATAAAAAATACAGATATTTTCAAACATAACAAAACACTTACTTCGATTGATATGAATCAACAGTTCTTCATCATAGCGAGAAAGATGTTCTCAGGCGGTCATATCAGATCAGAGTAGAAATGTGTATATATTTCATATATAATTATATATGGATTAATTATCGTTTATACTTAATATTTCTAGTTTGTTTTTGAATATTTGTTGTCCGATCTGAATCATTTTTTCATCATTCAAATGTTATATATAAGTTCTTAAAAGGAAACTAAATGAGCATGCACAATAGATATACAAACTTACGGTCTCAAATGTTCTGTTTGGCTGTCATTAGTATTAAGAGAGAATGGTAGAGGTGAACAGCCGACAATGCAGGTAAAAATGTGTACGATCAGAAAGTATGTCGTCTGATTGACTGAATAAGAGTAGACGGTTAAATAAAAGCACAAACCAGCTAACCTTCTTTGAACTTGTTTAATTTTGCTTTGCTACTAATCATTTGATTCCATGTTTATTCACTTTCACCTCTTCCCTTCTCTCAAATCATTTATTAATTTTGCCTTTTACTTCTATTTTACCTTCTTTCTGATCGGACTCCTTCGAGGTACTGTCACTCTACCGGGGCGTAAAGTCTTCCTTCTTCTCTTCCTCTTGATGACGGTTAAACAGAAAATTTGAGACTTCAGAGTGTAAAATTATTGGTTGCGTTAATTTAGTTTCCGTCTTAAAACTTTTGTTGTCCATTATGAATCGATTTTCTAATATGAAATGGGAAAACAAGACTAAGATCTTTCAGCCGTAACAAGCGGTCTTCTTCAGAGTCAAAAACCCAACTGTTTGTTGGGTTTCCGCATTTTCATCGGGTTTTCCCATTTCATATTGTGATTTCATATTTATTGTTATTTCACGAGTTTATGTGAAATCTTTTTATATTATATATATATATATATATATATATATAAATAAAGGTTATCGGGACTCGGTCAGTTCTTCAGGTTCAAATAAAACTCTCATTGCTAACGTTTCGCTTTTTCATTAAAACATTTTTAATAGGCAGAAATATAAAATTTTTGAAAGAGAAAAACTAATTATTACATTAGAGAATATTTTACAGAGAAAACAGTTTGTGGATTTCAGAAAGAGATGTCTAGTTTGTTTCTACTTCACGGTCGATACTTTTATCAACATTTATATTTATATATAAACTCTGAAGTAGTTAAGTATGTTAATAATGATATTTAATCTAATAGGGGAGTTGACACATTCAGAAGAAGAGCAACCTAACAATTTAATAATGGAGATCTACCTGTGTGTGTAAATAATGCTCAGGAACTTATAATGGTTCGGTTAATATTTAAGTGTATTTGTTAATTGTTATATTCTTATACTTTCGATTTTGAATGTATTTATTGGTTGTTAATGCTTAAGTTATTGTTATTTTTAGTTTTCTTTGCATCTTATATTGTAATAATGTGAACTGAAGGTTCTAAGCCTGGAGTGTTTCAAGTTGAAAGGCCGTTGTGGCCTGGTACAGGGCAATTGTTATCTAAAGACGATATTCATGTTTTGGTTTTACATGTCTCAGAGACAGGCGAAGACAGATGGTTAGGGCAGGACCGACTGAGCAGTATCATTTTGATCTAATGTTCTTACCTGCATTCTTGAGTTATCAACACCTCTCTCCGCTCTTATTAAGACACTTCTTTGGACTTACCGTGTTATCCACAAGTCAGGTTATCATCTCCTTTCGTTTCAGTCGCATTATACATTAATGATTATCAGAGTAACTGTGAACAGCTGTAATCTACCTGTAACTAAAAAGTTACGCAATAGGTTTTTTACATTAACTTTTTATCTATTATTATCAGACATCATTATATTTGTTTTTTACTTTTTACAAATACGTAATTCCACCTATATTAAAAATTAACTTTAAAACCCTATATTTTTTTATTTTTTAGACGTGCTATATTTATTTTCTAAACCTCACAAAAGATGGAGTATTTTCCATTGTGTATTTTATTTAAAATTACAAAAGGAATTTTGATTTTTGTTCAGGATACATCCTGTAAAGTAGAAGCTGATTTATATTATTTCTTTTTTAATAACAAGTTATGTAAAACCGATGGAAAGAGGAGGGGATTTTGAAGATTGGAACTTTTATTATGCACTTGCTCGCATAACTTCCTTATAGTTCAGTCTATAGCGATCATTTACTATACTGTTTTGCGATCATTACTTCTGAATAGAGTTGGCATTTTTTATTCAATTGGTGATTTTTATGAAATACTAAGATGTAATATTACTAAGTCGTATTGTCTTAGCAGGGCAGACAAATAAAAGTCAAATACATATCAGCATTCAAGATGTTTTGTGAAAACATCACTTTTTCAACACGTATGTTCTTTCTTATGTTAGATTTAAAATTCAAAATCAAACAATAGCATAGAACATGCTTTATAATAACTTAAATAAGGTATATACTAATAAAAAGTAGTACTCTCTTCCAGGGAAGGTGGAGATAAATTTGGTTAGTTCAAAGGTATTAATTAACTTTTCCCAATATGAGTAAATGGTACGTTAACATTTTGCACGACCATGGCGTTATACTACTAAGTTTCTTGTCTCTATCAGAGGATAGTGGGTTTGAATTTCTTCATCTTTGTTTTTATAGGTGTCCAGAATTACTTGGTTAGTATTACCTTACCACGAAATTACTTCGTCTAAATTTGTCTTTAATGTGCTTATTTCCAAAACACTTGGAGTTCCGTAATTTAGGTGTTCGTGTTAGCGTTATGTCTCCCTAGTAGAGTCGAGCGCACTTTCAGGGTAGTACTCATTGACACAAACTTGAACAAACACTGTGATTATTGTTCCGTTACTTACATCTAAACATTGGATGTAAACAATATTGGGTGTGGTTGCCACTTGGACTGGTGACACTTGTATCTTTGGTGCCCTCCATAACATGATTTGCCCACGGTGCTGAATCAAAAACCAACCATACATCACCCCTGGATAGTAAATAAGACGTACACCTAATTACTGTAACTGTTGGGTAATAAAAAAGGATTTTTTATTATTATATAAAAAAATAAAAATGTACATAATGTGTATTCAACTTTAAAGCAAAACTTGACCTTGGCCAGTTATTAAGTGTCTGGTGATACAAAGAAGTTAGGAATTTATTCAAAACTCATGTTTTGTCATTATAAGTTGTTGAGTGCTTGCCATTTATCGTTATGTTGGGAATGTTAATTTTACATCAAGGAATATGTTGTGTGAATTGATTTGCACAATTTTCAAGTTTATTAGAGACGTTGGAATGGTATTCAGTTTGTTAACTTTATTAAACCACATTGTTTCTTTCTCGACGAGCACTAAATCAGAAAATATACAGCCAGGTTAGTTCTACTTTTGCGTTTCTTCATGTTTCCTTAATAAAGTCTTATTGAGTACCAAACTTCATTTTATTTCAGCACACAGCAACTTTACATTCTTCTTAACCTAAGAAAGGCGAACAGTAGATTTTTTCGCTTACAACCAAAAAACAATCTTGGGTTATTGCTAGATTCACCCTCGATCTCAAGTCCTAGCACTAAGTACACTACTTATTCATTAAATTACCTTTAAAATATACAAGGTTATTGAAACATTGAAAAACTTGTTGTTTTAGATGCAGGTATTTTTGAAACCTATATAAGGAAATATAATACAAGTCTGATGTTGAAATAATTCATTTCTCTATTTGAAACAATGGAAGTTCATATCAAAGTGTTTTTAAGTGCCCATATCAAAAAGCATGAAAAGTGTTTTTCCTACCTGTTTACCCTCAGGTTACAGGTATGTTGTCTGGTAGTACGGTCACTCCAACCTAACTTACCCAACCCTTGTCCTAACACTTCCAAGTTTTTTACTAGAATTCCATGCTTCAATATTTCTTTTTTTATTTTTTCGTGTAAATAATTTTTTTTTTGAGGCCAGATGATCATCAGTCATACTTTTTGGCACTTTGCTTGGGTAAATTATTACTGTTTCTGCCCTTGTTACCCAAGTTTCGCATGAACAGGTATTGGTATCGGTAGTTCCGTACTGTTCCACAGCTTCAATTTAATAGTATAGAAAATGGGCTAAAAATTGGCTAATGGCTAAAAATTTTTCAAACGAGCTAAAGAAGGGAGTCAAAGTGATAATATAAGGAAAATAACATTCTAAAAATTTATTTTAATATTTTATTTTTAAACAAGATTATACAATCATAAAAGGGATAGTTTTGAAGTTTTTATTGATTTTTTCTTTGGACAATATAAAATATAAAGTTACATAAATGGTATATAATAATTCATTTGTATTTGTCATACAATTATTAAACGTTTAGACAGATTAACAATGTGTAAACATATTTTTTTTCAGTTTAGTATTGTCCTAATATTCTTAAAAAACATATTAATAATAATTTTCAGAATTTGACTATGAAGCATCTTAATTTCTTTTATTTTGTATTGAAGTAAATGTACCTACAAATGTGTCCCAACAAACGTAAGTGACTTGAGAATAAAAAAAAAAATCATCACAAAAACAATAACAAAATCTGCTGCGAGGCCCACAAGACATTCAATATGACATTCATCAAAAATTATATTAAGCAACGATATGACTACTTTCTTCTCTATAACTTGACCTAAAATTATTAATGGGAATAATAATTATTAGTCCTGGAAACTGTCACTTTAAGGATATTCATTAAAATGAGTTTAATACGCCTGTAAGATAGCAATTTTTAGGATACCAGTACGGTTTACCTGTGTAGAACAAATCATTCCTTCTCTCTCTCTCTCTCTCTCTCTCTCTCTCTCTCTCTCTCTCTCTATATATTATATATATATATATATATATATATATATATATATATATATCTCACACAAACACACGTACAAAGATATATACTTGTAAACTAAACTCACAAAAAAAGACACATGAAAGAGATAACTAAAACCACTACTGTATTTCAAATGCCTCGCCATCGGGTAGAAAGTTAGTCGCTCTGAAGACAGTCCACGCTACACACACACGCACATGCGCACACACACATATTCACACAAAAAAAAAATATAAAACACTAACAAGTACTCGCAAAATATTCAATTTGAATTATTGACCAAACTCAGTACTTTCATGTCAATATATTTCATAGAAAGGATAAATGAAATGACAAATAATAAATTTAAATTTATATTCTTTAGTATATATTGGATATGCCCTGACAAAAATGTGTTTCTTGAAAGGTTTATTTTAAATTAGTAGTGAATTATTAAAATGAGTAGATGTTTTATCATGCTGGTAAACACTTGATATGGATCTATAGCATAATTATACAAAACCAAGACGAGTTTCGAAGCTCTTGTTTCATTATTGAATTTTCAGTAGGATAGTGATGTAGATAGCTTGGGAATAATTTATAATGGAGCTATTAAAGCAATGTTAGCATACCCATTACCATTAATGATGCTGTTAATGACGCACAGGTGGTACATCCTTTATATCGATAACTGAATTCATCTCAATCCTTTCATACTGGTCGGCGAGTTTTCAATTTTATTCATCTCAAATAACTATATTCTACGATCATGCCTATATTTCACTACCTTATACACAAACTGATCGTACGGTGGAGACAAATTTTAATCTGTGAGTAAATTCCTAAAACCCTTCCGAAACAATATTAGAACTTCTTACAGTAGAGTTTTTTCAAAAATAATAACAGTGAAAAATAGTTAATTAAAACATTTGTTGTCTGTTGTAATTGTTTTTTTATTTTGTACAAAATTGCCAGTGATCTTGCGACTATGCTGGTGCCTCAAATAGCATTTTTCAAATAAATAGTTAAAAAAAAATAGTTCGAAGAAACGATTTAAAATAAATTAATTCATATACAGCACTGAATTGTCTATCCGATCATAGTTTTCTTAATTCAGAAACCTTTATGTACATGCGTCCAAAGTCTCATAGCAGTCCGATAAAACATTTTAGGAAAGCATGTAGAGACAAACATTAATTTTTAACTATATTGTTATTAGTGGTATATATAGTCAGAGTTTGTTAAAATAATCCATGAGAGAGAGCAATAGTTGAAAATTATAAGGTAACAAAAAAAAAAAAAAGAAAAACATACTCTTAAAGTCTCTAATTTTACTTACAACACTGTCGTGTGCTTGGTCACATCCCTTTCCTCTCTTGAGGACGGTTGGAACAAAAGTTAGAGACTGTAAGCGTATGTTTCACCTTTTATTTGTTACTTTACTAAATTTGAATTATATATATATATATATATATATATATATATATATATATATATATACAGTTCAAAATTGAAATAGGTAGCACACAAAGTAAAGAAACACACATACAAAGTCAAATATTCGGGCAATCCGTCTTCAGAAGAAAAGAGAAAGGGAGACCAAGCACGTTGTAGACGCAGCGGCTTGTAACGGCTAGTAGTAATATATAAAGAAACGGTCCAGCGGACTTTTTTAAATAAAATAAATTCAAAACGAAGGAAACACACATAAAGACACAGACATAACTCACATCGATATTTCGACCATCGTCGTCACCAGGAGGTGTGAAGAGTCGTCATCAGTCGCCGCCTTGCCTTCCTGCGGGACTCTTCGCTCTTCACACCTCCTGATGACGACGATGGTCGAAATATCGATGTGAGTTATGTCTGTATCTTTATGTGTGTTTCCTTCGTTTTGAATTTATTTTATATATATATATATATATATATATATATATATATATATATATATATATGTATGTATAAACGTTTCACATTAAACTATAGATACAGAATAAAAATACGAACACACCTACAGTCTCTAATTTTCGGTTGAACCGTCATCAGGAGAGACTCCAGCCGTCGTTTTGCAAGTGCGCTTAGTGTTCCTATCTCAAGTCTCCTGATGACGCTTCAACCAAAAATTAGAGATTGTAAGTGTGTTGATATCTTTATTTTGTCTATAGTTTAATGTGAAACGTTTGTTGTCCTTTTTAGATCATTTTTCTGTAGACAATATATGTATACAAGATTTCAAATGAACACGTGAAATAACAATCAATGATCAAACCACAATATGAAATAGGAAAAAGAAGACTAAAATCTCTCAACCGTAACAAGCGGTCTTCGTCAGAGTCAAACTGGCCTAATTGGGTTTTTGACTCTGACGAAGACCGCTTGTTACGGTTGAAAGATCTTAGTCTTCTTTTTCTCATTTCATCTTGTGGTTTGATTATACATATATAGGATTTTCGGGAAATCCATCTTCAGGAGAAAAGAGAAAGGGAGACCAAGCACGTTGCAGACGCAAAGCAAATAACCCAGTTTGGATCGTATTCCCGTTTATCAATTGAATATATATATAGTTCACAAAGGAAAGAGAAAACACAAATAAAGACACACACAAAAGACTCACAACGATATTTCGACAGTCGTCGTCATCGGGTAGAAGTAGTCCCTTTGAGTAGCTGAAGCTAACAGCTTCATATATATATATATATATATATATATATATATATATATCATATATATATGATATATCATATATATATACATATCATATATATATATATATATAATTAAAGTTACAGCTAGAGAACACAAGAAAAAGGACGAACACTCACGAATCTCGATAATTTCGGCGTCTTGCCGTCTTCAGGAGAGTAGAAAGAAAGAAAATAATAGGAGAAAGAATGAAGGAACGGAGACGTAAATGCGTCCACTGGCATATATATATATATATATATATATATATATATATATATAATTAAAGTTACAACTAGAGATCACAAAAAAGAGGACTAACACTCACGATTCTCGATCATTTTGGCTGTCTTACCGTCTTCAGGAGAGGAGAAAAAGAAAAGAAAGAGCGGAGATGTAAATGCGTCCACCGACCGAAACAAACACCGATAACCATATATATATATATATATAAAACTGAAAGTCAGATTTTTTACTCTGACGACGACTGCTTTTTGTGGTTTAAATATCTTAGTATTTTTTTTTTAAAATTTCATATTGTGGTTTGATCATTGATTGTTATTTCACGTGTTTATCTGAAGTCTTGTTTGGTATAGTTATATACAGGGTGATTGAAAAGTAACTCCCTATTTTAAAATAATTACAATTTTTTTTAAATCAATTAAATCTCAATTTTGTGTATATATTACTTAATGTATGGCAATTTAATTTATGTTCTTGTTTTCCTTTCAGATTTATTTAAATCTGAATTTGGAAGAACTTGAAGGGCGAATACGAGAAGTTATGATTTCCATCCCACAAGAGTTTCTTGCGAAATCAGTTAATGCGATTCCTGGTCGACTTGAGAAGCTGGTGGGAAATAAAGGCGCCCATATCGAATTTTAAATAAAAGCCCATGCACTATACTTCCTTCTCATATTCATTAATTGTAGAAATTATATTTTAAAAATAAATTATAGTTTTTTTAAAATAGGGAGTTACTTTTCAATCACCCTGTATATATATATATATATAAAATAGTGACCAAATTACATTAAACGAATCATTTCATTTCGTTTCCGAAAATGTTAACAAAGTATTTATAATTATTACAAGGTGAAGCGCATTATTTTATTTGTAAAGTAGTGTGAATTAAAAATTAAGCTGAGCACCTAATAAAGTGGAAGTTTATTTTAGATTAAAGATTGACCGTAACTGTTTTAGTAGCTCTTTATAGATTGTTTTGCGAGAAACGTTCCTATTCTATCTTTGGGCTTCGAGTGCCGCCTTAAACAAGTAAAAGGATGTTTATATATTTATATTCATTTAAGTAATCATGTTTACCTCTTTAAAATTCAAGGTTTTCCTTTTCTTGATTTCAATTTTTTTTTGTTACAAATGAGTTAATTATTGGTAACATTTTATAATTTTATCTCTTTTTCTATAAATCTTCCTAAAAATTTTTCAGGAATTTACTAAGAAAAACAACCAACACATAGGCTAATAATGCAAAGTAATCAGTACAAAAGTCTGTGGGTATTCCCTGAGGCTGGTGTTACTATACTATGGTGACATCTATGCCAACTGCAATGCTGCATATAGAATTCTAGCAGAGTCCATATCTGCCTCCAAAAGCATGATGCTCACGCAAGGCTTATTATTACACAAAGTAGTAATTCCTATCCCCTAGGCTTGCATGAGTACGCTCCAATGACAATCAGACATCTGCTTGTCTGTCCCTCTTTCAACGATTAACGTAAATTAAATAATGGTGACAAATATACAAGAAAATTGTTACCCTCTACTGACCTACAAGAAGCAAAACGGCATAATGCTAATACTTGGCGTTGTATAATAACAGACAAGCATTGAGTGGCATAGATTTTGTATACTTTAATTTATTGATAGCATGTCTATTCGAGAGAATCTGACATCCTAGATAGTCCGTACCTTTAGTTTTACGTCCTCACCGTTGGACAGTACATAGATTTCCACATCGCATACAAAATATCTACCGTCTAGTAATCATCATAAAACATAAGAACGTTGGATTCTTCATTAATGTTTCACGTAGTTGATTTGAAGAGTTAGTGTTGTTCTGTTTATTACAGGTGCTATGTGTGCATAATATATGCAATGCATTTGGGCTTCTCTTTTTTTTTTAATATCATGCTAATACTACATTAAACAAAAACTTACATTGTTACCTTGTTTTAGAGAAAACACTATTTACCGGTCCATACTTTGACCAACAAGGTAATAATGTTTGTAAGTTTTTGTTTTCCCTTAATTTCTTTTATTTGTTGACTCTTTTTTCATTGTTTTATAATTTTCTGTGTTTGTTACTGTCAGTGTGTTGTGCTTGAATGCTCTGTATGGAGGTATCCTCCCAGAATTAGTTTTGTAATGGTGTGCTTATCTGTTAGAAAATTGGGTTCTGGTGTTCTGAATAATTAATAATAAGTAATTAGGTTTAAACAACAAATGTCTGTTTTTAAATAATAAATAATAACACTAGGTATTTTATGATCCTTTTGTGGTTCTGTTGTTACTGAATTTTTTGTTTGTTTGGTTTCCTTTCTGTTGGTTGGTATCCGTGGATGTATTTATCTTGCTTTACTTATGTCGTTAAAAAATTGTTTTTTAGCCTTAAAAATGCCAAACAACTTTTGGCGAAACGTCGTCTTATAATCAGGAGTTGTATGTTTATAACCAAAATCCTCAAGAACACCTTCTGTGAATTTGAATATCAGTGGTCGAGAAGCTATATCAATATATATATATATATATATATATTCCGTCGTTCCTGCTGAGAGTATTCACCGCCCTACAGCTAGAAGGGATCGTAGGATTACTACTCCCTTCATTTCTACTTTTTTCCCAGGTTCCCACAAGCTCGGCGCTGTTATTAGGGAGTTCTTTCCTATACTTTCTTCTTCGTCTACTTCTCCTATTTTCTGTCAGTCCCCTACTTTCTCCTACCGTAGACCTTCCAACCTTAAATCCATTTTCACTCATATTTCCAACAGCCCCTGTGCTAGCAGAGGGATGCAGCGATATGAACACCGTAACTGCCAAACCTGTCCCCTAATTAACTCCAGTCCTTACTTTACTTCCCCTCTCAGTAACAACTCCTATCCTGTTCCTTCTGATACATCTTGCACTTCCTGTAACTGCGTTTACCGTTTGGAGTGTACTCGATGTGATGCTTTTTACGTTGGCTTGGCTTCAACCAAGCTGAGCCTGCGTATGAACAATCACAGGGCGTCCGTTGGTCAGCGCAGAGACCTACCCATAGCTATCCATGCTAATTCCCATGACCTCCCTTTCAATGATTGTTTCAGGGTACAAATCCTCAAACAAATCCCCGAGTCTAATTCCCATGTCACCCTTAGAGCTTCTGAAGAGGCATTCATATGCCTCCTTGGGGCTCGTTCTCCTCCTGGTCTTAACCTGTACCGTTAATTATTTATTATTTATTATTATTTTTTATGTTATTATTATTATTTTGATTATTATTTCGTATTTTATATACTTTTTATCTTGTTTTCTAAATAAATATTGGAGGGTTTTCTGTTTTTCCTCTCCTCCGCTGGGGGGCAGCATTGCGGTGGTCCCACGAGTTACTCTGGAGGCCAGTAGCAGTTTGCTTCTCAACGCGAGTACTTCGCACTTCTTCCCGATGACGACGGATGTCGAAATATCGAAGTGAGTTCTGTAGTGTCTTTCTGTGTTCTTTTCTATGTGTTAAAGTATATATATATATATATATATATAGTTAAGAAGGAGTGATCCCAAATTTTATAAATATTTATGTAAGGATAGTTTAAGAGTTTCATTAAGTTGTTATTAATTTTATATAGAATGTTTCAAGTTCAATGGTATCATCAGATAATAGAAATCAATCACAAGAGGTTTTTGGAAATACCTTCAATGTATTAAGAATTGCTTCAAATTTGTAAAATTCTTATATAATGTTTTTTCTGATTGGAAATATTTTCTCAGTCTGCTCCCCAATGTGGTCAATTACCGTTGTGAAAGAAATAAGACCTAATAACTTGTGTCTAAATGGAATGCGAGGAGGGTGAAGGAATGAGTTAGAAGGCCTTCAGACTTGAGTGGGATAATAGGATTTTGGGTCCGTTTGACTCTTCACATCATCTAGGGCGGATCAAAGAAACATTGATTGAGATAAAGACGAAGTTAATTTTGATGTAGAATGGATGACAGTGAACCAAGTGCTATGAAAAGAGGAATCTTTCTGAAAATTCACAGATTGGGAATTCATACTTCGTTTTGATTCTAAAATTGTGTCCTCTAGGTGAATAACTCTGTTTTTTTTTTTGTTGATAGAATATAAAGACGTTGTCCAGCTACCTATCAAAGATCACAACTCCTAAGAACTTGAGACAAAATGTACGACCCCTGATTTAGAATCCTGCCGGTTTGGTTTGCCTCTAATTAAAATGGGTGGCTATTAAGAATTGTATAGCGCTATCTGTTCATATAGCAGTATAAATATCTTAAAAACATTGTAGTAAAAAAAAAAGTCTAAATGAAACATTTACTACACTGAAAAAATAACATTTAGTTCTTTGAAAATTAAGGAACAACCAGTTGTTAGCTATTTGCGAACTTCATTTCTTATATAAATTAGAATGTAGTAACAAAAATATGTTATTACATCTTTCAATATCTGTGGTACTAACAATATTATATTTACAAAACATTTATGGTTAACTTCTAAATCTATAAAAAAAATTGGATTCTCTATTTTAACATGATGGTAAATAAAAATTATTATTGTCTAGTATATTGACAACCTATATAGTAATATGCAATACAAAAGGATGTAATTATCTGATATCCTAGCGATTATGCTTTTTTTTTTTTAACATCTTTATTAGCAAATATACAACTACTCATATTCTGCGTAACAGGCACATGTATTAATAGACTACGCATAACATCGATACACATGAGCAAAGAATGGAACCCACTGGTTCAACTTTTCACTTTGTTTGTTTTTCTTTTTAGTATATTATTGTAATAGGAGATCCCTGGGCCATTTTCTCTTGAGTCGTCTTGGGGGATTCTGGATACGTGAGGGGGAAGCAAGGATTCGTACAAGTGGATTTGGGTGAGAGGAAAGGTTGTTGTGAAATGACTTCTAACGATCAGAGGCTAGGTTTTGGATGAATGGAATTTTTAGGTCTTTATGAAGGGTGTAGTTTTTGACGTAATAAAGAATATTTGTGATAGTACGGAGGATTTTTGATTGTAATGATTATATTTTATAAATGTTGGAAGGTTTTGCACAACCCCATAGTTCATGTCCGTGCGATTATGCTTAGAAATTTAAAGTTGATAATTGGAGCAAGTATTTTTTTTTCCAAATTTCATACTTAAAGGCCTCTTTATCTTTCATGTTGCTCAAAGGGGAAATCTCATTCATTTACTATTGGTTACTTTAATTATTGGTGTGAAAGATAAATTGGGAGTTTTAAATTTGTGTAAAACCGAAGTTTATTGGAATGGATATCTTTAATAGGCACATGGCATCGTATAGACTGAACACAGACAGATTTAGGGTTTTTTTTTAAACATCTGTATTTTGAAATATACAACTATAGCATATGTTGCTTCTAGTACTTGTAAAAAAAAAATAAAGTTTACAATAGATTCGAATATTTGTTTTTAACAACAAGTATACTAACGATTGTGGAAAATTTGGCAGCTGTTTTGTCAGAGATTGTAACAATCTGGAATACCCTGACAGTTCTGTAAAGCAGTGAGGTATAATTCGTTCTCTGTAATATTGATGATCCATGCATTGGGATTGACAGTTCGGTCACTACAAATAAAGAAATATATAAGTAATTTCTGATACTGATGGTGAAAAAACAGATAATGACAAGAATGTATGCTTGGATTCTTGGTTACACCAACTATGTTTAAATCAAAAGTGACTGTATTATAAATTTACAAAAGAATGGTAATTTGTTAGTTTTATTTATGCGACTAATATAAATATTCATATTTGACCCAAGCCAAAAATAAAATTTGCAATTCTGCTCTATTTTATACAATCAAAGTCATCATATGGTGAGCCAATCATTTGATAAAATACATCATGAAAAGAACTACTCTTGTAGACAGTTGTACAAATGTTAGTTTGAAAGTTTTAACTCCTAGACATCAATAAACATCAAAAGCTGAAAAAGGCCAATCAATATGTTACTTAGACTTAAAAGAAATATGGAGTTTTGTTCCGAAGAGGACCAGTTTCTTAAACAGTTAATTCATTGACCTGGTTTCTAATTGTTTGTTTTAAATGATTTTTAAGCATTTTACACCGACTAAATGAAAAAAAGTTGTTCTCAACATGTAAGCCCCGGATCTATAAATTACACTATAGAATTATTAAGCAATATAACACTATGAGTATTATTTAAATGGAAATGATATGATTTATTATAACTAACTAATTGCTCAATTCGTTAAATAAGTGCTGTTTACCCATGTTAGGGAAATAAAGGAAACAATCATCACACAAGGTTTTGTAAAAAGAACAACTTGTTTCTTCCTCAGGTTATTTCATATTTTGAGGAGGGTAATATCGAAAAATCCCAGCTTCGTATAGAAAATAAGTTTTTACTTTCATTACCATCTATATGAATTATATAGTAGTAAAAGAATTGCGTTAAGGTCAAACTTTAAGGCCAAGTTTTCAACGGAAACACACAATTTGAGTCCAGTGAAAGAGGCTTCGCACATTGGTCTCTCTGTTTGCTTATATACGTGCATGTGTGTGTGCGCAAAATATCTTTCTTAAACCAAAAGAGGGAAAATCAATCAATTTTCTATTTAAATTACTGTTAGCGCTGAGACGGAACAATAATCTCAGCATAAATATTGCACTTTTTTAGTGGGTACAATATTTATATAATATATATTAATATTTATAAAATATATATTTTTGAATTATGATAATTTAATTTAATAATATATATATTTTTTATATAATATAATTACAAAAGAAAAATTTTGGTTTTTGAAGTTTGATGTAAATCTGATTTATTGGCCGATATTTAATATTTATAAGGCTTGATACCCATGTAAACTGACGTTTAACATATAAAGTTTAAAGAACTGTTAAAAAGGGCCTTTTTATTTAAGAAAAATAAATTAATTAACTTTTAAAAGATTTTGATTAAGTAGATACGGGTATTAAACAAAAGCACAAGTAGAAGCAATAAATATTAAATTTGATCCGAACTGATTAAACTGAGTCACAGAAATAAGAGGTCTTCTGTGGTAATAGCAATTTAGCATTATATGGATATTCCTAGCAGCAGTTTTGGTGAACAAATCGAATGCTTTGGAGTTTTTTGAGTTTTTTTCGTTTTTGAAGTTTCGTATTTGAATGCATTATAGTTTTATAAATTCATTAATAATAATCAAATTACAATCCTTTTTTATTTAAATAATTTAATTGTCATTTATAAGTTTTAAAGTAATATTTATTGGTTAAAGTAATGTTTTAGCATTTTGTTATTAATTATTTATTATCCTACTCATTAATTTTTTGCTAATATAATATAATTTTTTTTAAAAAAAAGATTATTTTTTTAAAGTATTTAATTCAGTTTTATCAAAAGTATATTTTAGTGATTTAAATAGAAGTCGTATGGTGTCTAATACAATATATTTTTATGGTAAATCCTTTTGTTACTTGGAGCATTTTACTTTATTTTCCTAAAAGTATAATATTATTTTAAAACCTGATAAGAAACCAATTATCAAAATGCAAACATTATTTATTTTAAGAAGTTGTTAATTAAAGCAAAATGTTTAACAGGTTGTTTTTTACATAGTAGTTCAATTAAAGTAAAAGTGTATCATGGATTTACAAAGAGAGAATATAGAAGTGAAGCTAAAAATTATTCACAGGAATTGATTCACAGTTATATATATATATATATATATGTATATATATCAGTTCAAAATTGAAGATAGGTAGCACAGAAAGTAAAAGAAACACACTTACAAACTCAAATTTTCGGGTAATCCGTCTTCAAGAGAAAAGAGGGGAGACCTTCAAGGGAGACCAAGCACGTTGTAGACGCAACGCCTAGTAACCGACACGGCAACCGCCAGTGCTGCTCCCCGTGCCCGGTCTTGAAGTAATAGAATTAAGAGAAAATATAAACAGAAATACAGATAAGCATTACAAGTTGGGAAAATATAAATGATTCAGAAGGATTTGTAGAAAAAAAAATTATATATCTCTGTATAAAAAAATCTGCAATAATCCATAAAAGGTAAAGTTAGATAAAAAAAATGTAAAAGGGAAACTAGTTAAGAATGAGTGTCTTAAAAAATAAAATAAAATATAATACAGGGTGCAACAAAGTCACGCACCAATGTTAATGAAAAAAGTTATAGTAGTAACATTTATTAAAATTCAAAGTTCGCCCAATTCAAACATGTTTCGCCCAACAAAGTCAGGATCTTCTTTGAGTTTAACCTGAAACCATACAGCCATTTCTAAACGTCTGTCACTATCATCCTCGTACAATTTGTGTAGAATTTGAAGTTTGTAAGGATGAAACTTTTCTGCTTTGAAGACCTTCTGCATCGTTGAACGAGGAATACCAATTTCACCTGCTGCCCTTCGCACTGACTTCCTTGGACTGCTTGCAATTTTTTCCAACACTTGTGCACGTGTCTCCGCAGATAAACCTGGCCGCCCACTTCGCTTTTTGTCAACGACGCTACCAGTTTCTCTGAATTTGTTGATTAAGCGACCGACAGAAGTGTGTGACACATTTTCATGAGGATGGTTTCTGTTGAATTGCTCAGCAACACTTTGTTCGTTGGTTGCACCATCACGACCAGATAATAAAATTATTTCTACGCGCTGCTCTGTAGTCAAGTTCCTTTACTCTGTGTGTTATCCTTCTTCGATTTTGAACTCGTATTGTGTCCAGTTTGGATCGTCTTTCCGATTTTATAATGAATTTATAAACGTATGCTAAGATTACATATGATTGACAAAATTTTTTAATTGAAATAAAAATAACTAATAATAAAGAATAAAATAATAATTAATGTATATTTAATTGTAATAACTTTCAAATAATAGTAAAACAGTAGTTAAGCTTCTTAATATTCTGAGATATTAATAATATATAACAATTGTGATGATAAAAGTGCTAAAAATTTTTCTCAAAAACAATTAATCACGTGCCTTTTAATATTAGTTCACGAATCAAGGTTGCCAGATGAATGTTTTTGGAGTCAGATTCCTTAAATTTGGTCTTAAAGAGAAATAATGGCTGAAAATAAATTAAACAGCCAAGATCAAACCTACCTGAATTCAAGCCATATTTTATTTTAATGACCTTCCACAGATAAAACTTATAATCATATTTCAATTGTCATTAAAACTTCCTTTTTAAATTTCAAACCACGTAGAAAAGATATAAGTTCCTGAAGGTCATTCACTTTAAGGCTTCCATACAAACTTTCTAAAAACACTGTTGTAATATTTATGGTAACCATTTTGCAAGGTATTCTGCTTTGTCAACCCTCTTAATAACAGTATATCAAAGACAAAGTTAATTTTTGTTAATTTTGTTATGTTGCGATTATGGGGATGATTATTGTAGATTAAGTACTTCATAGTTCAAAGTTAGTAAAGTAACACAAATAAAAAAATAAACACAAGCTTACAGTCTCTAATCTTCGGTCCCAGGGGAGGATGGGAGAGGGAGACAACTCTGATTTTCAACTGTTGTTGAATGTGCGTTTAGTCTCCCTACCTTTGCTCTCCTGTAGACGTTTAAAACCGAAAATTAAAGACCATCAGTGTGTGTTTTTTCCTTTTATTTGTGTTAATTTATAACCTTGAAATATCGCAGTCCCCGTTCAGGATTGATTCATATTTCAATGGAAAATACTACATTATGAACAATGACAGTTAAACCTCCAAAAAGGTGAAGCTGTTACGAATTCATCACATGAAACGTGCCATAACCTATGGTGATGCTCTCAACAGTATATTTCAATTACGATTGCAAGTATAAAGCTATTGACATTTATAACCAAAATAATTAATGAGCATGAACTTTTATCATAATCTGTTTTAACACAAACCCTGCATTGAAAACCGAATGTATCCTGTCAAAATGAATACCATTAATATTAAAAATATTCAAAACTTAAAGTCTGTTCAAGAATTCGAATATTTTCTGTTAATATTAATTCACATATAAAGAAAGTTTTAGAAGATAAGTCATGTTGTTAAATATAAAATTACAGCATTTTTTTAATTATTAACTTCAAGTAAGCATTATTATCAACAAAGTGTTTTATGAAAGTTAAATGTGCGTGCGTCAAAGCGATTTTTTTTTTGTTTTCTCAGATATTGAACTCTATACCATTCCCTCTCACAAGGGAATGTCACCAACTCAGTCACAAACTGTCATCATTAATTCTTTTCTTCAGAATATTTGGAGTAGGCAGCAAATCTTCTTTTAAACATGTTGAATTGAAATATGCAGTAGCCCCCGCATTTATGACTTTTTTACTGACTGTCTCTCATTGTCAACTGGCAAAGTTCAAATGTCTCTGGCAATTTTGGGAATTACCCCAAAATGAAAGAAGAATATTCAGAAAATTAGAGACAGTCGGTAAAAAAGTCGTAAATGTAGAGCCTGCAGCATATTTCAATTCAACATATATATATAAAAAGATTTCACATAAACTCGTGAAATAACAATCAATGATCAAACCACAATAAGAAATGGGAAAACAAGACTAAGATCTTACAGCCGCAACAAGCGTTCTTCGTCAGAGTCAAAAACTCAGAGTTGCGTTTCTGACTCTGACAAAGACCGCTTGTTACCGTTGAAAGATCTTAGTCTTGTTTTCCCATTTGTTATTGGGGTTTGATTATATATATATATATATATATATATATATATATATATATATATATATATATATATATATATTGGAATTTAAAAAGAACACATAGAAAGGAAACCACTGAACTCACTACTATATTTCGATGTATATATATATATTGGTGTATGAAGGCAGCAGATCTCTTAAACAGGTATAATTAAAGTTGGCAGCAGCTTCTGCGTTGACCAATTTCTTACTGATGTTCTCTAGTTTCCTAACTAGTTTTCGGTAACTTTCGGGTATTTACGACGTTACCAGAACTCCTTTGGAAAATACCCGAAAGTTACCGAAAACTGGTTAGGAAACTAGAGAACATCAGTAAGAAATTGGTCAACGCAGAAGCTGCTGCCAACTTTAATTATATATATATATATATATATATATATATATTGGTAAGGAGGTGAAATGCATTTACTCACATTGTGCTGGGCTCCCAGTGGAATAATAATAATAATAATTAATTGAAAAAATTTGGTTTGACATGACTATAACTGTTTGGTACAGAGACTCCTGAAATGGCTGTTCGATATTTTAAGTCAATCAGAATTCTTTAGGTGTAGATTAAAGTTAAGGATGATCAGCTGAATTTTCTGTAGTAAATAAAGGAGATGTATATACAAGAATGCTAAATGTAGATGCCATCAATTACTAACTTCCCAAGTACAGTTTGAGTTTAACCTTATTTTGTGCAACTGTACGTATGTGTCAGATGTGTGCACGTATTTACAACACATCAAACTACAAAATAAAAGTAAATAGAAAGGAACACATAAAACTAACATAAATTGTGCTTCTATTTTCAACAGTCGTCTTCATCAAGAGAAAAAGTACTCGATTAGGGATCGACAGTCAGTACTAATGTACTGTGGTATGTAGCAACTGGTATAGCTAGCTCAGTATATAATAGCGACCACTTCTTCTCCTGATGGTGATACATGTTGAAATGTACAAGTGAGGTATATTAATTATTTCAATGAGTTTCCGCTATAATTGGATATACTTGTATTAGACGCTTTAACACAGCTAGTTCTTACACCGATTTCACTCGTTTAGCAACTGTTGAGGTTTTTTATTCAGATCTGTTTATTGTTCTACATCAGAAAGTAGAAAAATATTTTAATTTTTCCTTAAATTTACTTAAGGATTGATGAAAAAAAAAATATTCCTTGATGTTGAAAAGATAACCATGGGTAGTTGTTATGTGCCCAGAGAACTGAGTTGTTTTATTAATATGGATAAATAAAAAAACTTTGGAATAACTTTATGGATGAATAAATTAATCAAGAAATCAATAACACTATACAATTTATATAACATGTCATGTCGTTCGAACATGCATAATATCATTTATCATTGTCAAATAAAAGACAGCCTTAAATAATTTTTAAGGAATGTTATAAATATTTAAAGCAATTTAAATATATATGTCATTATCATATTAGATATTATTTAAATAAATATTTTCTTAAACAGTAATAATTAATTATTATAAAAGTATTTAGTAAAATTAAATTGTTGTAAGCTCATATTATCTAACATCAATATATACATATTTGATCAGGATAACCCACTTTCTGGTTTTTTTATAAACATAGTGGATATTTTATTTGGCTGGTTTTATTTCAAAATATTTGTAGAAACATCTTTAACTTAAATATTTAAATAAAAATATACTGTATATACATATGATGTTAAAATAAAATGTCCTACGACATGGTTGGCCGAAGGCCCTATGTAGGTAATGCCGGCAGGTATGCAGACATGGGTTCATCGACCTTGAGACCTCGCTCAGTGAAACAGTACCATCATCCCAGTACCTGCAGGTTACATACGCGCTACACTTTACAGTTGAGCTTCTGCACCATCATTGCGCTTCCAGTAACCGATTACCTAAAGTAATCTTACCAGTATCCTTCTCATGAACCAAATTTTCCCTACTAAAAGTCTACCAGATATTAAATATTCCAAATAAGATAGTATCCTCTTTGACAGTACTGTCAACATTTTATAGACCTTGAAAAAATTTTACTTAATTTACTTCCGATGTTATTATAGAATTCTTTTCCAAAACATTTAAGTTTATTTAATTACAGTTTATAATATTCAACCTTCTAATATTCTGCTATCAAATATTTAAATGTTAGAACAATATGGATAAATCAAATGTGTATCTATTTGTCCATTTATATAATACAGCTGTCAAATGATATTTTATTTGAATTGAATACATTCTCTTGAAAATATTCCCGGTTAGGTTTTGGTATAAAAAAAGGCGATATACCCCATAGCTGTACACATCCTGAAATGGTATGAACTAGTCTTCTTGGAGATAAATGCTTCATTTGTCTATTATGTGTCTAAAAAATAAAAAAAAAAGAGAAACTGAAATCAAAAATTTAAATAATGTATATCAGTAATAATTTAAAACAGAATTTAAACAGAACGAAACGTTCAGTCGTCATTCTAACACCAACAAGACTAATATATGCCTCTTTAAAAGTATCACGGTGTTGGAATTAGGGACTGTCAAAATATATTTATATATATATAAACTAAGATTTCACAATAAACACGTGAAACAAAATTCAACGTTGAAACCACAGTAAGAAATCAGAATAAAGATGAAGACTGCTTGTTAAGGTTTTTTTTTGTGATTTCTTACTGTAGATTTGAAGTTGATATATGTATGTCAATATCACCTATGATTATGGATATTTTTCTACTTCTGTACGTTTAAAACCAACCAAGGCACAGCATTACCTTCATTTTAATAGTTAATAACCCTCCCTCATATAAAGAAGACTATACGACCCTTGTCCATAGGTCTTTATCAAAATTTGTAGTATTATAATCGTCGTACGTTCCAAATTGACCAATAAAGAAGAAATTCCATACCTGCTAACTTGATTAATAGTCGTCTGTTGTGCAGATGTGCATCATAGTCCTGATCCTAGATGGGATCGCAGTCATACTACTTTTCACAGTGCTCCATAGGCTGCGAATAGTTATCAAAGAGTCTTTCGATATATTTTCTTCGTCTTTCTCTTAAAGAGAAAATGTATTTAAAAATACATTTAAATATATATTACCTACCAAGATATTGGGGGGGGGGGGGGGGGGGGGGAGCTGGCAAACGAAGAGGTAGCCTTGAGCAGACAGTGAGGGGAAACATCCCAACTGACAAATAACATGACAATTTTAAAATTACAGCACTGGCGAATCAAGTTTTGGAAAATAACTTCACCAGGAAATGATTTTATTCATTTATTGTTTTTATATAATTTAATAAGATTATAAATTAGTCATCTTCATTGATTTACATTGATTCAAATAAATCCTTTATATTTTCAAATTTTATTAATCTGACTATTTACTTTTTAATAATACTTTTAGTACATACAGTGTACACAGATTTTTGGATACCCTCCCCCTCCTTCCTAAACACACACGAAAAAACATCATGAAACTATTTCGGGGACCTCAAAACATGTAAGCCCATCAAAATCTCGAGATAGAATTTTTCACTATCATTATATTTTACTAATGCTGGAATCAAAATAGTTAATTGTGATGAAATAAGATGTTTTAGACATGTGAATGAATTGAGAATAACTGATGATAAAGATAAAAATGAAAGACATCTTGAAATAATGGTATGAAGGATTAGGATTTGATGCAAATCACAGTTAAAACTGTAAGTTTTTGAATAGGATGTTTTAATTGGATTACTAGGATAAAGAAGAGTTTTGAATTATTGATACTAGATGCAGAATTATGCAATCAAACATTTAAAAATTACAAAGAAAAATGAAAGAAAGCCTAATAAATAAATGCATCATACGTTGAAAAAGAGAAACATTCTTGAAGAATTAGGAAATATGGATTAGAATACGGAATCCAAGAATAAGGAATAATGCATAAAACTAACTTTTTATAAAAATTTGTCAAACAAATAATAAGTAATAATTATGAGTGCAGAGACAAAGAAAGGACCAAGAAAGAGTAAATATCTTTTAAGAAAACTCCATGATGGTTTCATAAATTTGTAATATGTAAATAAATTAATGAGCGACATATCATTTTCAATATAGGTTACCTTAATTGATAATCAGTAGGTTTGTTAATCCCTATTCTATAATTAGTTCATAGAATACAAGGAAAACTCATGAGATGTTGTTATGATCAATACAGTCAGAAAAAAATTGGAATTATTATTAAATTAGGACACAATGAAACTGGGAAAAGTAACGCAATAACTGCCTCAAACCACCCATTATTTCGTTAATATAATTTGTGTTTTCAAGTGGAAATCAAAAATGGTCTTATTTAAAATGAAGTCCTGAAATAGAAGATCGTTTATGCAATCATTTAGATAGGGGGAACTCGTGCTTGAAACCCCTTTGAAATTTAATTTGCATAATTCCAATAGACTGTATCAAATAGAATTAGGCTGATATCCTGATTAGTTCCAGTCTTAACGAAGAGGAAATTCCATTACCACACAGTCTGACAAGAATACAGCCACTTAATATGTCACTTAGGAAACTCAACAAACCCTTACAGCAGTTCTGCATTCTTGTTTTGTAAGCAAAAGTAAATTCTCCAATTCATTTAATCTGAGGGTTATTGAAAAATGATGTTGCTTATCATTATTTACTAACTAATTTATTTCAGTTTATAACATATAAATGCATATATATCAGTGATCAAACCACAATATGAAATGGGGAAAAAAAGGCTAAGATTTTTCAACCGTAACAAGCGGCCTTCGTTAGAGTCAAAGTTACTTGCCGTTGCGTCTACAACGTGCTTGGTCTCCCATTCTCTTTTCTCCTGAAAACGGATTACCGAAAATTTGAGTCTGTAAGTGTGTTTCCCTACTTTGTGTGTTGCTCTTTGTTAATCTCGAACTCGTATTGTGTCCAGTTTGGATCGTATTTCGTTTTATCAGTGAATATATATATATATATATATATATATTAGTATAAGTGGGCAGCAAATCTTCTTGAAGACAAATGGAATTAAAGTATACAGCAGCTTCTGCATTGACGACCTTTTTGCTGATGGCCTCGATTTTTCTCACTATTATTCGGTGATGCTGAGGTAACTTCCATATATGATGGGCCAGAGACATTGAGAAAACTAATATCAAACAACTTTAATGAAGTACAAAAACACTAGGTGGAAACAAGCTTTCGACCACACATTGGTCATCTTCAGGTTACACTACTATTTAATCAATGCATGTTAATATAATTAACTGAAAAATAATTATTATATAAGTAATCTTTAAAATTAAACATAACAATTTTAACAGATATAAGACAAACGATACAGCGGGTGAGAGGAAAACAAAGAGCAGGTTCCAGCAGGGTTGCAACAACATACAGGTTTGCCCCTCAATTGCTGCCAACCCTACTGGGCTCTAACTCTCTAACAAATTTAAAACTATTTTCGAAAGTAGTGCTACTTGGGATCACATTGAGGTCATAATTTTGAATGTTGAGGTTGGGGTTGACATCTTTGATATAAAGGGCTTCCAGGATAGTTAATCTATCTATGTCGTTATTATAATGAAGTACCGAAGTTCCATCCACTAACATACCCCTGGTGAGTTTAATCCCATGGGCATCTTCTGCATGTTTTTTGGGGGCTCCTGTTGAGAGATGCATGGTCAGACGCCTTGAGAGCTTCGTAGCCGTCATCCCAATATACCTCGAATTCAGGGTTGCACACTCCCCTGTTGAACAAGCGTACTGGTATACAAGGTGACTGCGTTGAAGCTCCGGGGTGTCGACTTTCGGTTTATTTGAAAGCACAAGGTCACTGGTCTTCTTATTCTTATAATATATTCTTAACTGTAATCTATATATTTCATTGGTTGGCTTTACGTTATCCTTTATTAACTTGTGGAGGGCTCTATAGTAGTGTAACCTGAAGATGACCAATGTGTGGTCGAAAGCTTGTTTCCACCTAGTGTTTTTGTACTTCATTAAAGTTGTTTGATATTAGTTTTCTCAATGTCTCTGGCCCATCATATATGGAAGTTACCTCAGCTTCACCGAATAATAGTGAGAAAAATCGAGGCCATCAGCAAAATGGTCGTCAATGCAGAAGCTGCTGTATACTTTAATTCCATATATATATATATATATATATGATTTGATACGACGTATCAAAGAGTAGAGTAGAGTTTGTAGGTCCATACGTGAATCCCAGTTACCCGCTGCCCACCGAAGGCTCCGTTATTCCTTCGGAGAAAGATATAACCTTCACATTTCGTAGAATGGGTATAGAGGTTGCACAGTCCCTCTGTGATATAGGAATATTGGCAGAAAACATGAGCCCCACTTTGCAGTGAACTCCTGTTCCCTTTCTATTTCTGATTTTTTTTTTTTTTTTTTTTTTTTTTTTTTTTTTTTTTTTGGTGGTTGGGTGTTAGTTTTTGCTACTGTCTGCTACGGATATCGTTTTTATTTTAATTGATATTCTCATTTGTCTTCTAGGAAAAGTAGCTGTTGTCTTCATGTCAATGGGGGTAGAGGTATATATATAGAGGTAGATAGATATACATATATATATCAATGATCAAACCACAATGAGAAAATGGGAAAACAAGACTAAGATCTTTCAACCGTAACGAGTGGTCTTCGTCAGAGTCAAAAACCCAACTCAGTTTGATCATTGATTGTTATTTCACGTGTTTATGTGAAATCTTTTTTTTTATATATATTAATGTTCAAACCGCAATACGAAATGTGAAACAAGACTACCATCTTTCAACTGTAATAAGCAGTCTTCGTCAGAATCAAGTTTCTGATTGTTATTTCACATGTTTATTACAATTTTTGGTTTGAACCGTCATCAGGAGAGATAAGATAGGGAAACCTAGCGCACTGCTACAGAGACCTTGGTTCCCTTCTCTTATCTCTTCTGAAGATGGTTCAAACCGAAAATTTGAGACTGTTAAGTGTGTGTTTTTAATTTCTATATATTTCTCTATCTACATGGAACTTTATATATATAGTTCAATATGAGTAAAGATATTAAGGTAAATGAACCCTGAGTGCATCTCCATTTATTATCTTAATGATGTGTGTTTGAATCTGTAAGTAAAAGTGCGTGAGGCTGTCCACAGTTGGCTTTCGTTTCCTCTCCGCTCAACATCCTTTCCTGAGAACGACCGTTAAAATAGTCGAAATATTGAATGTGAGCCAATATTTCAAACAAAAAAGTAGTTAAAGAAAAACAAAAAAGTATGTTAATTGTAAACAACAATCAAAAGATTGGCAGGATATTAATGTAAAAAAAAATGTTTATTGTTATTTCCATATGAGTAAGAATTATAAAATGGAAAATGGTCTTCAAATCTCTTAGAATATTGGATCTTAGAATAACACTTATTGGTGAAAAAAACAGTATACGTGATAGCAATATTTTCGTGCATTAAAAATAATGTGTAGCCATTATAGTTTAAATGACATAATTTGAAAACTACTATTTATTTATACTTGATGAAAAAAAACGTTTTCTATAATCAAAACTGTCGGCATGTTGATGTGAGAAGGTGGTCAAAGAATTTCTTCAGAAGGATGTTGATAGCTAGATGCATAAGTTTATTTCGGTGAATATCTTGAATCGATGGAAACAATAAAGAGACTTGGTGTTGGAATTGAGGTAGTGTTAGTATCGGCAGCTATCAAGGCTTGCCCCTGCTCTTCACATTAATAAAACTCTGTGTGGGGTCGAAGCGGTGCGCGCGATATCGCTTTCAACAATACACCCGTCCCACAATAAACTTGCCCCACGGACCCTCTCGTAAAAGAGACCTTTCACTTTTATTATACCCTTATAGGGCAATTCCTGAAACGGCCTCGATTAGTTACGAGGATAGTTACGATCCCGGAGGGCTGCCATTAAGTCTCCGTTCGTTGCTTTGCCGAGGGCTGCAGCCACCCTTCAGGGTGGAAAATAAGAATTAGTAACACTTTGGCTTGCTCCATCTTTTCAGTAACATCTGTCCATATGTATTTTAGAAAACCTTTAAAGACCAACATTTCAGGTTATAGGGCTTTACTCAACCATTCTGAGAGGTGTTCATCACAATGGGAAGTAGTTTGAATGGCCTGTCATTGATAAATGTAGAAACTAACAAAAAAAAACTGCGCAATTAATTATTTTATAGTACTTTTAGAAAGTAATTTATTCTCATGGTTGTAAAATAATGCCGTATTATTTTTTTTATATATCATACTATGTTCAGTGTATTATTATTATTATTCAAAAGCATAAATGTTGTGTTTTGTTTCATAGAAATTGAAAAAGTAATGAAATTAATCTTACAGACAAAGATATATAGTGAGTCGTCCCTATTTTCCACGCACTGCTTGCAATTGTTATGCGGGGGATTGCTGAATATGGACATATAAAAGCAAGAGGGGGTTTGTTGAGTACGCGTATCCTGAGTAATGCCCTCTTACTTTCCGGTTAACTTAACCAGATTAAGAGGATCAGTCTCGTCGAAGCCTACATTCTACTCTGACAGCAATTGCACTTGTCTAAGGGCAATTCAAGACGGGGATTAACAGTTATTTATACTGTCTTTTTCAACATACACCATTGCGCTTGTTAAATGAATGTAATATTTGAATAAAAATCAACTATTCAGATATTTGCTTCATTTTATTATTTTATTGACTATAAAAATTGGTTAAATAATTTTACAACTGACAAGATGAAAATATAGAATAAACTCAAGAAAAGAATGTCCCTTAGGTAATTGTAACATACCTCCATTATATCCTTAAAAATATTGCTAACATACTGAACTTAGGAGAAAATTGTCATACCTTCTCCCTTCTTGTTGTTCAATTAATGAAACTTATTTTGAATTGTTTCTATTTCCATTTAGTTCCTAGTTTTTTAACCCCTTTCCACGGTATTGATTTTGTAGTTAATTCATTACTTGTGCAATCTGTTATAGTGTGGTATTTACTCATGATGGGGAATTTCAAAAAAATTACGTCTCCACACAAAAAAAGCTTTATGTTAAAACTAACAATGTGTTTCGAACGCTTAGTGTTCTTTTTCATGTTAACATCTAAAAAACATGTACATCTATGAGCTTTAATAACATAGGAATAAATTACTTATAAATTGAATACAATTAATTGAATGATGAACAGTAATATTAAACTAATAACAAGGGAAATTAGTATGAGAAGTGACTTAATTAAACATGAACCTTATTAAAACATGAACCAGTTTATAAGTAACAGGGATTTTTTAATTACCTGCACTGTTAAGGGTGTCATGGCAACAGCGACTTAAGAAGACTGAGGGTATGAAGAAGTATATAAAGGTTTAAACACATGACCATTTGCGAGAGTAAACAGATCTTTTTAATTTTATGAAAAGATTAAGATATTTCGGACAACAGGGTTTTTGTTTGTTCGGACACAGGGAAAAATTAATTCTTTAGAATGAATTCATTTATTGATTTCGAATGCTTCCAACCCTGCTGTTTCATGAAAGTTATTGTTAATTTGTAAAATCTTTAAAGGTATTTGGATCAAAAGTATGGTTGTTTGTTATGTAATGTTTGGCAATGTGGGAAACGAAATTATTACTATTTTTGCTGATTCATGTTTTTGAATTAACTCTTTTAATTGTCATACCAATGTAAATTTACCAATGCCAATACCAAATACCAATTTAAATATTTTACATATTAACAATAATTTTTATGTATTTTGCCAAAAACCGGTTTTTACAACATTTTTTTCTCCTAAACTACTAATTCTAGAATCTTGAAATTTTGGGATTATCTTTGAAGCTACAAAAACAATAAACAAAAAATATCCTCAGATTTTTAAAATAACAAAAAAAAATTTTTTTCCATATAATGTAAAATTTTTGACTTATAATTCAATCTGAAAGCTTGTGAGTCCCATACCTTTTGATGGATCAAAATGAAACTGTCTGAAAATAGAACAATAGAAAATAGAAGGAAGACTTGAGATAATTCTTTTTCAAAATTATATTTACCATAAAAAAGTTAAATTACATTTTCTGCTCTCAGAAAATGATTTTTTGACACTAAAAGGCTCATTAAAAAACCATTAAATTTTGTCTAAAAATTGAACGAAAAATTAACAATTTATAAAAAAAAAATGATGAAATTTCAATCACGGCAAAGAGCGATAAAGCTATAAAAACTCAATATTCATCCTAGACTAATAATTTACTTGTGTACTTATCATTTGTTTACATTTATTTACAAAAGTTTACATGGACTTAGAAATTTGTTTATTTAATCAACTGAAATAAAATTGATGGTTAAAGATTTAGAAAATTTTTTTTAAGAATTTAAGAACTTAATATGAGATCTAAAAGGATAAAATTTTTACCTGTAAAAAATCAACGCCAATAAAAACGTATATTTCTGATGTTATTCATGGTAAGATGGATTTGTCTCAAAAAATGCTGTAATCGATCACCCTTAATATATTTCACCCTTAACAAAACTTAATTTCAGATGTAAATTTTTTTGTGTTTATGAATCACATTAACTTTGGGTAATATTGAAGTGTGAGGAATGAACTCTTTCCTATGGTGTTGACGATAACTATCCTGGTTTTTTACTATTCTAGCCTAATAGTTCATATCTATTATTTTCAAAAATTTCACGCTTCAGGTTAATTTCAAATAGTTTTAAATTATACTGAAAAGCCTTCTTTGAATTTGATTTCAGTATTCAAAAGTGGCTATAATTACTAGTATTTTTTTCTCAATATCCATTTACTGTTACCTTATAACAGAGTACAGTAGGCGGGAAAAGATAACACTGGCTCAGAGTAAATTGGATTTTTATGATTTTTGATAAAAGGAAAGAAAAGCTATTTTTTAAAAACACTAACATGCCATAAAATTACGATTATAATAATTTTATAAAAGATCAAGAATGTAAAACAAAATTGATAACATTCTTTGAAAAATAATAAATGGAATTATTGTTAAATTAATAATTTAACATCTTAAATTAAAAATGATCTTAAAACGACAGTTTTCTTATATGTTTGTGACATTTCTCTGTTAAAATAGGAATATTTTCAAGTTTTAAATTGGAATCTTTGTCTTAAATCTTCAATGTAGAAGGAGGTCAGACAACATATGTAAGAGATCCACTACTCTTGGAACAAAAGCCATGTTGTTCTGCAAGAGATTATTTCGCAACACGAAATCTACTCTTTCACTTTTCAAAAATGTTATTGCTGTAGTTATACTAATGATATTATATGCATCAGTGCTGTGATATACAGAAATAAGAGTGCATGTTGATAAGTGGATCAATCACTATCTGTACTACTCCAGGAATGAAAGACTAATAAACCTCTCCCATATAGACAAATATGTCATGCCTAAATGGGACATTATATATTATATACCCAAGAAGTTTGATATCCAGTTTACTTATAGTGAAGTTGAGTGTAGGCCACTCGATATTTTTAAATTATGTTTGTATATATTTTTATTTATTATGATTATTCCTCTCGTTATTTTAGCTTTTAATTTTATACTTTTTGTACATTCGTCTATTTAAAAAAATTCTCCCCTCTTTTTTTAATCATCTATTATTTTAGTATTTTCCCTAACTTAATGCATTTCTCATTCCTCACTCTATCCTTTAACTTTCTTCCTAGATTCTCTAAATTTTTTCCCTTATTTCTCACCTACTCTTCTTCTAATAGCTGTTATTTTTGGTCAATTTTTTTTGAGCGTTTTATGTTGGAATATATATATGACAGGCGCTACATTTTTCCTGTCTACTTACGTTGTATTGGTGTTGTTTTAGACGTGTCTTTAATGATTTACCAGTTTGACCAATATAAATTTTATGGCAATTTTTACACCGAATTTTATAAATACCACCGGACTCCAGTTCCCTGGGAGAGTTTTTTATTAAAATATTGCCCACGTTATTACGATTAGAAAACACTATATTAAAATCAAGTTGTTTGCCTAGTCTAGGAACAGGGTCTAATGAGTCATGATACAGTAAACTTATGGAATTTGGCAATGAACGGGACTCTGTTGAAATATTAGAGAAAGTTTTTTTAGCACCTTTCAAAGCTAATAAAAGAAAGTCATTGCAAACATTGGACGCAAATCAACTCAAAAACGAAGAAAAGCAACACACAGAGAAAGAGACACACTTACAAACTCAAATTTTCGGATGATCCGTCTTCAGGAGAAAAGAGAATGGGCGACCAAGCACAACGGAAACACAACGGCAGGAAACCGTCCAGGCAACCGACTGTGCCGCCACGAGCGCCCGGTTCCGGAAGTAATGAAGTAGAGACGAACAGAAGAAATAAAAGTTGCTCAAGGCACGTACCAAACCTGGATTAAACCTCAAGCAATAATAATATTTTATTTATTTATTTTATTTTATTATTTTTAATTTTTATTTATTTTTTAAATTTTTTATAATTATTTATTTATTTTATTATATTTACTTATTTAACTAATCTTATCCTTGTATTTTCAATTGTTTCTCATCGCCATACCAACTCTGTTATCTTCCTTTTTCATGCTTTTAGGTATTTTTCACGGTATTCCTTTTCATACTGCATTTATCTTCCTGTTGTTTATTTTACCTTCAATTAATCCGAACTGCTTGTCTTAATTTTAATTTTAATTTTTTTTTCATTTCTTCTGTTCGTCTCTCCTTCATTACTTCCTGAACCGGGCGCTCGTGGCGGTACAGTCGGTTGCCTGGACGGTTTCCTGCCGTTGTGTTTCTGGCGTGCTTGTTCGCCCATTCTCTTTTCTCCTGAAGACGGATCATCCGAAAATTTGAGTTTGTAAGTGTGTCTCTTTCTCTGTGTGTTGCTTTTCTTTGTTTTTGAGTTGATATATATAGTTCAATAGAGAGCTCACTTACATTTTCTAATTTTGTGTGTGAACCGTTATCAGGAGAGATAAGAGAGGAAACCAAGTGCACTAGAAACCAGCGACAGTTGGAGACGAGCCGTCTCCAACCCAATAATTGCATCATTTGCGCCCGGTAACAGAGAATAAGGTAGGCAAGAATGAATTTAAAGTTAAGTAACTTTAATAACATAACTCTAAATAACAGTTTCATCTCAATAACTGAAATAAGACACTTTTAGAACTAGGAGAAAATTTGTCTCTCCTTTGTGACAAGAAGACTGGTTTCAGCCACGGAAGCACCTAATCATGCATCGTTGTCCTTTTCCTCTACCTCTAGATCTCCCCAATCTCATCTCCACCTATTTCCCAGGTATCCGTAAATTGGGTACAATCATTAATGAACGTTTTCCCATTTTATCCTCTTCCCCACCACCTCCAGAAACCTTCCTGATCCCCCACGTCTATCCTACAGATATCCTCAAAACCTTGGAATTTTCTCTCCTACAGGAGTTTTACCTCCACTTTGGGCTGATTACTCCGGAGTGAAATTGTGTGGAGAATGAGGTTGCCTCACCTGTTTCGATCTTAGTGTATCTAGGGCCTCTCAGCCATGACATAAAACCAAACCAGGCTAACGTTTAACGTGCTGCCCTTTAGTGAGTCCAGGGACCGAAAAGAACTCTGGTGCGTCCGAGGTAGACATCGCGGAGGCGGGCTCGCACGATACTATGCCACGCATCAGAACCAATATATCACGCAACCTTATCAAGTCATCGGTCTCAAAACGCAAATATGACAGTTTAAACTTGATAACTTTAACAAATATATATCAGTACAAATTATCTTAGTACAACATAAATAACTAATACATGACAAGGACATATAAATTAAACACGAAAAAACAATACAGTAAAAACTTAAAGACTTAAAACTTATAACTAATCTTAATTCTAATTTCCCACAAGGTACAGAGCTTGTAATCATCTACCCTATTCTCAATCCTCAAATCACATTTCACAGAACAATTCCACAACACACGCTATCCTGTCCCAAATGACTGCTCGTGTAACTCCAAAAACTTTCTCTACCGTTTGGAGTGCACCAAATGTGATTCGTTCTACGTTGGTCAAGCATCCACCAAGCTTAGTCTCAGTATGAACGTTCATAGAGCTTCTGTCAACAACCACTTATTCCCCACCTTCCCATCGCCATTCATGTCATTAACCTCAGGCTCCTCTTTAGTAATTACTGCAGGATGCAAATTCTGAGACACATCCCCACTGATTGCAAAGATTTTACGCCCCATTCTTTTCATCACTATTTAATATTGTGGTATCTGTTACACTTCTGATTTCTGTGAATCCAGTTGCTGCTTTGAACTTTAGCAGCTTACTTCTGCTAATGATGACGTTTGAGGCCTTTCACTTTATGCCATCGGAGAGTGACTAAGGCCCAATAGAACAGGGCAACAGCAAGTTTACCTTTAAGTAACCTTTTTATTAAAGCTAAAAGGGAACGTGATAAACAAATCAGCTAGTAAGGAACATGTTGCAGTAGAACAAGTCAAGTAAAATTAACATAAAAAAAACAATCAAATTTAACATAATGAAGTCATGAAAACGAAACGCATTAGAGAAAAAGACCACTAAGTTACAGTGGCCAAATAATTATGGTGACCAATTACTACTATGATTGGAACCCATGTTTATATTAATCTGTTGCAGGTTATTAATGGGTCCAGTTTACTCAATTACTTCCTCAATTAATATTTTTCCAACCTAAAAAGCCCTAGGCTATTATTGATGAGCGCTTCAAAATTACTTTTGATCAGGCACTTTCTATTATGTTTCTTTTGAGCTTAAAAAAAAAGAAACAACTATTTTGCTTCTTTCCATTTTGTCCCTTATATTAAATTATTCTTCTCATTAATATGTTGGCCAAGACACCTTGCGATTAATATGTTGGACTCCTCTTGTCTTCTAACAGAATATTTATGCTGTTTAACACCAGTAAGCAAACTTTTCTCAGTATGTTCAACCTTTTATAAATGTGTTTCTTTTTCCCATTTACATTAGTTATACAAAAGGCAATAAGGGGATAAAGTTGTTTTTACTTTACTATAAGTAAAGTATAGTGATCGTGAAAAAAATCGATCTCGAGATTTTGACGGAATTACATGTTTTGAGGTCCCAGAAGTCGTTTTATGACGTTTTTACGATGATGTCTGTGTGTGTGTGTGTGTGTGTGTGGGTGGGTGGGTGCGTGGGTGGGTGGGTGCGTGTGTTAGCATTGCTTGTTACCACGCTACGGTCCAGAATCTTTGATGGATCAAGTTGAAATTTTACACAAAAATGGGCCCCATAAAGACGAAGATCCCTATTGTTTGGGAAGAATTATGCATGATGGGAAAGTCACTTTTTTTGCCAAAAACCGTTTTTTTGAAAATATTTATTTCTCCTAAACTGGTAATCCTACAGTTTTGAAATTTTGACATTATCTTTGAAGTTACAAACGAAACAAACGAAAAATATATTCAGAATTTTAAAGCAAAGGGAAATATTTTTTTTTCACTAAAATGTACAAATTTTGACTTATAATTCAATCTCAAACCTTGTGAGAGCGATACAAGCCATACTGTATGACGGACTAGAATGAAACTATGCCTATAAATAGAACATTATATGGAGAATGAGTTGAGATATTTTTTCCTAAAATTACATTCGCTAAAGGGGCGTTACAGTACGATTTGTGTTTTCAGAAAATGTTTTTTTGACGCTAAACGGCTCGTTAAAAAATAATTAAAATTTGACCAAAAATGGAGCAAAAAATTAGCAATTCATAAAAAAAAATCATAAAGTTTTAATTACGGGAAAGAGCAATAACGATATAAAAACTCTTTGTTTATCCTAGACTAAGAGATCACCTGCTATACTTGTCAAATTTTTTGTATTTTTTTACATTGTTTACATTGACTTAGAAATTTTTGGAGCGAATCCACTGAGTTGAAATTGATGTTTCTAATGGAAAAATGAAAATATATTATTGACTTATAAGAGATGTAAGAGGAATAATATTGTGCAGGTAAATGATAACACTCATTAAAAAAAAATTCGTATATATGTTATTTGACAAAGGGGAAGGAAAATGATCTTATTAAATACTCAGAAGCCATAAAATTCCCAGTATAATAATTCTGTTAAAAACCAAAAATGTAAAAGATAATTCAAAATATAAATCTTTCGTTTAGAGATTAATAACTGTAATTATCGTACATCTTTAATTAACAAATCACCTTAAAACAACATTTTCTTCGCTGTTTAAGATGTTTTTCAGAGAAAAAAAGGGTATTTTACTGTTTCAAATTTGAAAATTTTACATTAATATTCAATGTAGAAGGATGTCAAGTAAACGATGTAAGAATCTACTGGCTATTTGAACAATAGCCATGTTCTCTTGTAGGATAATATTTCGTTTCAAGAAATGTTCACATTGGTTTTTCAAAAATGTTATTACTGCTGTAGTTATACTAATGAAGTTATTTGCAAATAATAAATTATTTGTGATGTACAAAAATAAGCTTATAAATTGATATGTCCTTCAATCACTATCTGTACTACCTCACGAATGCAATGCTAATAATTATATCCCATTTAGATATTTATGTTATGCTTAAATGATACGTTATGTTTTATATACTCAAGAAATTTGACATTGAGTTACTTATAGTAAAGTAGAGTGTAGGCCACTCCAGATTTTTAAATATGCAAGTAGGTAATTGTTTTCTGGGAATAACTGAGAAGGTTCTTCCTGAGCTTTACTCTATCAACATTTTTAAAATCATGTTATTATTTTCTGATAGAATGTTTATGCTTGGCTTTTAATTTTATAATAAGAGATAATCGGTAACTTTTACAGAGATCCTGTGGTGGATACTTTCTCATTTAATTATTTTTGTGTTGGTTATCAGTATTTCTTCGTTAACTTCTTGACATGGTTACTGTTCTTGAGAGGTAAGTTGATGTCATTCAAATGAACGATTGTTTGCATGTTTCACTGTCCCAGTGATTAAATTTGAATTCATTCACTATATGAGTATATATTTGAAACTAAAACCGGATTGTACCGCCTTGAAACTGTCCCCAAGATCCGGTTTTGTAGTTTGTAACACTCTTACGACTGTTTATTATACTAGATTATAAGATTTTGAAAAAGGATATTAAATTTTTACCTGCATAAGAAACTTTTACATAAACTGAAATTGGATCTGGACCATAGAAATGTTTGCTTTGGATACGAATTTTTATTAATGGCTCCAAAATCCTTCATATACTCGTAAGAAAGAAGCAGTACATACTGGAATTAATGAAAAGATAGTCAACGGTCAGATTAACAAGGTCGGGATCTGAATAAATAACAGGGCTTAAACTTGACATTGAAATTCAAGACGAATGAAAACCTGATGAAAGAAAATATCACTCACTAAGTAATTCTTTAAGTGCAAAACTGTGTCAGCCTACTTGGTTCTTGCAAAAAAAAATACAATACATTACCCGTAAATAAAGTACTTTTGTTAATCCAAATTATTTTTTTCCAAACATTTTAATTCATTTTATATCTTTAACATATAACGTATAAGTTTCAATTACACTCATTGAAATTGAATATTGGAGTTACTATAGGTAGTGCTTTTTTTTTTTAAATTTTAAATGCTACTAATCTTGTACAACTTAGGTTTATTTCAAGTTATACACAACAATTTAACTACATAGTAAAAGAGTTTAACTGTTCGAAAAAAATTATAGACTGTGTAAAAAGGAGCTATACTTTTAATACTTTAATATCTTTAATAATTATATATCAAAACGCATTTAGTTGTATTAACTTATTACATTGAGGTATTCTATTTTCTCCTTTTGATAAGATCCGACATTTTCTTATCTTATTTATTTGATGTATCTTATGTGCCCATATACAATATGATTTAGTGAGGAACATAATCAATTGTATGTAATTGTTAGAGTTTTACGGTATTTTAATATACTTGTTTATCGACTGACTGTTTCTGTATGAAATAAGTTACCTCAGTGAACATTGGCAACTTATTACTTAGTATTAAAAATTATGATATTTAAACACTAAAACCACTAATTATTTATTTTATGGTGACATAGCAACTCCATATAAGTTTTATAGAGAGAACTATAATCTAGAACCTCCAAAATAATTATTAACATTTTATTATTTATGTTTTAAAAATGGAAGAAAATTGTGAAGAAACTTTCTATTTGTCCTGTTTCATTGAAATTTTCATAAGGAATGAAACATAGTTGTTAGATAAAAGTACATACTCTTAATAATATGAATATAAATGTGTAGTCTATTATACTTTTTAAAAAAATCAAATTTACTGAAACTAGAATTTAAAATTTAATATATCAAATAAATCTGGCCCCTGTTTTTTTGTGGTACGCACAATAGAAAACAATGTTACATCCTTTAATTATTCTACTGTGAAAGGTAACTCATTAATTGGTGTCTTGAGCGTAGTACAGTGCGCTTGTGAGGTCAATGTGTCTAATTATATAAGAGTGTCTATTCATTTTTTAATTCATGTTATAATGGGCTACTTCCATGTTAATTAAGACATGATATTGTAATTGATATTATTAAGTCTCCTTGGTGAATTATAATTAGCTTTAAGCAGTAGATATAAAACGGTATTATTGATTATGTTAGTAAATAGGTTGCAGAAGCTTGTTCAAAAACCAATTGATTTGACTGGACAGCGAGGATGTAAGAGATGTTGCTGGACCAATCAGGGCTCAAACACATTCATTAAATACAAATTAAATGATGAACAGCTAGTCTGTTATTAGTGGAGCCGCGGGCAATTATTCACTGGCTGGCCCACTTACAGCCTACTCCACGTGACACCTTCATTAGATTTGCACCGACAAGGCGAAAAAGATAACTACTCTTCACAGACTTCCTTATATTCATAGAGATTCACGTCAACTTTTTCTATTAGTTAATACTTATATTTTAATATAATATGAATCAATTAATATATTAACATTACTAATTAATTAGTTATTCGTTAATTAGTGACAGGGGCTCTTCTATGGGGTGCTTTTTGAGTGACGTTCTACCGCTCTGTAATCTTGACTCCACCTGCCGACAGTCGATCTGTCAAGTGTGTACTGTTGAATTTCAGGTGGTTGGAAATTTTTCTGGGGGTTATAATTCTTCCTTTGAATAGAAATAGATTATTGCTCATCACCTGTTTTTTTTTTGTAAACATTAGTATGTCTAACAGTATGAATATAACTAAACTGTCAGGAGCTTATCTGAGTTATTAATTAGCGTAAACCGTTAAAAAACACACTTACTTATTTCTAGTTGGGAAAGGGATAAAACCCTGCCTTTCAAAAACCTCACCGATGCAGGAAAAACACTCCAAACAAATGAAATGTTTTTAAGAAAAAAAAATTTAATCATTATATTCAGACATAATATTAAGATTAAGAAAAGAAATTAGAAAGTCACAAGTAAAACGTATTTCTAAATCCGTCGCCATCAGGAGAAGACGAATTTTTTAAATGGTCATACTAAAATAGGCTACACGAAACTTAGCTACATCTAATTCTTGAATGAAAATCAAACAGTGAATTTGTTTGGCTGAAATTTCTTCTTCTTCTCAAACAGAGTATTTCTTCTCCTCATGACGACGAATGTTGAAGCATAGAAGTGAGTTTAACTGGTGATATACATAATCATACATAAGAAGAACACCAACAAAGACTCATTTCAATTTTCACATCTTACATCTGTTGTTATTAGAGAAAAACGTTGATGGCTTGAAAGACAAACTAAGCCTAACCACTGGCTACACGTGACTGATAAGCTACAGTCTGACGACCAAGCATGAGGGAGAAGGTGGGTAGGAAAAGAAGAAATTAAATAAAAAACAAAATAACACATAAATATATTAAATAAATGGAAAACAAAATAAAATAGAAGTATAAAGTAAGGACAAAATAAAATTAAGTGTAAATAACTTTCAAAAAAAATAAAGATACAGGTTGATCTCCGGAGGAGTTCTGGCTTTAAGGAGACAAATATGAATATGGTACATGAAAGCTAAACAAAAGAAAGCAGGTTATCGCAGGATTCTAACAACATTCAGGTTAGACCCTCAATTGTTGCCAACCCTACTGGTCTTCTTATTTTTATTAGATCACCAGTTTTTATAAATTACCAGTGACCTTGTGATTTCAAATAAACCAAAAGTCGATACCCCAGAGCTTCAACGCAGTCACCTAATATACCAGTTCTCATGTTCAACAGGGGACTGAGCAACCCTGAATTCTAGGTATATTGGGATGATTGCAACGAAGCTCTCAAGACGTTTGACCATGCATCTCTCGACAGAAGAAACCCACCGTTTCCTGCCGTTGTGTTTCCGGCGTGCTTGGTTGCCCATTCTCTTTTCTCCTGAAAACGGATCATCCGAAAATTTGAGTTTGTAAGTGTGTCTCTTTCACTGTGTGTTGCTTTTCTTTGTTTTCGATCTGATTTGTGTCCAGTTTAGATCGTTTTTTTTCGAATTTTGAGTGATCTATATATATATAAATTTCACATAAACACGTAAAATAACAATCAATGATCAACAATTTCTGAGTGCGTGGTATCCTTTTCCTGCCTTCTGTACTCTGTTTAAGTTTGCTATGAATGTATATTGAGAAAAAATATATTAGTAATTAGCCAGTTTACATACTCAAATCGAAGTCAAAGCCAGCTATTCAATATAATTTAAATCTTTTATAGTTGGGAGTTTCTAATTTTTGAAAATAATAAATATGAACTATTAGACTAGAGTGGTAAAAAAAAATTGGATATTCCTCAACAAACATAAGTCCTCTTTCTTGAGGAAAGAGTCCATTCATTACATTTCAATATCATGGAAAGGTACTACATTCACAATTATAATGTAATTGTAACTGATATTAAGCTTTGCTCAAGAGTGCAATATATAGATTTATTAATGCATTTTATGAGACAAATCCATCATACCATGGAAGACAAAGGTAATTTATTTATGTTTATTGGCGGTGATTTTTTTACATGTAACAATATTATTCCTCTTACATCTCATATAAGTCAATAAACAATTTAAATTGTTCCTTTATAAATATCAATTTTATCTCAGTGGAATCGCTCAAAAAATTTCTAAGTCAATGTAAACAATGAAAAAAAAATATAAAAAATTCGACAAGTATAGCAGGTGATCTCTTAGTTTAAGATAAACAAACAGTTTTTATAGCGTTATTGCTCTTTCCCATAACTGAAACTTCATGATATTTTTTTTATGAATTGCTAATTTTTTGTTCCATTTATGGTCAAATTTTCATTATTTTTTAATCAGCCGTTTAGTGTCAAAAAAACATTTTCTGAAAACAGAAATCGTACTGTAACGCCCCATTAGCGAATGTAATTTTGAAAAAAAATATCTCAACTCATTCTACACATAATGTTTTATTTATAGGCATAGTTTCATTCTTGTCCGTCAAACAGTATGGCTTTTATCGCTCTCACAAGGTTTGAGATTGAATTATAAGTCAAAATTTCAAAACTGTAGGGTTATCAGTTTAGGAGAAATAAATGTTTTCAAAAAAACGGTTTTTGGCAAAAAAAGTGACTTTCCCATCATGCATAATTCTTCCCAAACAATAGGGATCTTTTTCCCTATGGGGCCCATTTTTGTGTAAAATATCAACTTGATCCATCAAAGATTCTGGGCCCTAGCGTGGTAACAAGCAATGCTAACACACTCACCCACCCACACACACACAGACATAATCGTAAAAACGTCATAAAACGACTTCTGGGACCTCAAAACATGTAATTCCGTCAAAATCTCGAGATCGAATTTTTTCACGATCACTATACTTTACTTATAGTAAAGTAAAAACGGAGGGAAACTTAGTAACCTATAGGTGTATTTGAGTGATCAGTACAAATTATCGTTTCAAAAGATAATTTGATAGCAGTGGTCTGACTATATGTCTAAAACAGATAAATCTACACAGTTAAAATATTTATCCTAGGTATACTTGACAAATTGTAATCAGTAAAACTGAGTCAACAGTAAAATAAGCAATTTTTACTGGCTTAATACAGGTTATGTCTGGGTCTCTTGACCCTCTGAGATTCAGTTGTCTCTGTCAGAGTGTTTTTTTTTTAAGTCATGTCTCCCTTTCGCTTGTGTATTTTTACTTTACTATAAGTAAAGTATAGTGATCGTGAAAAAATTCGATCTCGAGATTTTGACGGAATTACATGTTTTGAGGTCCCAGAAGTCGTTTTATGACGTTTTTACGATGATGTCTGTGTGTGTGTGTGTGTGTGTGTGTGTGTGTGTGTGTGTGTGTGTGTGTGTGTGTGTGTGTGTGGGTGGGTGGGTGCGTGGGTGGGTGGGTGCGTGTGTTAGCATTGCTTGTTACCACGCTACGGTCCAGAATCTTTGATGGATCAAGTTGATATTTTACACAAAAATGGGCCCCATAAAGACGAAGATCCCTATTGTTTGGGAAGAATTATGCATGATGGGAAAGTCACTTTTTTTGCCAAAAACCGTTTTTTTGAAAATATTTATTTCTCCTAAACTGGTAATCCTACAGTTTTGAAATTTTGACATTATCTTTGAAGTTACAAACGAAACAAACGAAAAATATATTCAGAATTTTAAAGCAAAGGGAAATATTTTTTTTTCACTAAAATGTAAAAATTTTGACTTTTGACTTTTAATTCAATCTCAAACCTTGTGAGAGCGATACAAACCATACTGTTAGACGGATCACAATGAAGCTATGCCTAAAAATAGAACATTATGTGGAGAATGAGTTGAGATATTTTTTTTCAAAATTACATTCGCTAAAGGGGCGTTACAGTACGATTTCTGTTTTCAGAAAATGATTTTTTGCCTCGAAACGGCTCATTATAAAATAATGAAAATTTTACCATAAATGGAACAAAAAATTAGCAGTTCATAAAAAAAAATTCATGAAGTTTCAATTACGGAAAAGAGCAATAACGCTATAAAAACTGTTTGTTTATCCTAGACTAAGAGATCACCTGCAATACTTGTGGAATTTTTTATATTTTATTACATTGTTTACATTGACTTAGAAATTTTTTGAGCAAATCCACTGAGATAAAGTTGATATTTATAAAGGAACTAGCAAACGTACCCGTCTTTGACGGAATCAAAAATTCTATTATACTTGGTATTCCAAAATATAAATTATAGTATTATACTAATACTACAATTAGAAGTTATAGAATAGTAGAAAATACCATTATTAGTACAGTGCTAAAAAAAAGCCTCTGTATACAAAGATTAGATTTTAAGTTAGACATACACAAATCTACAATCAATGTTTCAGCTTTATATGTCTTATGGTAGCAATATTTTGTGGACAAACCGACAGACAGAAATTATTCTAAGGGTACATGTGGCTACTCTGAACTATGAAACGTAAAGAAAACTTGAAATGAGTTAGTTCTAATTAACGTGCTCCCAGTCAAAAGCTAGCACGCAAGCCACTGGGCTACTCTGGTTCCATACCTTACTTTATTACCAGTGTTTATATTACGCAAATATTAAATTAAAAAAAAATATTTTTGTTGTATTTATTTATAACTAGCAAATGTACCCGTCTTTGACGGAATCAAAAATTCTATTATTCTTGGTATTCCAAAATATCAATTATAGTATTATACTAATACTATAATTAGAAGTTATAGAATAGTAGAAAACACCATTATTAGTACAGTGTTAAACAAATGCCTCTGTATACACTACATTAGCTGTCTGTCCTTCAGGTTCATGGAAGAACAATCAGTTGAAACCTCTGACTATTGAGCAAGTAAACTACAGTTGACCACGTGAGAAAAACTTGGTTTTGCTAACTTGAATTCCTGCGTTAGATAAAGTCTCCCTTTGCGACTTAGTTAACGTCATTGCGAAATAAACTCTGACCGGACTTTGCAATAATTTCAACGTAAACAGACAGTGGCTCGGAATCAATGGTATGTGTGGTATACACACAGACTCCCCAATACCACATCCAGTCATTATGTCCGCCTCTATGGCATACCTGTGTAGAGCACGAACTCAGAGTCGTGTCCCGTTGCACAGTTTTGGGGCACTCATCTTTCGTAACATGAAATTTGTTACTGCTACTAAAATGGAGTATGATTGGTTCTCCTACTTTAAGTTTTTACTAATAAGCAGGCAGTCCAGGAGAAATAAATTCAGAGTCAATAAATTCAATTAGATAATGAACTGCTTCTTCATCACTAATCCAATTTCTTTACTGACTTGTAAGTTCTTTCCTCGGTTTCATATAGCGTAAGAACTTGTTTGTTGATTTCTCATGCCTGTTCATATTAAGGGCTGAGAATTGCTCGTTTACAAAAGATTTATTCTCAATAGATAGTACATTCTTAACTCTGTGAAACACCATTTCAATGATGTCAAATACGCAATATATTCATATGCTCAATTGAAATTAAAATCAACTAACAATACCTACTTGCCACACCTGTGTATTTTCAAAACAAACTTGTCTGTGAAGTTAGGAAAATACAGCTAAAAGCCCCACAACTTCGCTTCTGTATTGAATTAATAATCTAGTTAGAGCCCATATTTTAAGTTAGGCCCACACAAATCCAGTGTCAATGTTTCAGCTTGCTATGTCTTATGGTGGCTGAGTTTACTTGTGACAAACATTTTTCCGTTAAACGTCCATAACTTCACTTCTACGTTGAATTTCCAATCAATTCATAGCCTATATTTTAAGTTAGACCTACACAAATCTACTGTAAAAGTTTCAGCTTTATATGTCTTATGGTAGCTGAGTTTACCTGTGACAAAGTTTTGCGGACAAACCGACAAACCGACAAACCGACAAACCGACAGAAATTTTTCTAAGGGTGGATTCGGTTTCTCCAATGTATGAAACGTAAAGAAAACTTGAAATGAGTCAGTTCTAAGCAATGTACAGACAAAATCATTATTTTATTTATAAAGATTTGCACTACTGTCATCGGCGAGCAAGCAAGCTACTGGCTACCCTGGCTAGATCCCTTTACTTTATTACCATCTTTTATATTATCCACATTTTAAATTCAAAAAAATATTTGTTTGTTACATTTATTTATAATACATTTGCACTACTGTCATCGGCGATCACGCAAGCCACTGGGCTACTCTGGTCCCATACCTTACATTATTCCCAGTGTATTTATTAAGCAAATATTAAATTAAAAAAAAGTTTACAGTTATATATAATACATAGCAAACGTACCCGTCTTTGACGGAATCAGAAGTTCCTGTTTTGGTTTATTGCCGTGTGCCTATGCCTTTTGGCTATACCACTGAGGAATCAGAAGTTCTGCCATTTTTGGTATTTCAAAATGTCATTAGAAAATATAGAATAGTAGAAAATACCATTATTACTACAGTGTTAAACAAATGTCTCCAGCTATTACACTACATTAGCTGTCTGTCCTTCAGGTTCATGGTAGAAGAAAGAGTTGAAACCTCTGACCGTTGAGCATGTAAACTACATTTGACCATGTGAGAAAAACTTGGTTTTGCTACCTTGTATTCCTGCGTTAGATGAAGTCTCCCTTTGCGACTTAGTTAACGTCATTGCGAAATAGACTCTGACCGGAATTTGCAATCATTTCAACGTAAACAGACAGTGGCTCGGAATCAATGGTATGTGAAGTATACACACAGACTCCCCAATACCACATCCAGTCATTATGTCCGCCTCTATGGCATATCTGTGTAGAGCACGAACTCAGAGTCGCGTCCCGTTGCACAGTTTTGGGCACTCATGTTTCGTAACATGAAATTTGTTACTGCTACTAAATTGCAGCATGATTGGTGCTCTACTTTAAGTTTTTACTCATGAGCAGGCAGTCCAGGAGAAATAAATTCAGAGTCAAGAAATTCAATTAGATAATGAACTATTCACTAATCTTCATCACTAATCCAATCTCTTTACTGACTTGTAAGTTCTTTCCTCGGCTTCATATAGCGTAAGAACTTGTTTGTTGATTTCTTATGCCTGTTCATATTAAGGGCTGAGAATTGCTCGTTTACAAAACATTTATTCTCAATAGATAGTACATCCTTAACTCTGTGAAACACCATTACGCAATATATTCATATGCTCAATTGAAATTAAAATCAACTAACAATACCTACTTGCCACACCTGTGTATTTTCAAAACAAACTTGTCTGTGAAGTTAGGAAAATACAGCTAAAAGCCCCATAACTTTGCTTCTGTACTGAATTAATAATTTATTTAGAGCCCATATTTTAAGTTAGGCACACACAAATCCAGTGTCAATGTTTCAGCTCGCTATGTCTTATGGTGGCTGAGTTTACTTGTGACAAACATTTTTCCATTAAACGTCCATAACTTCACTTCTACGTTGAATTTCCAATCAATTCATAGCCTATATTTTAAGTTAGACCTACACAAATCTACTGTATAAGTTTCAGCTTTATATGTCTTATGGTAGCTGAGTTTACCTGTGACAAAGTTTTGCGGACAAACCGACAAACCGACAAACCGACAGAAATTTTTCTAAGGGTGGATTCGGTTTCTCCAATGTATGAAACGTAAAGAAAACATGAAATGAGTCAGTTCTAAGCAATGTACAGACAAAATCATTATTTTATTTATAAAGATACATTTGCACTACTCTCATCGGCGAGCAAGCAAGCTACTGGCTACCCTGGCTAGATCCCTTTACTTTATTACCATCTTTTATATTATCCACATTATAAATTCAAAAAAATATTTGTTTGTTACATTTATTTATAATACGTTTGCACTACTGTCATCGGCGATCACGCAAGCCACTGGGCTACTCTGGTCCCATACCTTACATTATTACCAGTGTATTTATTAAGCAAATATTAAATTAAAAAAAAGTTGACAGTTATATATAATACATAGGAAACGTACCCGTCTTTGACGGAATCAGAAGTTCCTGTTTTGGTTTATTGCCGTGTGCCTATGCCTTTTGGCTATACCACTGAGGAATCAGAATTTCCGTCATTTTTGGTATTTCAAAATGTCATTAGAAATTATAGAATAGTAGAAAATACCATTATTACTACAGTGTTAAACAAATGCCTCCAGCTAATACACTACATTAGCTGTCTATCCTTCAGGTTCATGGTAGAAGAAAGAGTTGAAACCTCTGACCGTTGAGCATGTAAACTACATTTGACCATGTGAGAAAAACTTGGTTTTGCTACCTTGTATTCCTGCGTTAGATGAAGTCTCCCTTTGCGACTTAGTTAACGTCATTGCGAAATAGACTCTGACCGGACTTTGCAATCATTTCAACGTAAACAGACAGTGGCTCGGAATCAATGGTATGTGAAGTATACACACAGACTCCCCAATACCACATCCAGTCATTATGTCCGCCTCTATGGCATATCTGTGTAGAGCACGAACTCAGAGTCGTGTCCCGTTGCACAGTTTTGGGGCACTCATGTTTCGTAACATGAAATTTGTTACTGCTACTAAATTGCAGCATGATTGGTGCTCTACTTTAAGTTTTTACTCATGAGCAGGCAGTCCAGGAGAAATAAATTCAGAGTCAAGAAATTCAATTAGATAATGAACTGCTTCTTCATCACTAATCCAATCTCTTTACTGACTTGTAAGTTCTTTCCTCGGCTTCATAAAGCGTAAGAACTTGTTTGTTGATTTCTTATGCCTGTTCATATTAAGGGCTGAGAATTGCTCGTTTACAAAACATTTATTCTCAATAGATAGTACATCCTTAACTCTGTGAAACACCATTTCAATGATGTCAAATACGCAATATATTCATATGCTCAATTGAAATTAAAATCAACTAACAATACCTACTTGCCACACCTGTGTATTTTCAAAACAAACTTGTCTGTGAAGTTAGGAAAATACAGCTAAAAGCCCCATAACTTCGCTTCTGTACTGAATTAATAATCTATTTAGAGCCCATATTTTAAGTTAGGCACACACAAATCCAGTGTCAATGTTTCAGCTCGCTATGTCTTATGGTGGCTGAGTTTACTTGTGAGAAACATTTTTGCGTTAAACGTCCATAACTTCACTTCTACGTTGAATTTCCAATCAATTCATAGCCTATATTTTAAGTTAGACCTACACAAATCTACTGTAAAAGTTTCAGCTTTATATGTCTTATGGTAGCTGAGTTTACCTGTGACAAAGTTTTGCGGACAAACCGACAAACCGACAAACCGACAGAAATTTTTCTAAGGGTGGATTCGGTTTCTCCAATGTATGAAACGTAAAGAAAACTTGAAATGAGTCAGTTCTAAGCAATGTACAGACAAAATCATTATTTTATTTATAAAGATAATTTAAATTGTTTATTGACTTGTATGAGATGTAAGAGGAATAATATTGTGCAGGAAAATAATAACACTCACTCAGAAAAAATTCGTATATATGTTATTTGACAAAGGGGAAGGAAAATGATCTTATTAAATACTAAGAAGCTTATTATTATTATTATTTTAATGATTAAAATTCCCAGTATAATAATTCTATAAAAGACCAAAAATGTAAATGATAATACATAATTGGAATCTTTCGTTTAGAGATTAATAAATGTAATTATCGTACATCTTTAATTAACAAAGCACCTTAAAATAACATTTTCTTCGCTGTTTAAGATGTTTTTCAGAGAAAAAAAGGGTATTTTCCTGTTTTAAATTTTAAAATTTTACTTTAATATTCAATGTAGAAGGATGTCAAGTAAACGATGTAAGAAATCAATCCACTGGCTGTTTGAACGAAAGCCATTCTCTCGTAGGAGAATAAATCGTTTCAAGAAATGTTCACTTTGGTTTTTCAAAAATGTTATTACTGCTGTAGTTATACTAATGAAATTATTTGCAAATAATAAATTATTTGTGATGTACAAAAATAAGCTTATAAAATGATATGTCCTTCAATCACTATCTGTAATACCTCAGGAATGAAAGGCTAATAATTATGTCCCATTTAGATGTTTACGTTATGCTTAAATGAGACGTTATGTTTTATATACTCAAGAAATTTGACATTAAGTTACTTATAGTAAAGTAGAGTGTAGGCCACTCCAGATTTTTTTGTTTTTGGAAAGCATCTCACATTTTAGAGGATTTTCTGCATTTTACCATTAAAGTGAACTTTTTTGAATAATGTTATTAGACTTTTGATGCAATAGGACAGCTGTTGCTCTTCTCCAATATGTAAGAGGTTTATAAGGAGTTATATTTGATGTCGCAGAGTGCTAGGTTGTCAACTCTCCCACTACTTTGATAGATTTACGGATACTTCCACAGGCTTTTAGGCGGTGATGTCCTGCTTATTTATATTTTAACCCCTGTTGTAATAGTTCAGATCTTAACTTTTAAAGTAGAATGTCCTGTTAGACAACTATTAATATATGTTACTCAGCATTAAATCTTGTTGAAATAGTTATAGAGTATCAATTTTTTTTTAAGGGATATAGGTAAAGAGAGAGAGAGAGAGAGAGAGAGAGAGAGAGAGAGAGAGAGAGAGAGAGAGAGAGAGAGAGAGAGAGAGAGAGAGACAGAGGGAGGGTGAAAAAGGAAGAAGGAAGGAAACGCAGTTAATTAAAAGTTGTTATTTCTTGAAGGTACAACAGTTTCATAAATTCATTGAGAGTCTTAATTTGCTATATTCAAGAAGGTATCTTGAGCGTGTGCCTAGAATCATACTTCGTAACAGATGGCTGTTCGCCCTCTTTCAGAGACTGCACACCAACGATTTTCTATTTCCCACGTAGAAAAATATGGTTATTGTTAAGATTTAAACTGTAAGCCCTAGGTACTGAGGGTAGGCATGCTAACCTTCTAACATGTTAGGCTCCCGAATCTCATATTAAGGTAGCAAAAACACTCCTTTGTTTTTAGATTAATTTAAATTTTTGTAAAAATAAATTATACAGCGGAATGAAATGGTTATCATATATTATATAGAAACATATTTATTCCAGGAATGTGTTTCCCATTTTTTCCTATCAGCCTGAAATTCATAATGAAAGCGTTTCCTATTATTTTCTTGAAAAGCAAGTATTAAATCAAATTAGTCTTGCGGACAATGTCTTGTTTTTTGTGTTTTTCTATAATAAGTTTGGAACAAAGTGGCTTAGCTTTCTCTTCCCACTCAGATGCAGTAGTTTAACTGCATTCAACCATGAAAACTAAGTTGTAATTCTAATATAAAAGCTACGATTCGACAAAGCTTTTGCCATTTTGATGGTACAGAATGCAAAGTTAGCAGCTTTTATAATGAAACGAATTAATGTTATATTAATGCAATACATTGCTTTTTCTGAGATGATTTAATATAAGAGTTTAAAGTTAATATTCTGTATAATTTAATTTGTTTGTAAATAATCATCTTAATATTATGAACATTATAGTTTTACTTGATTTATTTCGGGTATGTTATTTTACATTAGTAAGTCATTTTAAAGACAGGTATAAATCTCGTATATTGGATTTTATTGATAATATTACATTTATGAAAATTATACACTGAATGAAACTGCATTTTTTAAACACCTTATTGATTTATTTTTTACTTCATAAAAAATAATATTGATACGCGGTCTTTTCAAATCCCTGAACTCTGCATGTGCTTGTATCTTTTAGAGTTTGTATTCCTAGATTTGCCTTCATGCATAACTGTAGATGCATACCTCTCTATTTTGAAAAAAAAATAGTGTACGGTAATTAATTGGAAATCAACTGTCGAAACAAGTAAATGCCAAAGTTATAAATCCGTATATCTTTTTCCAGGAAATAATCTTATAAAGATTTTCTATTATAATAATAATTATGACATATTTCTTAAAAAGAAAGAAAAAAAGGTTCAAAAATAGTTTTTGTTCCCTTGATGGCATGTTTTCGAACGAAGCGTGAAATGTTTCTTTTTAAATATAGAGTACTAGATTGATTTACGTTTGCCTAACAAAAATCTTCTTCATGTTGTAAGGACATTAAAAATAAATTGTATGATTATTTTTTAATTACTATCTCAATAGTTCATGATTTATGACGGTAATGCTAATAATATTTGAAGCATATTAAATTATTTTAAAAATAATAATTTTGTTAAATAATTAAATTTAAAATCATTAGTTGTGCAATCCGTAATTGTGTGGTATTTACTCATTCTGAGGTAAAATGGATAAACAAACAAAAGTCTCCACACAAATGAAGTTTTATTCAATAGCAACAACGCGTTTCGAACACTTTGTGTTCATCATCAGGAAGACACTATAATACAAATTATATCTAATCAGTTACAATTCTAATCAGTTTATCCAATTAAATTTAAATATGATTCTATAAATTTGCGGGAATTAAGAATTCAGTTGAAGTCTACACTTGGACGAGTAAAAAAAAATATAAATTGGCAGTTTATTTGTTTAAAATAATTTGTGAGTTCCGGAGTTTCGATATAAATTTCAATTGAATCGGAATTTGTTAAAATTAAATATCAAATGAAAGCGAATATGATTCTTACTAATAGGTGAAACGTTATCTATGAATTTATGTTTGTATGCATGAATTTATGAAATGGTAATTTTGAACAATTACTTTTAATCCGAAAATGTAGTTCACCCATAACTAAAGCGGGTGCCAAATATCAAATGTGGCAAACTTTCCGACCTTAGAATAGCACTAAAGGTTAAATCCTGTAGGTTTTAACGTTGTTAACAATTACCTACTATTAATTAACTTACAGTTATAATTGCACTCATGAAACAAAGTGCAAACGAATGAAACATTATTAGAACTTAAGATAAAAATGAGTTAACTAATCACAGTAAAAATACCAGCAATCGCTGGCAGAGGAATATCAAAATTTACATTTTCATAAATATACAAATAGCAAACGCCAATTTTAATATTTTACAGTTTGTTGAGATTTTGAAAACTTTGATGAAGTCAGAGAGAAAAATATTACCAGAAAAGTTGTAGAGAATGAAATTTTTGGTAAAGGTCTTGACCAGAGCATGAGATTGCTAACAAAGCTGGGATGCAATTCTGAACATTTTTATTCGGAATGAAATGCACACATAGAAATATGTTCTCATTTTAACATTTTAAATGAACCGGTCCGCAATGGTGGTCAAGGATTTGTTTTGAGGTGGAGGTTGCTATAATTTTGAGGGGAAACCAAGATTTAATGTTGCATTTACAAGCACCTGAGTCCAACCACCATGCAAAAGAAAGAAAAACAAGAGAGGAGAAAATGAGGAGAAATTCAAAGTAGTTATAAAAAAAAATTAATTAAATAAGAAAACAAAAGTTTAAAATAAAGACAAGTAATAGTACCACACAAAATAAAAATGGCAAAACATTAATATTAGTGTATAAATAAAGAAAAAAAAAATCTGGAGTGGCCTACACTCAACTTTACTATCAGTAAATCATAATATCCAACTCGTTGACAACTAACTGATTCCTTTGTTCTATTTTAATGCAACCCTACATGCATATTAATAAATAATGTATCATTTGTTTATGTGTGACATTTTATCAGTTATAAGAAACTTGAAATCATTAATCATTGTTGTAATTAAATTCAATTTCAGATTTTAAGTTCTTTAGTGATTTTCATAAATGTACATAGAGAAGTATCTCTCACTTCTCTAGTTTTAGGTACGATTTGACAAAAATCTTTATTATCTCCAAGACGATTGGTTTCTATTCAGATATAAGTTAATCCAAGATTTCTACTCCTTCTAGACAGAGAGTTTGCATTACTTCATATGATGTCAAATCCATCTTCCATTCCAGTAGTTTTATAGACAAACTTCTAATAAATGTTCTACATATATTTTTCTCTCGTTGAAGATATATTATTTTTTATAAATATAAGTACAGTAAAATGAGCCCTTAAAACTGAATTGTGCCCGGTTGTTCCCGCCACCTTTGTTTCTTCTCGTGTTTTCTTCTTCTTTGATTTATTTGTGTTTGCACATGTTAAAGCTGAGATGTGTAAAACAATAATGATCAAGACTGCATTATGCTATGCTTATATCGAAACTGCAAAGTACTTTCCATAAGATTCAAAATCGTTCCTTTTTTTTCAGAAAAATAAAGTAATGTGTAAGCGAAAATATCACGTTCGCTGAATTAAGGAAGAAGTAGTTTAAAATTAGTATCTGTTTTGAAAAAAAAAGTACATTTTCTATACTTCAATATTACCAAAAGACAAGGGTGCAACATGTCGTTTGGTTTAAACTCTTTGTTAGACAACCATCCATCAAACTATTGAAAGCACCAGAAAATATATATTTGGTTGGTGTTCATTCTTTACTTTTAACAATTTTATTCTTCTTTCATATAGTAACTTATTAAAACATTTCAAGTTTTTTTTTTAGTAAACCTCTAAGCAACAATTGATTTCATTCATTTCACTGCAAACAAGTCAATGAAACGTTGTAGTTGTTTTAAAAATTGGAGGATATTTTGATTTATTGCTTCCCTGATTTATCATAATAATGTCAAAATGTCTGAAATAGAAATAGCAGTTAAGGAGATAAGAATTTTGTTTGAAAACACATGTAATGTTCGAATAATTGCCCCCAAACAATAGGGTATCATTTGGATACACACCCAGCCTAACACACGCAGAGATCATCTAAAAACCCTCAAAAAAAGAGTTTCAGGACCTCAAAAGTTTACAGATTTGAGCATGGGTTAACATTTTTACAGAAAACTGACCTTTAACTTTAATACACAAACGTTTAAACCTTTTTGAGTCAATGCTAATTTAGTTCTAAAATAACTGCAAATTCCGACTCTATAGAATTAGTAGTTTAGGAAACAAATGCTGTCTAAGAACATATAATGGAAAATAAAGCAGTTTCCAAACTACTTTAATAAAAATAATAATTATTTTTCCAAATATAAATATTTATTGCCAAAAACCAAAAACATTTTTAATAGTTTTTAATGATCTCAAAATATTCAATTATTTCAAAACTTAAAATAAATTTTTTTCGTGATTACTATCCTTGACATATAATGAAGTAAAGCTGGTCGTATTACTTTGTTTATTGTTCGTTTTAAACTATTACAAAATAATATTTACCCCGTTTTGTCAACCAGTTAATTTATTTAAAACATTGTTTATTGAATAACAAAATCCACTGAAGGCAAAGTCAAGATATTGCAGCAGTTTGACTATAGAATAAGAAGAATAATCAAAAAAAAAAAAAAGTTCTGATGACACGGAAGTCTTCTGGTGGGGGATAATAAACTACCAAATTACCACTTCTCTCCGGACGAGTAAAACCTTAACGAGGATAACAAAGTTTTGAAACAGAAACCTTCTACTAAACTTCTTAAGAGTGTCATTAATTGAAGTATAAGTTTATTGCAGCATTAAATTTATCAAATAACCTGTTTTAAACTTTAAATTTCATTGAAATATTGTAATTAATGGTAATAGTTAATTGGTAAACAACTTATTATTTTAGCACCATTTATTTTAGTCCTAAATATATACCTTGAGTTGAAAGATGTATGAAAGTACTCATTATAAAAGACTCTGAAGGCAGTCTTATTTTAAACCCTCCCAAATCCAAGGTAATATACTATAGTACTGTATGGCTTTCTGTGATGGTAGTTTTTGATCTAATATTTTTACTTATTTAATTTTTAAAATCAGTATCACCAATAAATTTTGAAGTAATGGGAAACTAGGTTCTTTTCTTACAAGCATTCAGACAGTATTTCTTAATCCTAATGACTGAAGCAAATAATCTTAAATACCGAAAACTAATATTTTTTTTGGCTAATCTATTATTTAAAAGTTTTTTTTTTGGTCATTTTGAATAGTTTCAGAATGAAAGTAAATGTGAAGTGTATTTGGTGTTGCATATAACTCGAGTTGCATATAACTATAATAGATGGAATATACCAAAGTTGGAGTCATTGGTAAATCCGAAGCTTTTGCCAGATATTACATAAGTCACTGGGCAGCAGACTCACGTAAGCTGTTAAAGTGATTAAACAAGCAAATCCTCAGCTTTCCCAAAGTGAACATCTATCATGCCAATATTTATCGTTTTTATTGGCATTTCAGAATATATAATACTAGTTGAAAAGCATTATTTTTTTAAAAAAAATATATACTTCAATTTTAAACTACAATATATAGTATACTATTACCCCTCGCTATTAATAACATTCCGTGCTTTTTTTTGCCCACAAACGACCAATGACATTACATTTATATGCGTTCTTGTAAAATCCATGATAATTGATTACTGGGCTGATATAAGTTTGAAGGTACATTCCTGTTAAGTAGCAAATTAGACTGGTATTTATATTAACAGTCGAATTTATAGGTCAAACTTCAAAGGTAGTGCAATAAGTTATTATGTGGTATTTACTAATTTTAGGGTAAAAAGTTAATCAAATAGTTTTTGTATACAGATGTTTATAAAGGCGTTTTGAACATGTAGTGCTCTTCTTTAGGTAAATGGGTGCTATTGACAAGTCTCTAGTCCTTGTCACTTTTCCACTAGAGCAGATTTAACTGAAGAAGAACGCTACTGTTCAAAACGCGTTTTATAATGAAACATATGCATGAGAAGATCATTAATTTTATTAGATTCTTACTTTATAATGAAGTTGAGACTTATAAAAAAGTTTGTAGTGTTCTAGTCAGATAGGGTCCAAGAAGGTTAAGAAGAGAAGTAAGGTTCTGTTGTGGTTTAGGAGATTTTGGGAGTTTGGATCAGGAGCTTGAAAAAGTAAGCTCCGATAAGTAGGGTATTTTTTTTTTATTGAACTTTAGCTGAAAATTTAAAAAGATAGATGTTGACATTGTGGCCCAGCTTTGAGGAAATCATCACTCCTTAAGAATAATTCACGCTATCGACTTTAGACTTATTATGGTCTATAGTTAAACTATTATTATAATATTTATAATTTTTATAACACCTTGAGTATATTAATTTGCTAAAGGGCCAGGTTAGTTAGTTCAATGGTTAACGTACTCGCCTCTGAACTGATAGGACCGGGGTTCGATCACCACCTGGCCCTGGATTTATTCATGCGGGAGGTGAATAAATCTGAGCACGAAGTCCCTCCGAGAAGGACGTTAAACCGTCGGTCCCGAGCCTATACGATGTCAGGTACTCATTAAAGATCCCTACTCTATATGCACTTGAGTTAGGCAAAATTTAGGACTCCCACTGCAGAATCAATCTTCATCGGGTGGTATCACAAAGGGCTAATGCTCGGCCTACGTGTATTCCCTTGTCGGACTACCACTGCAACCTAACCTAACCTATTGATTTGCTGAAAGTAAAAGAAAACATTTTGTAAATAATTTCAAAATAGTTTGTTAGTAAGTATCTACTGTATGAATTACTACTAAAAGTTTCAACTCTCTGGCTATTACCACTTTAGAGATGCTGTAAGCATGTGATAATTATGCTTTGTGTGAATAAGCAAATAACTGCTTGCATAGCTCATGTTTATAATGTATCTTTTGTAATTTTCCTCCTATTTGTTTTTTTTTTTATGACAATGACAATGTGAATTCTTGAGTTTTATGGCCTGAAATAACTCTTTTGTGACAAATAAATTTTCTACACAAATGATCCTTTCAAGTATGAGTATAAATAATTACACATTTAAAGTATTATTTTATTTAATAACATATTCGTTGCATTTACATATTCAGAATTAGATTAAAGCACTTTCTAAACACGATTAAAGTTAAAAATGTGATACTAATGTTCAGAACATATAAATAGGATAAATCTATATATATATATATATATATGAATGTGTGTCTACCTGTACTCGATAGATTCAAAAACCATACATCCAATCGCCATGAAAATTTGGGAAATTATTAGGTATATTCCCGGGAAGGTTTTTGACAATATTTTTAAAATCAGAGTTGGAGTTCTAGGTGCTCCTGAACAAATATCCTAAAAAATATCAAAATAGATAAGGTTTGCTTTATAACCTGCTTGTTGACACTTTGACTTCATTTGGTAGTGACGGCCGCAGGAAGGTTCCTTATCACCAACTTCTAATATTTCCGCATGCTTTGTTCAATTGGAAACATTCAGGTACCAACATTTTTATTTTTATTTTCAGATTGATATGAAAGACAATTATTGTAATTTAATATGGGTTTGTTATTAACTTTAACAAAGCTGTAACTATTAGCAATAGTTTACCATTAACTTTTCTTATCGAATCGGTTTAACTTACTTTAAACATTAAAGAAATTATGCGTTAAATAATAGCTTATTAACTTAAACTATGCTTGGTAGTATTTGAACCATAATTCCAATCTTTTGGCAAAAGGATAGTTACAGTCTTTTGTTAAAGTTTATTGGATGTATGGCTTGTTTATTTATTTCTGATTGATTAATACGTTTCTATAAAATATTTAATTATTACTAAATTGTTAGTAATTAGTATCCGGGGCAACTCCATATAAGCAAAAAGATAAGTTATTATATATTGATGATATCTAACTAGAAGACGTTTATGATCAGATCTATGTCTAAATCAGTAAAACTTATAAGGGAATATATACAGCATAAAAAAATGGTGAAGAAATATCAAATCAAAATATACATATATAAAGCTTAAGCACTGAATGTATTTGTATGTATAAACACAATTCTTAACATAACAGAATGAAAAATGTAGATACAATTTAACATTTAGTTAACTCACTCAACTGACACTTTTCAACACAATGCTTCTTTATAAAGAAATTATATTTCATTTATAAGCCAGGGAGGGTGAGTATGTAACAATAAAGAAATATTTTTAAGTTTTAAATGGGAAAATTTGTTTGAATATTCAATATAGAAGGAGGTCAAGTAAACTATGTAAGAGGCTATTGGAACGAAAACCGTGTTCTGTAGGAGATTATTTCGTAGTACGAAGTCTACACTTTCGCTTTTCAAAAATGTTATTACTGCTGTAGTTATACTAATTATATTATGTGCACAGTGGTGTGATAAAAAAATAAGCATTTATATTGATAAGTGGATCAATCACTATCTGTACTACCTACAGGAATTAAAGACTAATAAACATCTCCTATTCAGGTATTTAAATTATACTTGTTTAAATAATTATTTACAAGTATAATTAGAATATTAATATTTTTATACTTGTAATCAGTATCTCTTGTGTTAATTTTCCGTTCTGATCATCTTGCATGTGCTTTTTGAGTGCTTTCAATGACAATTGCCATTAGCAGACTGACTCTCGCAGGGTGCCAGGGAGGTGACTCAAATCCAACTACACGACCGTTATACACTCAGAAATGCCTATCACACCACCAGTCAGAAGGAAGGGGAAATATTTTTTTAAGCCTTTAAAAAATTATTATTATATTGTTGTTGATTGATTGGTTAATCAATTAATTCATTGATTTAATTAATTAATTAATTATTTTTAAAGTTATAACATTCTTTTCATTTATTATTATTATTAATTTTTTATTGTTATCATTTTTTAGCAGAATTGATTATTTTCATTTTTTCCGTTTTTCATTTGTTTATTACTTCTTATTTGTTCTTCCCCTCTCTTTTTGCTCGGTGGTGGCGTCGCTGAGTGTGTGGTTGGACTTAGGTTGGACTTAAGCCACTGCGCTGCCTCCTGATGGGAATCTTTGCCTCCTGATTACGATAATTGTCGAAATATAGAAATGAGTTATGTTTGTGTCTATTTGTGTTATTTTGATTATAATTGTTGTATGCACATATACTTACAGAGAGCATATATACGTCAGTCAGTTGGGTTTTTGACTCTGACGAAGACCGCTTGTTACGGTTGAAAGATCTTAGTCTTGTTTTCCCATTTCTTATTGTGGTTTAATCATTTATATATACTTACATAATTATATATATAAATATAATCAAAAACAAAAAATTCAAATGATTTGATTGGGGAAAAAACATGATAACATGGAGGCATGAACAGAGAAATTCACAACGAAAGTCACTTTGATAGAACAGAGATCATCGCGAAGAGAAGTGGTTTGCTTTATTGGCTGTTGGTACACTATATACAATATTTAAATTAGGATTTAGTTGGTTCAAATGAAGTACTTGTTTTTATTTATAGAATTTTTCAGAGGACTACAATAAAAAGAAAATATTATAACAATCAACAATAGACATATATCAAAAAATACAAAATTATAACTTATATTGGGTTACAAATATAAATACTGTGGACTGAAAAGTGAAAGAACTTAAAGTAATATGGAATTATCAAAATGAAAAAAAATAAACTCTTACATTAGTGGTTTGAAATATATAAGCTGAGCAATGGAATTTTAACACAACTATATAGGTACTCTAAAAAAAAATTGGAGTGGCCTACACTCAACATTACTATAATTAAACATAATATCAGACTTCTTGAGTATATAATATATAATGTCTCATTTAGGCATAATATAAATGTCTAAATGGACGATGTTTATTAGTCTTTCATTCCTGGAGGTAGTACAGATAGTGATTGATCCAATTATGACTATACATGCTTATTTTTGTATATTACACCATTGATGCATATAATATCATTTGCATAACGACATCAGTGGGTGGTTCGGTTAGGTTGCAGTGGTAGTCCCACAAAAGAACACACGTAGGCCGAGCATTGACCCTTTATGATACCACAGAATGAAGACTGATTCTACAGTGGGAGTCCTAAATTTCGCCTACCTAGAGTGTATTTAGAGTAGGGATCTTTAACGAGTACCTGACATCGTACAGGCTCGGGACCAACGGTTTAACGTCCTTCTCCGAGGGAAGACGTGCTGAGATTTATTCACTTCCCGCATGAATAAATCGAGGGCCAGGTGGGGACCGAACCCCGGTCCTATCAGTTCAGAGGCGAGTACGTTAACCACTGAGCTAGCCTGGCCCCCTCAACTGCAGCAGTAATAACATTTTTGAAAAACGAAAGTGTAGATCTCGTGTTACGAAATAATCTCTTACAGGAGAACATGGCTTTTGTTCCAATAGCCAGTGGTTCTCTTACAGAGTTTATCTGACCTCCTTCTACATTGAAGATTTAATACAAGTTTCCCATTAAAAACTTGAAAATATTTCTATTTTCTCTGAAAAATGTCAGAAACATGTAAGAGAAAATTTCGTTTTGAGATAATTTTTAATTTAAAATATAGGATAATTTAATTTATTTTTCAAAGAATGTTTTCAATTTTGAATCATGTTTTACATTTTTGATCTTTTATAAAATTATTTTACTTGAATTTTATGGCATGCTAGTCTTTTTAAAAAATCCGTTTTCTTTCCTTTTGTCAAAAATCATAAAAAGTTAATTTACTCTTAGCGAGTGTTATCTCTTTCCTACGTGCTGTACTCTGTTGTAGGTTGCTATAAGTGTACATTGAAAAAAATATATTAGTAATTAGCCAGTTTTGCATACTCACATCAAATTCAAAGCCAGCTTTTCAGTATAATTTAAAAAGTTTATAGTTTGAAGCATGCAATTTTTGAAAATAATTTATATGAACAATTAGACTAGAATAATGGAAAAACTGGATGTTTGTCAACAATATAGTCCATTATTCACTCTTCAATATTATCCAAAGCTAATATGATTCATAAACACAAAAAAATGTTCATCAGATATAAAGTTTTGTTCAAGGGTGCAACATATAGATTGATTTTAGCATTTTGTGAGACAAATTCATCATACCATGAAAAGCATAAGAAATTATATGTTTGATTGGGGTTGATTTTATAAATGTAAGAATTTTATTCTTTTACATCTCATAATAAGTTATTAAATTATTTAAAATTTTTGAGTAATCCTCTAAACATCAATTTTTTTTCAATAGATTCAATTCAAAAATGTCGAAGGCAATGTAAATATATGTGAACAATTACGACAAGTATAGCAAGTAAACCATTAGTCCAGGATCAATATTCAGTTTTTATAACTTTATTGCTCTTTGCTTTAATTTGAAAATTCATGATTTTTTTTAATACAGTTTTAATTTTCTGTTCAATTTTTTGGCAAAATATCAAAATTTTTACATTTTAATGAAAAAAAATGTATTCTTTTAAAAATCTAGGGTTATCTTTCGTTTATTGCTTTTATAGTCTCAAAGATAATGTAACAATTTCAATACCCTAGAATTAGTAGTTTGGGAGAAAAAATGTAGTGTAAAAACAGGTTTTTGGCAAAAGAAGTGACTTCTTTCTTGAGTGCATAATTGCTCCCAAACTATACATAGAATGACTCTTCTCAACCCCTCATCAGATGTTTTCTGCATCTAGTGTTTCAGTTGGGTTTTTGACTCTGACGAAGACCGCTTGTTATGGTTGAAAGATTTTAGTTTTGTTTTCCCATTTCTTATTGTGGTTTGATCATTGATTGTTATTTCACGTATTTATGTGAAATCTTTTTATATATGATATGTAAATTAAATAAAACTGAATAACAAGTATATATTATACACTAAAATAAAATGAAATGAAAGTAAGCACAATGGTAAGCTAATGAGTAAAGGAATAAACAGAATGAAGAAAAAAAAGGAAATGAGTAAATAAACAATGAGTAAAGGAAAGGCAAACGAAACAATAAGCAGTAAGTGAGTTTAAACTAGTAAGAGAGTTCAAATATCTACCCATGTGACTTGTTTATGGTCAATGGCTATACAAGAAACTATATTCTAACTAAGGTAAATGACAGGTTGGGGTATCTTGGGGCCAGCTTTCATCTGCGTGTTACTGGACATCTACCAATTAGTGAGCCACTAACAAAAGGAATTAAATATTAGCGGAATGTTGTTGGACAAATATTGATCCATACTTGCGCCATTGCACAGTTCATTCTGAATAGAAATGTTAGGAAACAGCATGACTATAGAGCATCGTTTTATATTCAATTTATGAGGAGGAATTTCTGATGGAGTTAAAAAATCAAGTGGAAAAGTGGATATTGTTGAGCCTCAGCGGGATCATCTGTCAAACCTTTGTGTATGCTAGGAGAGTCGTGAGTTACTTCAAAGTTACTTCAAACCACAAATTATCAAGAAGCAGTATGTCATTTTTAGGTAAAATAATTACCCTGTTATTAGTGACTCTTCTTTCTCAGAGGCATTCTTGAAAACCATTGAGTATTGAGTTTTCTGAGTTATGGGATACAACAGCTTGTGGTAAGAGATGGCTGGGCTATTGCCAGCAAAGTACACTTTAGCATAGCTCACATGAACATTAGATCTTCATCTAATGGAATATTAAGTTCTGTTTCTAAGTACATTTTCTCTGGTTCTCATAACGCTGTCTAATAACGTCATAACGTATCTCATCCATATTTTGCATTCATTTTTGAAATATTTTTTCTTAGCGTTAATTTTACTGTGCAGATTCTTTCCCCATTATAAATTCCGTTCTTATTAGTATTAGATTTCTCTGGTAACGGTATTGAGCTTGTTGGTCTCTGTTCACATTTCCATGGTTGATTTGTTTTCTCATTCTATTCTGCTTTAGGGTATACCCCATCATCAAGTGATCCATGCATAATTAATGACACAAAACATTTTTTTTTTTTAAATAAAGCAGTGATGTACATTTTATACAACTTATTAGTATGTAACTTGTTTTCATCCATTGAATCATAACAATTAATATCCCTTATGATTAACAAAAACAACTTACTTCCAAAATTATCTTTTTACTTAATAATTTTCATAATTTTAGTTTCGTTAAACTTGATTTAATTGTAATGGGAACAACTAAATTTTATGCTTTACAGTGCATAATCTGCGGAACTGATATTAGAGCAAGAATAACAAGAATTATTACGTGAAATAAGAGGAATGTGTAGTAAAATATTTAAGAAGCATAATCCTAGCATTCAGAACTAAATGTATTGAAATAATACAATTTTCTCTGATTATTTACAAATAAAGCTCATGTTTGTAAATACAAATCATGTTTGTTTCAAATGAAACTTAATAGTTTTAAGATTTTTTCAAATTTCTTGATAAAAGTGAAAAAAATATGAAGTATTTAGTTCCCCACCAACTACAAGCAGTTTGCTTGTCTAGACTTGCAGGTATAAAATAAATTGGAAACATTGTTTATGCTTTAGTTTCTTAATGATTTTGTCTGTCTTTGTGTACCCATTCAACATTTTTATTTATATGCTACATTATTTTTGGGCAAGACATTAGTTTACGAAGCCATAAATCACTCCATTATGTAATTCAATCAAATAACTTAATTATTATTATTACTGTAAACGTTAAATTATATTATTGTGGCATTGTTGATTTTGGCAATGTTACCAAGAGTGCAAAGGTGAGCAGTAAGGAAAAAATAGTTGTCACCCACTGGAAAGAAGGTTGTAGGAAAAAAAATATAACATGATTAGCATTTAACTTCATTCAACCAGCATATCATCCATCATATCATGTTCTATATACCCAACCATCCATTCAAACCACAAATTATAACCGTTCTTCAGATTTTAACATAACGCTATGAGTCTTTCTCAAAACGCTTTCCTCATTTATCAATCAAACATTCCTTAAGGCTCCTTGGTAAGTCTTATCCACTGAAATGTGAACAAAACAATATTAATTACTAATTTTATTTAAAATCTCCTAGAAAACTATTACCTATCGGCTTTATCTAGCAATTCTACACGTCACATGCCAATGGTTATGGCATTTATTATGATATAAATAATGACTTTAATAATAGTTGGCGCTATTTTGTTTCACATAATCCTTCATTAAAAATTATTTTCAGAAAAAAACTTCTTGGAGTTTGTTAAAAAATAAATATGCGTTACATTATTTATGCAAACAAGATTAAAAGAATATAAATAAAGTTTACGCATTTAATAGTTAGTAATTTGTTGATAATTATTGAAATTATTTACTTTTCAATACTAATTTTACAAATTAGGCAAGTAAAAAAAAAGTTAAAGACAATGGCACTCAGTATTATATACATATATATAGTATGTATATATACAAGACTAGCAAACGTACCCCTCTTTGACGGAATCAAAAATTCTATTATACTTGGTATTCCAAAATATCAATTATAGTATTATATATACTAATACCATAATTAGAAGTTATGGAATAGTAGAAAATACCATTATTAGTACAGTGTTAAACAAATGCCTCTGTATACACTACATTAGCTGTCTGTCCGTCAGGTTTACGGAAGAACAAACAGTTGGAACCTCTGACTCTTGAGCAAGTAAACTACAGTTGACCATGTGAGAAAAACTTGGTCTCGCTAACATGAATTCGTGCGTTAGATAAAGTCTCTCTTTGCGACTTAGTTAATGTCATTGCGAAATAGACTCTAACAGGACATTGCAATCATTTCAATGAAAACAGACAGTGGCTCGGAATCAATGATATGCGTGGTATACACACAGACTCCCCAATACCACATCCAGTCATTATGTCCGCCTCTATGGCATATCTGTGTAGAGCACGAACTCAGAGTCGTGTCCCGTTGCACAGTTTTGGGGCACTCATGTTTCGTAACATGAAATTTGTTACTGCTACTAAATTGCAGCATGATTGGTGCTCCTACTTGAAGTTTTTACTCATGAGCAGGCAGTCCAGGAGAAATAAATTCAGAGTCAAGAAATTCAATTAGATAATGAACTGCTTCTTCATCACTAATCCAATCTCTTTACTGACTTGTAAGGTCTTTCCTCGGTATGATATAGCGTAAGAACTTGTTTGTTGATTTTTCCTGCCTGTTCATATTAAGAGTTGAGAATTGCTCGTTTACAAAACTATTTATTCGTAATGGATAGTACATCCTCAACCCTGGGAAACACCTTTTCAAAGATGTCAAATACGCAATATATTCATATGCTCCAATGAAATTAAAATCAACTAACAATACCTACTTGCCACACCTGTGTATTTTCAAAACAAACTTGTCTCTGAAGTTAGAAAAATACGCTTAAAGCCCTATAACTTCATTTCTGTACTTAATTATGAATCTATTTAGAGCCCATATTTTAAGTTAGGCATACACAAATCCAGTGTCAAAGTTTCAGCTCGCCATGTCTTATGGTGGCTGAGTTTACTTGTGACAAACGTTTTTGCTTTAAATGTCCATAACTTCACTTTTACGTTGAATTTCCAATCAATTCAGAGCCTATATTTTAAGTTAGACCTACACAAATATACTATAAATGTTTCAGCTTGATATGTCTTATGGTAGCTGAGTTTACTTGTGACAAAGTTTTGCGGACAAACAGACAAACCGACAAACCGACAAACAGACAAACCGACAAACCGACAAACCGACAGAAATTTTTCTAAGGGTGGATTTGGTTTCTCCAATGTACGAAACGTAAAGAAAACTTGAAATGAGTCAGTTCTAAGCAATGTACAGACAAAATCATTATTTTATTTATATAGATTTCACATAAACACGTGAAACAACAATCAATGATCAAATCACAAATGGGGGAAATGGGGGAAAAGACCTAAGATCTTTCAACAGTAACCAGCGGTCTTCGTCAAAGTCAAAAACCCAACGGGTTTTTCAGTTTGGTTTTTTACTCTGACGAAGACCACAGGTTACGATTGAAAGATGAAATTACTAAGATCTCTAAGAAGAAGAAGGAAGTGGTAATTTGCCCTTCTTAGATGTCCTGATATATAGGTTACCTAAAGGGTTACGCTTTAGTGTATATAGAAAACCTACGAATGTACTTGCAAATGTTCACTTTTATTTTTCCCATCCAAAAAAAGTTAAAATTTCTGTTTTTAGAAATATGTTTTTGAGGGCGTTAAGAGTGTGCTCTCCTAAATTCCTTAATGATGAGATTGATAACATTAGGTCAATTGCCCTATCTATAATATCCCTCTTATATCGATTTAGCTTTGAAAGGTGCTAAAAAAAGTTTCTCTAATACTTCAACAGAGCCCCGTTCATTGTCAAATTCCATAATTTTACCGTATCATGACTCATTGGAACCCCCTTCCTAGACTAGGCAAACAACTTGATTTTAATATAGTGTTTTCTAATAGTATAAACGTGGGCAATATGTTAATAAAAAACTCTCCCAGGGAATTGGAGTTCGGTGGTATTTATAAAATTCCGTGCAAAATTTGCCATAAAATTTATATTGGTCAAACTGGTAAATCATTAAAGACACGTTTAAAACAACACCAATACAATGTAAGTAGACAGCAAAAATGTAGTGCCTTATTCTTGCATATAAACAATGAAAATCATCATATTGATTGGACAGGAGCTAAATTTATTTCTTATGAAAAATCGGTGTTGTTAAGAAATATTATTGAATCGTCTCTAATTAAATTTATTAGATCAAATATTATAAACATTGGTAACGGTCTCTTCTAACTTGATACTTTCGTTACCAGGGCAATAGCCTCTTCTAAGAGGGTTGACAGTTAGCGGATAGGTTTTTACTCTTTCTTACTGTACTCCTTTCTTTCCCCAAAAAAAGTGATCATATATATACACTTTTTCGTTGGAAATACGACCTGAAACGGAAAAATATAGTTTAATGTAGGAAAAGGAACATAAAAAAATTAAAAGCAAACACTTGCAGTCTGTAATTTTTGGAGGACTCCTTTTCCTCCATTTTGGGGCAGCCAACCTCAGACTAGTTTTTCATGATTTTCTACCTTCTTCTATCTGTTACATTCTACTATTATTTTTATCTTCCTAAGTCAGAAAATAATTTAGATAAAGTTTGTTGAATGTATAATTAACAGTTTTTTATTTGTCCTGAACAAATATAGAACAAAAGATATAACCATTATCTTTTTAATTTAGACTAGGTACATGCGCATACTGAGCACCCCAAATATGAGCCTCCTTGTAAGATCGCAAAGTATTAACATCCTCCGACAAGATGTCTCAGAACTGCAACCTATGGTAATCATTGAAGGAGAGTTATAGATGGGACAGATTGCGATGGGACTGTGGGAACGGTATTAAAGAAAGCTCCATGACAGTCCATAGGCAGATAAGCGTCGCGGATGAGCATACATAAACAGTGATCCAAAAAATACAAAGGTATTTTAAAAACACGTTTAAAAAGGTTAATGCAATTAACAAATATTATTTATATATTTTAATATAACTAAATAATTTTCAAAATTGTTTTACATATTTTGGCATAATCTTAATGTACAGTACTGTGAGTTAGTATACATGCATACTCATATACTTACAATTACTACTGTAAATAAAGTACATATCCTGTCCATATATAGTTAAAATCAAAGTTATTCTTGGATAGATGTCTTTCTATATTTTAAGTGTGTTTACCGTTCCTGTACAGTAAATAAAAATAACAGTCCAAGCTTTAATAGTTATTTAACGAAAGTTCACAAAAAACAGTTCTTATTATCATATCAAAATTATATAACATAACTAATATGTTATAGTAACATAGCTATATATTATGATTTTACAGAGATTTTTAATGTTATAGCTTGTAGAGTAAACAATTGTTCTTGGTTTGGCGTTTTTTTTTCACGAGACATGTTTTGGTTGTTTTCCAGATGGACAACACCCGAAACTGAGGTATAGGCTAAATTCAACCATTAAAATGTATTAAAACCCTGTAAATAAAATGTTTTAGTTAAATGATTTAATAAGACATCGAGTGATATTGTTAATATTTTAAAAAAAAATATATGAATTTAAATATATGTGCTTGTTTTTAACATTGAGTAAATATTGCATCGGATGGATTATAGTATCAAATAAAGAAAAGAAAAAAAATCCTCACACATCAGTGGTTGCTAGGCACTTCATGGAAAGCTGAAAAACTTTTTGAAATCTGAAATGAATAGTATGTTCGTTACTAGGAAAAAAAAAGTTGGGACATTGAAGTGATTTAAAGGAGCGAGGTTGTTGAGTGATTTGAATTGTCTTCACCACTGCAATGAAAAAGTTGATGAGATTGAGAAAAGTAATGGTTGTTATTGAAGGGCTAATTTGGTAAATGTAAGGGGAGGTGGGGGCGGTGTAGCATTTGCTAATGAGTCGCCCGGGGCTACGGCTTGCTGCTACCACAATAGCGCCCCCGGCGTAGTCTTCTCCCATTGTTACTATGCTTGCTGCTAATATCTCTCCCTCATACAAAGCTTCTACACCATCTCCTACAACCCTTCTTTCGTTATTAACAAAAAAAAAATATGAACTGCTAATTATGTTGAGCATTTTCTTTTCATAACCAGAGCGTAATGAAATGAATCTCCCTTTCATTGAATCAGCTCGCCCCTTATGATGGCTATTGTGCCTAGACAGTAAACGGACTTTTTATAGTTCCCTAACAAGGTCTCTCAAACAAAACTCTACTCTTGAGCCCATTTCATCGATAGAGAAGGTAAAAAAATTAGACATTTAGTAGGCTGGGAAAGGAAGAAAATATTTCATTGAGAAACTCTCTATTCACAAAAATTTTTATAAAAGTTTTCATTTATTTGTTTCAATTAGGTCTTCATAAAATAAGCTAACTGAACAAGTCTCTTTTCAGTATTGACGTGGATTACCTCTTTAACTAATTTTAAGAGTCTACAAGGAGATAATGATATAAAATAGTTATAACTGGGTTTTATAAACAAGTTTACTTTTATTTCTAATATCAGCATTATTAATGAAATCCCTCATGCTAGGATTTTCCATACCAAAAAGCATAACATCTTTGATTCCATCTGCTATTTACATGAACTTATAAAAACAAATCAAACCATGATAAATAATTTAAACATATCGGGAAATTTTTAAACATAGACTGGGCTCAATTAAAAGATCTATTCTCCTGTTTTATACATTTTACTGATTTTAGTTATTTTAGATCCTCTATAAAATAAATAATCTTACAATGTCATTAATTTATATATTTATGTCATTAATTAATAAGGATAAGTTTAGATTAAAATTTGTAGATGCCGTTCAGAGTAGCAAGAGTTGAGTTCCAGCTCTGTTATTAACCTGTCTTTATAGATGGAATTTTCTTGTTGCAGATTTATCAGATAAGTGTAGAACAATATGATTGAAGAATCTTATTGACGAAAATTATTCCATCGTGATGAATGGAACTTGTATATTGTGAAGTGTCAAATTACAGAGAGAGCCCGTACAAATAGTAGACACAACTTACTTCTATATTTCTACACTTGTCGGTCAGGAGCAGTCTACTAGGTTACTAGGTATCAGGTAGATCTTAAAATATCTAATAGGAAACTTCCCCAGGTGATGATGAGTATTTTAATATAGAAGTGACTTATGTTGGATAATTAGATGCGTTGTTTCTCGGTAATTAAACGTGTAACGTTAATACTTCATCTGAAATTCTAATACGAAAACACGATACAAGTCAATTTACTAAAACTAGAAATTCACACAGGGCGCATAACAGAAAAAAACACTTAAGTCGACGGTTGTTCCTCGTCAGAGGAAGATTAAAGACAGACAGAGAGATAGTGAGATGGAGAGAGAGAGAGAGAGAGAGAGAGAGAGAGAGAGAGAGAGAAAGAAAGAAAGAAAGTGAGATGTCTTCTACATGGGACTCAACAGAGGCGAGTGACAGTAATTTAAGCACAAACCAAAAATACACTCGATGTAACAAGATTTTACAGGGTCAAATAAAAATCAATGTTTAAAACACAATAAAAGAACCAGTTATTTTGGTTCAAAGGTCTTAGTAACATTTCTTAGTGTTAAGTTTCTTATTGTGATTTAGACGTTGATATTGCTTAGGAAAACACTGCTTCATTAATATATGTTCTTTTAATTAATAAGTGTTTTAATTTATTTTTTCATTTATTTATTATTCAAGCACACAATGATGCTAAAGTGATTGGCTCCGACGGATGAAAGGAATTCCCAAGTTAAATCACTATAACCTCAATTGTCCAGTTATACTCCCACTTTTGCAATGTGATGCACCCTAGTTCCTTCTTGATGTGAGTTGTATGGAAGGTATTAAACATGGCCTATGGATTTGAATGTAGAGTTCCTTCTTTACCTTGCTAGCAAGGTATATATATATATATATATATATATATATATATATATATATGTTTGGTTATACACGACTGAATATTGTCGATCGATGATCTTCTTCTCCAACTTTTCAAGTTTGCGGAAAATTAATTTTTCGTTGTGAGAACAACGGTTCAAGGAATGAATTCTTCTTGTCGACGCGTTTCGACTGTCTACTGCAGTCATTTTCAAGACACAAAACAGGTGGGTTACCGGTCTCCTTATATAGCCGAGAGTCAGGGGGGGTGAGCGCTGATTGGCTGTGCTATTGTGGTTCTTCCTTCTCATTGGTTATTGGTTTGGCCTATTGCTGGGGCTTGTTCTCCGAGTAGCTTGAGTACTCTTGACATCCCAGTTTGTTGTCTATTGATTATAGGGCTATTTTTGGATATTTCTATTGCTTCATAGATTGGGAGTCTATTGTAATCATTGGTTTGCCTGATGATGGTGGTGTTTTCTGTAAGGTCCTGGCGGGATAGGTCGGAATTGTGTGCTTGTCTGGTATGGTTCTTTATAGCTCCTGATTGAAGGTGCATGGTGAGGCGTCTGGAAAGCGTTGTCTTCGTCATGCCGATATACTTGGCGTTAGCCAGGAGCTCACACTCTCCTTTTTTACATTTGTATTCGTACACGACGTTGACTCTCTGCAGATCGCTGGTTGCGGTGATGGGGCTGTTTTTTATGACTAAATTTGTTGTGGTCCGGGCCTTATAATAAATATGTAATTTTATTCTGTCGTTGGGCTGTTTGCATTTTACGTTTCTTCGTATAATATTCTTAAGTGCGGCTTCTTCTGTTTTGTACTCCCTTGTGAACTGGTTTCTGTAGTACAGCTGGTATACCGTTCCGTCTGGGTCATTATTGGTATTTCTTTCCTTATTGACCAAGTAGGAATTCAGGACTTTATCGAAGGCGTTATTTGTATATCCATTATTCACAAAGGTTTGCCTGAGTTGGTTTATTCTTTCGTTGAATATCTGCCACGTAGATGAGGTTTTGTATGTGCGGTGTATGAGGGCATATATGGTGCCTGTCTTGTACCTCTCAGGGCATTCACTTCTGGCATTTAAGTATATGCCCTTATCCGTTTCCTTCTGGTATACTGATGTCACATAGTTCGTGCCTCGTCCATCTATGTGCACATCGAGGTAGTTGATTTGGCACTCTTTGGCTTCTTCCAGGGTGAAGTTTAGTCCAAACAGCAAACTGCAAACGGCTAACTGCAAACAGCCCAACGACAGAATAAAATTACATATTTATTATAAGGCCCGGACCACAACAAATTTAGTCATAAAAAACAGCCCCATCACCGCAACCAGCGATCTGCAGAGAGTCAACGTCGTGTACGAATACAAATGTAAAAAAGGAGAGTGTGAGCTCCTGGCTAACGCCAAGTATATCGGCATGACGAAGACAACGCTTTTCAGACGCCTCACCATGCACCTTCAATCAGGAGCTATAAAGAACCATACCAGACAAGCACACAATTCCGACCTATCCCGCCAGGGCCTTACAGAAAACACCACCATCATCAGGCAAACCAATGATTACAATAGACTCCCAATCTATGAAGCAATAGAAATATCCAAAAATAGCCCTATAATCAATAGACAACAAACTGGGATGTCAAGAGTACTCAAGCTACTCGGAGAACAAGCCCCAGCAATAGGCCAAACCAATAACCAATGAGAAGGAAGAACCACAATAGCACAGCCAATCAGCGCTCACCCCCCCTGACTCTCGGCTATATAAGGAGACCGGTAACCCACCTGTTTTGTGTCTTGAAAATGACTGCAGTAGACAGTCGAAACGCGTCGACAAGAAGAATTCATTCCTTGAACCGTTGTTCTCACAACGAAAAATTAATTTTCCGCAAACTTGAAAAGTTGGAGAAGAAGATCATCGATCGACAATATTCAGTTGTGTATAACCAATCATGTATAAAGGAAGGACTGCTACCGAAGTACACTAATATATATATGTATGTATAAAAATTGATAAAAGTATCGACCTTGGAATAGAAACAAAACTATAGTTTATCGGGACTCGGTCAGTTCTTCAGGTTCAAATTAAACTCTCATTGCCAACGTTTCAGTTTTTATTTAAAACTTTTTCTTTGTAAAATAATTTGTAATGTAATACTTAGTTTTTCTGTTTCAAAATTTATACTTCTGCCTATGAAAAAGGTTTTAAATAAAAACCGAAACGTTGGCAATGAGAGTTTAATTTGAACCTGAAGAACTGACCGACTCCCGATAAACTATAGTTATATATATATATATATATATGTATATATATTATCATCGAAATAAGTGGTCTAGATCTGATATATGATTGGCTGTTTCGTGACCAAACAACTTGATTGTTTTTCTTGTATGGAGTAGGGGGCGGTCTTTGGAATTCTAAGTTTCCGGCTCTAATGAAAGGCACGTACTTAGAGGATCTCTTCTATGAAGTCACCTCTATCAACATGGTGAATATTAGGAGGGCTCACACTCCCTCAGAAAATAAACAGGTGACATGTGATAGCTGGTGTCAGTTTCTCCACTTGGAGGCTCCTCGGTTCGTTCTTGATTAAGGCTGTGATCCTGTAACTGTGGTTCTGTTGTGTCTGGTTGCTAGTCACGAAACAACCAATCATATATATATATATATATATATATATATATATATATATATGATGCTTCTTCAAGGACACCAGTCAGTCGTTACATGTTTTCGAAGCGACTCACATCTATCCTCCTGATGAAGAGGCCATCGAAATATGGTAGTAAGTTTCTGTTTCATTTCTGTGTGTTCTTTTTGTGAATATAGTTTATTTATATATATATATATATATAAACTATATTGACATAAAGAACACACAGAAAAGAAACATAAACTCACTACTATATTTCGATGGCCTCGTCATCAGGAGGATAGAAACGAGTTGCTCCGCAGGCAGATCACGACTGGCCGGCGGTCTTGAAGAAACACTCAAATAGTGTAGCCAACTTACGGAGGGATGGGAGGCAAGTATAGATAAAGAAATAAAACAAAAGAAATTATGACAAATGAATACAAAAACTATTAGCACGAGTAAAAAACCCAAACAAAAATAAAAATAAGTAGGTAAACAAAAGATAAATTAAAATAAATAAAAGGAGTAATCAACGATTTAGGTTAAGCCCAAGAGCAGATCTACCCCCCAAAAGACTAATAACAGCTTCTTCTAAACTGATAACAATTCAAAAGTCACACTAAGGCTTCAGATGTTCTCCACATGTTCGTGGAATCATTTCATTTAATTGGTATATATATATGCGTGTGTGTGTGCGTATTGCTTCTCCACTATTTTTCCTATGTTGATTATACTATTCCTGAAGACATATAGGCCGTAGACTTTTACAGCCACTAATAAATGCTTTTCAGTATATTCTGTTTCTATATTTATTATAATATGTATGAATAATTGTAAGAATATGGCATGGTTTATTCAAAATATTCGTGTTTATACATGGAAATTATAGACTTCCTTGACATAAGCAAATCACAACATTGCGTTTCATACACGTAGTGTTCTTCTTTATGTTTGTTTTCTGATAGAAGGGAGATTTGTGAAATGAAAGAACGAATTAAAGATATAATTCGTGCTTTCAAAGACTTTTTTGTTGAAATACAAAAGTCCTCTTTATTGCGGTTATTAAATTGCCTAGTTTAGGTAATAGTGGTTATCCCGAGAGAGAATATCCAAAGACGAAAGATTGGTTCTTTGTGATACCACATAATGAACATTCTACATTGGGTGGCCTAAATTTTGTCTAACTCAAAAATATTTAGAGTAGGGATCTTGAACAACTACTTGACTTCAAGGAAGCTCGGGACCGACTACTTAACATCCTCCCAAAAAGATTTGGTACTCAAGATATTTTCATCTCCATTAATTTCTGCCACAGTGAGAATAGAACTGGGGTCTACCAGTCCAGAGAAGAGATTGCAAGACACTAGTTTTCCCTCGCCCATGGCAAATAACCTATTTCCCTAATATAATTATAGAATTGTCTATAGGTGTATTCTCAAAGTGAGGAATGTTAATGGAATATACACAAGTGTATTGTAATAAATGACAACCTAATATCTAAATTGATTTGTGAATGAAACTATAACAAATTATTCTAACATCAGATATAAAAATATCAAAAGTAGTCAATTTCATTCGTGTTCCATGTATGAACACAAATTCAATTTGCTTTATGTATGTTTTAATAAATACTTCCCTCTTAATTACATATAGTGGGATTATCTCTTCTTACAATTATTATACTTGCTTTTTTTCTTGTTATAGGGATATTGGAATTGAAGGCTCTCTTCAGTTAGGGAGTGATTTGGGTTTTAGAGAAACTTGCCAAAAATATGCCTCAGATAAAACAGAAACCCAAAAACATCTATGCAGCCTCAATGAAAACATTATAGCAGTAACTATAAACTTTGATATGTATTATTAATATTATTTTAGCTTATATATCAATGTACTATCATTTGTTGTAATATTATATAGCATGAAATATTATAAACAAACAAGTAAATTTCTAATATAAATGTTTGCTAGCAGTAAAATAGATAACTCTTCTGTTTGGTTTAATGTCTTTTCCAAACCCCATTTAGCAAAAAAATTGTATTTTACAAGAATTTTTTAGAACCAACTATAATCATTATTGCTGATATGTCAATAATGTAGCCATGTTGAGTACAACGACGACGACTAAATCATCGAACTCAAACAATATTGGACGTGGTTACAACTTGGATGGGTGCTGTTGGTACACTATGAAACGTGACTTTGCCTATAGTTAATGGTGTGAAATCAAAAGGAATAGCTACTTTCTCCTCTTCAATAGTACAACAAGCGTAAATTTTATAAAAAGATTAATTGTATGATTAATGCAAATTACAGAGTTGTTGACGAAGCAGCTCCTTCAGGAAAGTATGGACCACTGCTTGCTGAGCTTTAGACTTCCTTATAGTGATCGGGATTTCAATAATTTTTTTTCAATATCTGTTAGGATTTCACCAACCATTTTCAAGGTTAATAGAGTGCTGGTATGAGTTCAATTCGAGCATTTGCAAAAAAAATGGGTTACTATTAATAATTACATTTTGAACGCTATTATCATATTCGACTCGAACATATAACTAGGTACAGAAAGCCTTAAGTACTTTTAAATTTGCTTACACACCATTTGATGCTCGAAAAAGTTGAGTTCTCTCATTGATTCTTTTTAAAAATAGAAAAAAATATTACGCACAACAGTAATTACGCACGATGATAACAACTTAGAGATAAAAACTAACTGCCTTAGAGGAGCACAGTGTTATCAAAAAAGAAGAGAAAAAATCAGTTAATTTCAATGATTAATAAGTTATTTATCTTATAAATGGAAAATTTATTATTCAAGCAAATTAAAATAATGTATATTTGTACACTTAGACAAGGGGTCATAGGAGTCAAGTGTTGTTATTTTTAAAGCACTATTTCTTATTGTTGTGTAAGCCATAAATGTGTCATCTCATTTATGAATTTCAAGCAAAGTGTATGTTTTGATTTCATATTATTTTAGCAGACTGCTTTCCTTGTTTCCAGGCCATTGGTAACGGTGTTCGCTTAGCCATAGAGGAGTGCCAATATCAGTTCAGCATGAATAGATGGAACTGCACTACATTTTCTAACACCACCTCCCTGTTTGGTGAAATTACATCCATAAGTATGAAATATAATGTTTGTTGGCGGCAACTTTTGTAATAAAATAAAATAGTTTACTTTATTGAATTTAATTAATTCATTTTTTTTTCTATTTTCATCTATTCGTTTATGTTCTATGAAACTTGACATGCAATTTCCTAATGATTAATTGCATAAAAATTGTGTTAGGAATAATTCATTCATGTTAAAGCTGTATAATTATAAAGTAATGAAGTTGTCTATTGCTATTCTTTGTGTATGATCGACTCAAGATGTAAGTTAGTCTCCGTATATTGTTGTTTAGATGACAGGATCTCAAGATGTTTGTCTTATCTTTTTCTATAATATTTATTTTAGTGTTAAGTATCAACAGATGACTTAATATTCATTAATATTTCAAATTGAATGCAAAAACAGTGGTGGTAGAACTGGTCATTTACGGTAAAGAAATTAAATTAATATATGACTGGCATTTCCTTCATTTCCAATATTCATTTATTGCTTATATTCACCGCTATATACAATTTATACTTTCATTTACAATAATGTGAAATATAATTAAATGAGACTATTGCATTCGGGTAAAAATTTGTATATTGTGTTTTCAACAAAATAGACTTCTTGAGGCTCTAAATATAAATTATTGATGATAAAGATTTTTTATCTTATTCATTAATTACATTCAACATATCAGATAATCTAAAGATTAGTAATGGTCCAGCCAAATTTAAATCAGTTCTTTTCAGTTGTTCTTGACCTGCTTTCGTTACTCGATCTTCCTCAACATTTTTCTTTCCTTTTCCGTAATTTTTACTTCTTTGGCAATATATCTTTTAATCCTCTCAACCATAAATCATATATCTACTTTTTCCTGAATCCATCCATTCAAGTTAAAACTCTAAAAATAACGTTTACTTCTGATCGAACCAACATCTTAATGCTATTTCAGAGTTTCTTGCGATGTTTTTATGAGATAACAAATAAATCACAATAAGAAAGTCAGAAATAATGGACTAAGATCTTTCCAACAAGTAACTGTCTTGGTCAGATTAAATGTTGAATGGGCATGGTCTTTGACGAGAAATGATTTCGGAATTACTCTCTGACGATGGCCATTACTTTATTTAAAAAATATCTTAGCCTCATTATAGACGAGTATGTATATGTTTGATTAAATTCCAAGTTTATTATTATTATTTTAACAAAGTTTCTTGAAAGTTGTTCCAAGTTATGTATATGGTTTCGTAAGTGTAAGATATTTTTCAGTGTAATTAACGGTCCTTGTCAGAGAACAATTCCACGGACCATTACTTGTTAAAGACCATGATCATTCAACTTGTAATCTGACCAAAACTGTTACTTGATGGATAGATTTTAGTCTTCTTTTCTGATTTTTTATTATGATTTATATGTTGATTTGTTTATTATTTCATTTTTAATGTATAAATTAATATACTTATTTGAAATTTGAGATACTTATATCTTGTATTAATGTGTATTGTTCCAGGAAGTAGAGAAACAGCATTCATTTATGCCATATCATCAGCTGGTGTTGCCTATGCTGTTACTAGAGCCTGTTCGAAAGGAGAACTTACAGATTGTAACTGTGATAATCGTGTCAGACTTCGAAAGCCTCGCAAAAATTGGCAATGGGGAGGCTGTTCTGAAGTACATCATTTTATTACAATTCTTTATAATTTAAAATACTTCCCTTTAATATAATGAATATAGAAAACAGTTTATTACTACAACAAAGAAACTTATGTTTATTTCTATATCAAAAAAGAAAATTAATCCTTTGAAAATATGAACTAATTTTAATAGATACGAATAAGTGGGATTTTGTCAGTTTTCTTCGATCGTAAAATTTTAGAATAAAACTTACCTTTCCAAAGGGAAGATATAGTTAATTATACTGTAGAGTAATTTGCATCTAAAATGAATGGACAGTAATAGCTTTTTAGAATATTAATAACTTTCTACAATAGATAAAACTCATATTGTGTTTATCAATATGCAAAGCCTCTGATTCAGAGGTGACCGAACTATGTATTCCATTGTTTTAAAAATACAATGGAATATTGACCAAACATGAAGTTGCGCATTACAGTATTGTATTTGTTAGTTTCGGCAGAAGAAAGTGTAAACAGCTGAGGACACTTGTTATTAATTATGACGTCTCTGTCCCTGAAACTATAAAAAAAAAAACGAAGCTTAGACTTTAGTATTAAGAGGTATCACTGACAATCGACATTACCAACATAATAAGTGAATGTTAATTGGGGTAATGTTGAAAACTTTTCACGTTCACACTGATACTTTTAGATGTACCGAAATTCAATTGCAGTATTACTGCTCACACCAAATGCATCTCTGTGTATATTGTATGTGTTTTAAAAATTTATTTGATAGTATACATTTATTAAGAACATAAATTACTTGATAACTAACTGCAGGCAGTTAAATTGAAATAAATGTTTTAATTAACTTTTGTTCATGTTTTAACGAGTCTAAAGATGTATTCCTGTAAGGTACTGTGAATTTCCACTAAGAAACGGCATCTGAGTCTAATTTTTTATCAATTTAGAGCAATAACGGCATTTGAGGCTCGTTATCAATGAACTGAAAGAAACATAGAAACAAAAGAATGGTAGAAATCAGAATACCATAATTCGATTTTTCCTTTTTTCCTCCTCTGTTTTTCAGTTCTTTGACAAGGAGTAACATAGAGTTTAGAACCTAAATTTTAAACACAACACTCCATCTTTCAAAAATCTAGCCACACTATGTGTGAGTGATAAAAATTTCTAATGTTATGGGAGTAAGAATCTAATATTTATCTTTCTTTTTTTTTTGCATGACCTTAAATTATGAAGTAGACTGCTACATTTTCAACATTCCATTAATTAACTTATTTTATTACATTGAATATGAGGTAAATGGTACATGTCTGGAATAGTTTTCTATTCCAGACATGTTTTTTCAGTATAGATATATTTTTCAGGTCAGATATATTTTTTCAGTATAGAAAAGAGAGAAAAAAGAGTAAAAATAAATTAAGCTCTAACATTTCGAAAAAAAAATGAAATTCAACATAATAATTTCAGTTGACCCTGAAAGGAGATACTAATTTTAAGCTAATTGTTTAAGTTGTCAGGAAGTTTAATATTATGTTTACTTATAGTAAAGTTGAGTGTAGGCGAATCCAGATTTTTATTTTATTTATCTTTGTGATAGCTTTAGAATTAATAGTGTTTTAAGATTTGAGGTAGTAGTTTGCCGTGTGTTCTTGGTCCATTAGGAAATCTACCGTGTAAGCAGAGTCAGTCTTATTAAAGAAATTATTTTATCTTTGCTCTTGCCCTGCTGAAGTATTCTGATGATTATGCATTTTATTTGTGTTCTCATTTTGGAGAGACAGCCCAATAGCTTTAAACATTCTTAAACTACATCACCTGAGGAATTAGATATTCAAATTTCATTGTGGTGTTTTCGCACTAAAACAATCCACTCAGTCGTTTTCTTCATAGTGTACTATATTTACAATACCGTATGAGGATGTATACTAATACCATTATAAGCCAGTTTTCTTTAAACCTAATTGTCTAATTTTTTTTTAAATGAAAATTAAAAAATAAAAAATTATTAATTTGAATTAGAAACTGATCCATAATTCAAAACCTACTTTAAGCCTTCATTTTTTTCCTTATTTTAAAGTGGTTTGTAAATTGCTGTTTGAGCCATATTTAACATCGTATTTGGAGTGGGTTTTATTATACAGTCTATTGGGGCAGTTATTTAACTAATTACTCATTAGTCGGATATTATGAAAGAACAGGCTTGTGAAGATCAATTATGGAGAGCTAATTCATAACTATAGTATAACTTTCAAAGATATTATAGTTTGAAATAATTTGTCATTTATAATTTGAAAGACAAGTTGACAGTTTAAAAAGTTTTCCCGTGAATTTATAATTGTTTATATTAGATCACTTAAAACCTAGAAATATTTAGCGGGTGAAACCTTATTACATTTAAAAGTGAGTACATGTAATACCCCTTGTACGTTTATGATTTAATAACAAATATTTATTTTTTTTCTTTTAGTAAATTTTAGGTATGTCTACTAGTTTGTATATCAAACGAATATTTCAAGCCTTATTCCTTTAATAAAAGTTACTTAAGAAAGTTAAATATTGTGAAAGTGTTATTTCTCCGTTACTGAATTTTTAACAGGCTTCTAATTACAAATTCCAGTTGCTCCTTGAAAAGTAATATTTTTATTTTGAACTATTTGGCTTATTTGTTAAAAATATTGCACGACCAATTGTTAATATTAACTTTTAAAAAATATTAGCTTAGTGTGCCTTAAATTTCATTCAAAAAAAAAAAAAAAATACGATAAGGACAGACCAAATAATCTTTGAATAGATTTCTGTTAATTAATTAAAAATATATTTTTAATTAATTCTCTGAATTAAGGTTTTCAAAAGGTAAATATAAATTGCTCATTTTATGAGTCCCTCACGTTCAAATTTTTAATTTCAGTTCAAAAATTAAATTATAAATTTCCAGGGACACCTCCAATTCTAATTTCAAAATTTGTTCAAGCATTTATTAAATAAATTGTAGCGTATAAATAGTATAAAACCACAACTCATTCTATATACATTTAGAATTAATATTAAAATATTAATGTAATATTTATAATTTATAAATAATATTTAAATAAATTATAAATATAATTTATAATTTTAAATGGTAAATTTATAAATTAACCATGTAATATTAAAATATTATATGGTTATCCATCATACCACAGTAGAAATAACCTATTAACTATATACATATATTCTTAAGTTTTAAAGATGCCACTGTGCATAAATGGATTAGTTATCACTGAATTTTTCTAAACAAATCGAAACAGTACTTTTTCAGACATACAGGTTTATATTCTTTGAGTTTAACTTTAAAATAAGCGTTGCATTACCATATATGTGGTTATATTTCGTTGATCTTCGTTCATTTTATCATAAAAAACATTAAATTCATTTAATTATAACAACAATATCATTGATATTCTGTAAAAAATAAAAGTACATTTCCTTGAATCAATTTAACATTTATGAAATAATAACTTTTTTTCAGTTTGTATAAACTTGTTATATTTTCAGGATATTCATTTTGGTGAGAAATTTAGTAGAGAATTCGTGGATTCCAAAGAAAATTCTGAGACTGCTGATGGTTTGATGAATCTTCATAATAATGAAGCTGGAAGAAGAGTAGGTGTTTAATTTTTAATTTGAGTCATTTTTAATGGGTAATAATGACAGAAGTGTTAACATGAATAAATATTTATATATTAAATAAAGTAAGTATCCCGCGAAAATATTTGAAGCAGAGAATATTATCATAGATAACTTGTTATATTAACATAGGTAAAAAATGTTCTCATATTCTAAAATTTTGGAGTAGTCAATTTCATAATGCGTCAATATCAAGATAAATATTAATTATAAGTAAGTAAGAATTAAACAACGTACTAACAATAAACCTAATGAAATATTGAGGAAAAACTGAGTATATTTCTAACTTCTAATAAATCCAAAATATATATCTGTCTGTGTTAGTGTTTTTAAGTATTTCGTATAGTAACGGTTGTTAACACATAGAAAGGTCTTAGTTTCAGACTTAATTTTCAATTTGTGGTTTACTTATGGGTTATATTATGTATATGTTATATTGATCTAATGATCAATTATACAACTGATCTTATTTACATTTTCCAAAAAAAAATTAAACGGGTAAAAGTATAGATCTATGTGCGTACTCTTTTCATCTTAAATAAGAATTAAACAAACTGTAGTTAATTCAGCCTGAAATTCAATCATGAACAATGTTCCCTCTAAATTTTCATGCACCTACACACACACACACACAAAAGCTCTCTGAGCAATGTTCCCTCTAAATTTTCATGGATCTATACACACACACAACCTCTCTGAGGAGACTAGGGACCACAGTAAGTGATATATATATATATATATATTACTCACAGAAAAATTGTAATTTCTATGATCCTGAAATATGACCAATGAAACTAACAATGTCTTGTTTAAAAAACAAAAGTGACTATAGGAAGTTTTTTAAAAATATTTTATTTGCAATTTTTTGTCCTTGATTTTATTTTGTATCCAATTGAATTTAAAAAAATAATAAACTAGAAAAAAAGCGCATTTCACGATTGTACTAAGTTGATAACATAAGAAAAATAGTGTATTCTACTTTTCAAAATGCTACTTCATTTTTTTCAAAGGTTAGAAATTTTTTTTTGTTACTATATGTTGACTTTTTTTGTGCGCTGGATTAGTTTTGTTGTCGCAGAGCATGTGTGAGCAGTGCGATATTGCGCATGCGCGCAGCTTACAGGGAACGTTGATCATGAAATCAGAAAATAATGTTAATTATTAGAAGAAATTATTGATAATATGGTAATTAATAAATTGATTTTAAAAACTTTATTGATTTTAATTTGTTTATGAGGAGTTAATTCCCAAAATTTTCTCAACATTTTTTTGGCTTGAGACCATCAATTTCCCTACTATTAATACCTATCAAGTTTATTCCTAAAAAAAGAAAATAATTACAAATAGTTCTTTATATAATCATAATTTCAGTATTTATTTTACACTTCAAAAGTATTTGTATTTTTATTTCCGATAAAAAGTTTATTATTTCAAAAATAATGTTAACCATAATACTAATCGTTTTGAAAGCAATAATTGTACAGAATTTTAAAAATGAATTTGTTTATTAAAAATTTGGAATTAATGTTTATTTAATAAATGATTCATTTATATCAAGAATAAAAAGAATAAGAAAGTAATTGTTTTTCTGATATTAACTTCTAATTGGATCTTTTTTCAGCTGATTAGATCAAGAATGCAAAGAGTTTGCAAATGCCATGGAATGTCAGGTTCATGCAGTATTCGTGTGTGCTGGAGAAAACTTCCTGCATTTAGACTTATCGGTGATACATTGATATCACGATATGAAGGAGCGTCCTATGTTAAAATGGTTGAAAAACGAAGACGAAGGATAAAAAAATTAAGGGCTGCCACAAGGGAATTGAAACAACCTAACCGCACTGAGTTAGTTTATTTGGAAGATTCACCCGACTACTGTGAAAGAAATGAAACGTAATCAAATTTATGGTGTATTTCTTATATGTAATGTTTCTAAAATAACTTAAAAATTTTGGCTAATTTTATTCATTAGTATTTATTTTTTTTAATAGTTTTCCCCACTTAGTTCTGATATGATATCAGGGATTACTAAGTTTCAAAATATCAACTTTGTTATGACTTTCAAAATATTAACTGTAACCGGTGATGATCTAATAAAAAATATAACTATTAAATGAAAGACTTTTGCTCATAATAATTGTTTAGTATAATCATAAGTTCTTTTAAATAAAAATCAGTATTTAACTTAGTCATTCTTTTTTCTTACGAAGTAAATCAGATATACTTAATGTGTTTTTCTAATTAATTTTTCTCCATTAACGATTATTTTCCAGTTATTAATATTTTGTTTTTTGATTATACATAAAGTGACAAGAACATGAAATAGGATTTGAAAAAGTGACAAGACCCACTTTTTCTATAATGGGACAATTTATTGCTCTCCAGAAGAGCAATTATTTATAGGAATAATTCTCCTGAAATTTAAAAAACGAATTAAATACTTTATTTGGTACTTCTACAACTGAAAGTTTCATCAGTTTAATTGAAAACTTCATTCTCTACAAATGTTACATTAAAATTGTTGGTGATCAAATTTTTTTAATCCTAATAAAACTGTTAGGATTATGGTGATCAGAGTGTCTTAGTTTTCACATAGCTATTAAACTGTCAACTGATTAATGTTGTTGATGTGGCAAAAATATAAACCATTTACTCTATTATAAATAAATACAGATTTTAAAAATAGTAAAGCACTATAGTCGTTCGTTACAAAATGTCTTAACAAACGTAACACTTTTTTTTTAAAGTTTTTAATACTAAAAGAATTTCCAGCGTGAATAAAAGCATCTTTTACTTTTTTTGGTGTATACCCAGAACCACTGAGTAATTGGAACAACCAAGTAGGTTAACGAGAAAGACTGGTATACTTTAAAAAATATTTTTCCCTAGGTTACAATATTTTTATTAAGATAATTCTATTTTCTAGAACTTACTTTATTTTACTTGTATATTAATTTAGTTTAGATATAGTGAAATAATAAATTTTAAAAATGATAATCACATTTGTTTAACAATAAATTTAACATTTATTGTTATAAAAATGGAACTTTGTATTCTTACTCGAATATATCCTGAATATTTTTAAAAAAAATATTGGGTATGTTAAAACTTTTAACTTTATTATAAATATACTTAATTAAACAGTAGAACGAATGTTTAAAATGCGTGAAAAGATGGTTTTCATAATATATGCATTACAGTTAATCATTTATCACAATCATTATTGAAGTCTTGATGTATTTTGTTACAATCGTTCTGTAAGTAATACAAAGCAGGTATTACTTCAAATAATATAATTTTCAGTAGAATATATAAAAAAAAATCCATTTCCTCCTTATACATGATATTGAAGGAATAAGCAGAGATAGCTAGCTTCGTTTATTGTATTGTTTCTGAATTTTTAGGTTTTTAATACTTGATGTCGTCTTTCCTTGATTCTTTTTATTATTAAGCAATAAATTCCACTTGTAATATATTATACAGGCTCGTAACAATCTACAATTTTTACAATGGTAATATATAAACTTTATATATATATATATATATATATATATATATATAAAGTTTAATGTAGATAATGAAACAGAGAAATTAAAAACACACACTTAGTCTCTAATTTTCGGTTTGAACCGTCTTCAGGAGAAATAGATAGATAGAAGCGCATTCTTGCGCTTAGTTTCCTTCTCTTATCTCTTCTGATGACGGTTCAAACCGAAAATTAGAGACTAAGTGTGTGTTTTTAATTCCCTTGTTTAAACTTTTATGCAAATATTTTGGAAGCGGTATTTCTTAAATTATAAAATTAAAGATTCCAGTTTTAACTAACCATTTTTCTAGTAAAAAATCCAATATATATATATGTTTGTTTTCATGTTATTTACAAAATATATTGACATCGTGAAAATTAAATCAGTAATAATTGATAAATATAAAGAATGAGTATTATAGAATTATATTATTTTGTAACATTACTTTCATTAGAAGTGAAATGAAAGTATTACATTTGGATCAAATAGGTTCCATAGATTTGTATATATATATATATATATATATATGACAGCCGTTGCATTTACAACGTGCTTGGTCTCCCTTTCTCTTTTCCCTTGAAGACGTATTGCCTGAAAATTTTGAGTTTGTAAGTGTGTTTCTTTACTATGTGTGCTGACCTTCGTCAGTTGGGTTTTTGACTCTGACGAAGACCGTTTGTTACGGTTGAAAGATCTTAGTCTTGTTTTCCCATTTCTTATTGCGGTTTGATCATTGAGATATATATATATGTGTGTGTGTGTGTGTGTGTTTGTCTGGGCAGAATATTTCAAAAACCGAGGGTTATAACCACCATATTTAATTTAATCTCTGAGACTAATCAGCAACTCTGTTACTAATATCACATTTTCTTAGAGAGCACTGATCTAAAAGAATATCTTTTTTTTCTATGATTTGGTATAAATCTTTCCTCACGATTTTTATTAAAATATCTATGATTCAGGATGTTTAGTTGGCATTTAATATGCATAGTTTGTGAGTTACGTACAAATTCTTCTTCAGGATCAGAAGTTTAGAAAACTTTTTTTAGAATAGGACTATAGTGACTTTTGAAGGATTCTGATTAAGTGGATACAAATATTAAACAAGGCTGTAAAATGCAAATAATATTTATTAAATTTATCTTGGATATATCTAATGCAACCTCTATATATCTAATATGTACATATATCAATTAGTTAATACGATTATTCGTAAATGAAGTTTCCTTGTACTTCAAGTAACTGACAAGTGGGCATAAAAATATAGAGCAAGTATTTTTATGTATTTATTTTTATTTACTCATGAGCTGCTATCTTTAACTGATAACAATTATAGTTTATTGCAATACACCTTTATAGTATAGGTAAATGAAAGTTTTATTACTGTCTTAGATCAGATTTTTTTTTTTTTTGTACAAAAACTTGCAGTAAATTTTATGAACATTACGATTATTAATCTGCATTATTTAATTGTTTTCCCACTGTATAATTAATATAAATAAAAGCAAAAAAATGAACTATTACTTATCTTTAAATATCCATATGTTTTCTTTAACTTTACAATTTTTGTCACTATCTTTTGTTATTCAGACAGAAGATATTTACTTTGTGGGTAATGAGGGAGTATAAGTTTTTTTTGGTAATGAATGAGAAATGTATGTTTCAGTACTTTTATTAGTATTAACAAATGACAGCGATACATACTTGATACTAATTTCACCTCTTTGCGATGATAACGATTTTTATTTTTGCTGCTTCGTTGTCTCTTTTATCATTTTTCATTAAAGTCTTTTTGCTAGTGTTGTACAGAAAAGGCAATTCTTAATTAACAATTATTGTTAAAGTGTATATGTAAATATACAGTTCTTTTTTAATATTTTTACTCATTGCCCATGAATATTGCCTTTTATTGTTCATATTATTCTACTAAATTAGACATTTATATGTTGATGAAAGAGTTGAAAATAAAAAGTATTTTTTAATCTGAAAAATTTGACTGTATCACATAATTTATATAAACAAAGTTCTTATCTGTCAAAAATGTTTCTTCATCTTTTTGAATACCTAAAATTTTGTTTCATCAAATATGCCTATTTACAACATACGTACATATTATAAAAAAAATATATTATTATTAACGGGTAAACGTATGTGTTATTTATTGTGAAATTGATTCAAAATTGATTTAACTCAAAAAAATGATTTTTGTTTCAGTCTTGGAATCGTTGGAACGCATGCGAGATCCTGCAATCGAGGAAGTCAAGGTATTGATGGGTGTCGACTGCTTTGTTGTGGGAGAGGATATCAAACCAGAGTAAAAGAATTAGAAGAAAAATGCCAATGTCACTTCGTCTGGTGTTGCAATGTCGTATGTCAAACCTGTCGAAATAAAACAGAAGAACACATTTGTAATTGATTATTTTAAGTTCAACAGTGATCATAACAAATATCCATGAGGTATAATACTTTACTTATTGAATTACTAATAACGTTTTGTCTGAATACCCTTCGGTATGGTTCATAATTTTATTTACTTTGAAATATAAAATTTTTAGTATTTTGTATTTCCAGATTTGTATACTATCGATGCTATAAATTATGAACTAGGAGTGAACAATTGATGTTAAAATTCTGGCGTTCTTAACAAAGTGACAAATTCTTGTTTGGAAGGACAAAATTTTGTTCCAGTTGTATGATATTTTGTGAAGTTCTTGGTGATATAAATTTACTCTTAAAAAAACATTTTTTATTAATGTCTTTTATGATCTATGTTGTTGCTTTAAACTAAATAAACAGTTCTTTTAAAAAAAATTTTGAAATTAAAAATATAGAAAGAAGGTAGATGTAGTATAAAGCTAGTGCATCATATCTTAGTTTACAGAAATCAAACAGGTCAAAGTTCTGAACTGATTAATATTTTTTTTTATTAACTCTTACTAATTTTTATTAGCCCATTTAATGTATGCTGGATAATATCTTGTACAGAAATATGATGAACATAATTATAAGTTTTCTTAACTGTGAATTAAAAATGTGTATATAACTGTAAAAAGTGACTGATAATTTCCTTACTAAATCACATCGTGTAAACTATTTATTTCTATAGGCTGTAAATTGTTTCCTTTTCGATCCTCCTGGGTTTTATCCAGTTCTTAACTTAGAATAAAAATCAATGTTCAAGCCGAAAAAGTCCCTTAATTAAGTGTATTTCTTAATAGGATGTGAAGATTTAATTAAATCTATTCCTAGACTTTGATGCTTGTTATTAATCTTAAATTTGTTTTAGTATAATTCATAAGTATTCTAGTCAAACTTATTTATTTTTTAATTTATGCTGTTATTATTTTATATTTTAATAAGATTTTGAAAAATAATTAACCTGCCATATTTTTTAAGATAATTTTTGTTAAATTAGATTACCCTTTCACCCTCTATATATTATAGTTGGGTTCAAACGAAAGAGTTATAATATTTGTAATGCTTTTAATTATCTATTTTGTATATTATATACTTATATGTCTAATAAATAAATACATTTTTGGCTGTCTGTTCGTAAATGTGTCAATTTGAAGTGTATAAGAACTGTAGAACTAACCGAACCAATTCTGTTTTTTACCGCCTCATATATTACTATTTTATGAAATGTTCTTTCCTTTTTTTCGAAACATTTTGAGTACAAATAATGAGTGTATTGTATTAATATTGTATTTCTTGTACACAATATCACTCGACTGAGAATTTAGGGAAATATACTTAATACTATGCTACTTTATATGCAATAGTCAGGTAAATAAAAAAAGCAAAATTTCTGTATAGATGGTAATTTTCAATAAATTAATCTATATATTTTATAAAAAAAAAACATAAATATAGTGTATATTTTGTGAGGATAAATGAACAATATAATATAACTTTTTGTTACCATATTTGTTCTAAGATATATTGAATCATCTAGTTAATTATTTTTTTCTAAATGCAGTGGATATGGGATCAAGAAAAATTATTGATGTTAGTTGTAAAATAAGTTTTCATTCTTCTTTGATGATATATTAAGAAAATAATTTTGCCATAAATTTGAGAAAATATTTGTACTAAATAAAACAATTATGGTTTCATTGTTGCAAGATGTTGTAGCTGTTAATGTTTAAAAAATTAGAACTCAATGAAAATATTTTCAAAAATGTTTGTTTTCATTTCTTTTCGTTTAATCTTTGGTTTATAACTGATGCATTTCTGAGCCGTCTTCTAATGGAATAAATATGAATTCAGTAGCTACCCAGAATTTTTTTTGTTTTATAGAATAGAAAATACAAATACAATTTATAGTATTTTAATTGCATTAATAATCATTAATGGGTGCTTTCATTTAAGTTTGTTCTATTAACTAAAGTAAATAAATAAAACATTTGTCATAAAAAAATAGGTTTGATGGAATTTTATGTAATTAAGCAATTATAGACATTCTAAATATAATAAAATTCTCACGATTTTTTATATGGTTATATTTTGTTGTTATGAGTTCTTCAAACATAGACTAGTGATTGAAATAAATATCTTATGTTTTTTTTTACTCCAATAGGGCATTACTTTCTGGTAAACTTTTAGACCAATTACATAAACCTACATTTTTAGTTTCTCATTGGGTTGAAAGTATGGAAGAAATCTTGATGACTTGTTCAATTTAATTTGCGAAGGCAACTTGCTCGCCTCTGGACTGGTAGATCCGGGGCTCAATAACCATTCTAGTCCTCAATTTATTCTCTCGTGAGGTGAATAAATCATTCTGAATGAATAAATTTCGATCTGAGCACGTGGTTCCTCGGAAAGGACGTTAAGTAGTCGGTCCCTATCCTAACGTTGTCAGGTACTCGTTAAACATTCCTACTTTAAATATACTTGAGTTAGGCAAATTTGGGGCTCCCAATGAAGCATGTCATTGTTTGGTATTACAAAGAGCCAATGTTCAGCCTATGTGTGTTCTTTTGTGAGACTACCATTACAACCTAACATAACCTACGGTTACTTTAATATATCATTACTGATTTTAATTAGGATTTAATTTGGAGTTACCAAACGGTTCAACCACTGGGTAATGTAAAACAATTACCAAATTAATTTACTACCTGATTCCATCTTTGAAAAGTTGACCTCAATTGAAAGTCAACTAATTTTATGTTACGAGTGTACATTTATTCAAGATTTCGTAAGGAGTTAAAAACTTAAAACCAACAGTTATTCTCTTAATTATATTAATATCAAATTCAAAGAATTAGGAATAGAACTTGAATTCTATTTCAGGCCAATAGTTTCATCATAAATTAAATTTTAAGATGTTCTTACAAAAAGTAATTATAATTTTTTATAATCAATATTCTTTAATATCTATCATTCTTTTAAACTCTTAACATATATTTTTATTTTTGAAATTCTTCATCGTGGTTAAAGAAAACTTTTTTGTATTAACTGCTCTATTTTTAGCACTTTAATATTATAATATTTTAATTTAATTTTATAACAAATTGAATTTATATAAAAAAATTCATTAAATCATTTTACAATATTTTGTTTGACATTTGTATTGTTTAGTACAACGAAAGTCTCTAAATGACACATTCAACTTGTAAATGATGTAATCTTTGCTGATTTGTTATTTATTCGTTGTAATGTTCTGATTGTCACATTTTATTCCATGTCTGCCTGAAGATGTATATGTTATATATATATTTATGTATAACACTCTGGGTTACTCTCCGAAACAGTATGATGCAAAAAGCTTTAGTAAGGCAACTATTTCCATTTTTTTGTGGTATTATTCCTTCGTTTGTCACATGGTATTGTGAGATCACGGTATATATGTATATTTATTACAAGATTTCACAGTAAACAGGTGAAACAACAATCAATGTTCAAACCACAATAAGAAATGAGAAACAGAGACTAAGATCTTTTAACCGTAACAAGCGGTCTTCGTCAGAATCAAAAACCAACTAGAACACAAGATGTAGAAACATCAATGGTAAGGGGTTGAGAGGAGTGAGAGGGAAGAGATGTATTTTAAAGAGTGTAAAGGGCAGGAAAGGATAATAGTCTAGGGATAGATGTTTGGGGGAAACAAAGGAGTACAGTAAGAAAAAGTAAATAACTATCCGCTGGCTGTCAACCATCTTAGATGAGGCTCTTGCCCTCGTCAATTGTCGAGGGTTGACAGCAAGCGGATATTTTTACATTTTCTTACTGTTCTCCTTTGTTTACCCAAGGATCTCTCCCTGCACTATTGTCCTTTCCTGCCCTTTACACTCTTTAAAATACATCTCTTCCCTCTCACTCCTCTCAACTCCTTACCATTATGTTTCTACATCTTATATTTTATTAGAGTTTTGACTCTGACGAAAACAGCTTGTTGCGGTGGAAAGTTCTTAGTCCTTTTTCCAATTGCTCATTGTGGTTTGAGCATTGATTGTTATTTCAAGTGTTAATTGTGAAATTTCTTTATATATATTGGTGCAGATGGTAGCAGATCTTTCTCAAGACACCTTTCATAAAAGTGAACCGCAGTCTCGGCATTCACATTTTTCTGACTATGAGATTCGATATTCCAAAATCTGAATCAAAGTTTCTTTTGATCTATTTGGGGTTAATGGAAAAAGGAGTTGGCCAAGTGACATGTTTCACAAGGATAAACAAGCATTCATATATATATATATATTCCTAGTACTCTTAGGCTGAGCACAGTTATCAAGGAGTTTTCCCCTATAGTTTTCTTCACCTCCTGTACTTCTTCTATCTTCAGAGAGGCGCCTTCCATTTCCAATAGCAAGTTAACTACTATTAGATTTATCTTTTAACATATTTATACTGATTCTTAAGCATAATATATATATTATTATTAAAAATAGCAGCAGCTTCTGCATTGACCAATTTCAATGTTGATACTTTCTAGTTTTCTTATCACTCTGCGGTGGGACTCTGGTAGCTTCCAAAGAAGGTTAGCGAAGGACATTAACACGCACAATAACCTTGAGGTGAACCACAAAACCACTTAAACCACTTTTTGAAAAAACTATTTTAATTACTAAAATAACTATAACTAATAAATAATGCAAGCTTTCGGCTGTCATTAACCATCCTCAGGTAAAAACTAATATTAAATATAGCTAATGGGTAAGTTCCACTGAGGTTAGTAATATTAGAATTAGTAATAATACAATCCGTCATACCTCGTAAAGTCTCAGAAAAGCTCGACCGGTTTCGGGTCCGTCTGGATCCCATCTTCAAGAGCACCTAACTGACTGTGAATGTTACTTTCCTATAACCTACCTATATAAATCATCTACATGGTGGAATCAGTGTTATCTGTGTAGTTAATTTTTTTTTGCATATTTCTTTAATTGCTATGTTTTTTCCTTTTATTTCTTATTTCATTATCTATTTCCAGTTCCTTGTGTCGTCTTTTAAATGTTATTAGTGGTTTTGTTAAAATGTCGGTTTGGTAGTTTGTTTGTTCATTGATTATATTGTCTGTCATTTTTTGTTTGTCTATTTCTATTTGTTCCTGTATGTTCATTCGTTGTCCTTTTTTTCCCGTCTGTAGTAAGTCCATTGTGTTTTCCATACTGTCTGGGCTATGTCCAAATTTGCTTGAGTGGTGTGCATAGTTTGATTTGTTTGTGTTGTTGGTGTAGTCTTTAATGTGTTCTTTGAATCTGTCTTTTAGTGTCCTTCCCGTTTGCTCGATGTAGTTTTTACCACAATCTTTCCATTTAATTTTGTATATTCCGCTTTTTTCAAATTTATTATCTTTGTTCTCTATTGTGTTGCTTGTGCTTTGGTTTATAGTATTATTCGTTTTATAACCTATTTTTAATGAATATTTTCTTAGAAGAGTCGCAATTTTTTCGCTAGGTTTACCTATGTAAGTTAAAGACGCGTATCTGTTCGTTATTCCCGGTGTTGTACTGTTATTATTGTGTTTATTTCTTCTTTTGTTTACTAGTCTTGTATAATTTTTTCCTTATACCCGTTATTTTTTGCTATTGTTTTTATGGTATTTAATTCCTTATTATAGTTAATTGGATTCATGGGTACGTTTAGTAATCTATCAATCACATATCTATACGCGGATGTTTTTTGTTGTGGTGGGTGGAGTGATGATTTATGTATAGTTGTGTCGGTGGTAGTTGGTTTGCGGTTTATTTGAAAGCTGAATTTGTCTTTAGTTTTTCCTATTGTTAAGTCTATGAAGTTTAATTTGTCATTTGTTTCTATTTCGTGGGTGAACTTGGTTTTGTTGTTAATGAGTTGAGATAATTCTTTATGTCTTATTATATTTTGGTTACTAGGGTTATTAACTACACAGACAACACTGATTCCACAATGTAGATGATATATATAAGTAGGTTATAGGAAAATAACATTCACAGTCAGTTAGGTGCTCTTGAAGATGGGATCCAGACTGACCCGAAACTGGTCGAGCTTTTCTGAGACTTTACGAGGAATGACGGATTGTATTATTACTAATTCTAACAAACTAATATTAATTAAGACTAATGCAATGAAGTTAAAATAAAGTAAGTGATCGGTGTCTACACGTGAAGACCATATAATCCTCATCTAGCTCCCATTGACTACCACATGTTCCTTCACTTAAAAAAGCATCTAGTCTGTCAAATTTAGTAGAATGATGAAGATGGAGAAGTCTTAATTTTGCGAAATTTTTACTTTACAATTAATAAAGTATAGTAATCATGGAAGTTATTTTCAAAAATGTCCGTTTTACACATTTTTTGGTTCCTTGAGTCCATTTTTGAAGTTTTTATGATGATGTTTGAAGTTGTGTGGAAGGTGTACATCCATAAGTTTGTGAACACTCTACAGGTTATATTGTATCCCAAAATATTCCTTCCAGAATAGATGAATTTTATATTCCTTTGGGAAATATCGCCGTATATAAAATACAATTTATTACCCATTATGTGATTTTAAAACTCATAAACATCTACGTCTATTTAGTTAATTTTTTTCTAGATATTATGAAACAATTATTTGCATTAACTGAAAATAGTTTCGAAATATTTCTGTAAAATATAATGTTTTTTTTTTTTGTGTAAAAGAGTAGAAAATTTGACTTCTTATTGAATCTTAAAGCTTGTGCAAACGGTACTATTCAGACCGTTGAATGGATCGTAATGAATTAAAACACAAAAATAGGTCGTTATATTAGAATAGTCTGGGTAGTTTTTGAAGGGAGTTGCTTCAACAAAGGTGCATTGCAGTACAATTTGTGAATTCAGAAAATATTTTGTCTTCGCTAACTACTTAAATTGAATTTTCTAAAAATTTTCATGACTCCTGTATTTGAAATTCATTTTATATGAAAAAAAATTAAAACTTTGGCTTATTCGTCCAAAACTGCAACTCTGAATAATGGTAGCCTGGTCCACTTTTTGACATTTCTAAGTTTGCATTAGCTTTAAAAATTATTTATACCAATTCAACTAAAGGTATTTATTAAACTTTAGAATGATTTAAAAAAAACATGAAGCGTTTTCAATTAGAAAATTTGATGTACAAAATATATAAAATATTTGAATTTATAAAAGCATGGAGAATAATGGAAGGATATTAATTTCATGTACTCCATCTGACTGTATGTGATGTTTGAACAAGGAGAACGTTATTTTCTTTACACTAATAATTTGGGTAAATAATTTTAGAATCATTATAAACATGTAAGATATCTAGTTTTAATTAAAAATATGGTACTGTATTTCCAATAATCATTAATACAAGTTATTTTTTCAGAACGAATACTTTCAATGAATGAGCTTTTATTAATTAATGTGCACTTAATCATTAATTTATTTGGTCATTATAAAGTATAGTGATGAAAAATATTGTTGAAATTTTGCGCATTTACCCATTTAGAGGACCAGTGGACCAATTTTTGATGCTGTATGCCTGTGTCTGGTTGAATGGTTTCTATCAAAAGTGTTGTAATAAATCTACAGGTATCACTTTTGAAAAACCTTATAGAAAATTGACAAACATATAGTTCTTGTTTGGTAAACTATCCCATTGGTTTTGAACCTACTCTTTTGGTAGTTCTAGAAACTTTAAATTTCATTTTAATTATTGTCTCAATATGAATATTGCATAGGAAAAATTTCCTAAACTGTTAAGCTCTCCCTGTAGTCACTTCTACAGTTGTGCTGTAACAATGATTACATTTTCATTATAATTCATAGAATTAAGATGGCCACATCAATACAAAACAGTTAAATAATTTGATTGTGAATAAGTTTGATAATAGTTTATAAATATATCTTTTTTAGTTGGACTGCGATCCCTACAGCATTAATTTTTTTTTTATCGCACCTACCCTAATTAATATGTTGCGAAATAAATACAAAAATGTTGGACTATTGTAAGCCCAGTATGGCCTTCACAATGCAAAACTCGACTCAGAATAATATGGAAACCCGCTGTAATTGTTTGATTTGTTTACATTAATTTAGAAATATTTTTAATCAGGCTCAAAAAAATAAATTTATGAGACATTAAAATATTTTTAAAAATTTCAACTTACTTTTATTGAGTTAATTTGTTATATGAAAAGTAGAACAAATTTAAAATATACATATGATGTGGACGATAAATATCAGCCTTGTACTGGTTTTTGTAAGTGTTCTTTACTTTATTGTAGTGATTTTGTTCAATAATTGTGGAATACTAATAAATACGGTATATATAACTGGTGGTTGTAAAATAAAAGTGGTATGCTCTATCACTATACCATATGTTATTATTAAAGGATTATTTTTCATTTCTTAGCTTGGACATGCAAGTTTTTTAAGTTGGTTATTTTAAAGGATAGTGATTATGAAAAGAAAAATACTTCAAACTTTTACGGATTTGCACATTTTAAAGTGTCCTGGGTTCATTTTTCATTGTCTGTCTGCATTTGGCTTCGTGTCTGTCAACCATTTTACAAGCTCTCTGCTATGTGACAAAGCTCAATGGCATTTGATATACCTATAGTTATTACTATTGTAAAAAACCGTATCGTTTCTGGGTGATGTTTGAAATTGAAAAACTACTTTATCATACACATTCCAATATAGAGCGTATTTTTAGACCATTTTTCCTAGAAAATTTGTATTTTATACCACACATATTGTCTTAAAATGAATACTGCATGTTAAATATTTCATATATTTTTAACAATAGAATAAGAAATATTACAAAAAAAAAAGAAGGAAAATTATGTTCTCCCCGCAGTCACTTGTCAGATTGCGCTATAAGAAGGGTTACATTGTCATTAAAATTGACAAAGTGGAGATAGTCACATCAAAATGATGGTATAATTAAATTGATTATCAATAATTTGCTAATATCTTTACCACCTAGTTTGATGTCACTTTTACGTGATAGTCACATTAAATTAAATAATTTAATCAATTGTAAGTGAGGTTAATAGTAGGTTTACTAACAGTAAAGTTGAGTATATACCACTCCACGTTTTTTCACGCAGATTCAACCTGTAAACTACTAGTTGGTATGTTATTGCTATCCATACTAATTTTTATCTTTTACCTTATCAAATTTTCTCAACGATTTAGTATTATCTGGTAAAATAATTTTACATCAGGATTATAAAGGCTGATTTTCCTTTTATTATAACAGTTTGATTTCAAATTGGGACTTTACTTACTATGTAAATTAAATAAAATTGAGCCATTGCAACATTGACACTATCATTCAATATTTTTATTGTATTATTATTGTAATAAACAAAAAGTTTACATTACTGAATATTATACTAAAAGAAAAGGGTTTCAATAAAAAAAAAACAAACATGTATTTCTTTACTTTACTGTAAATAATGTTAGAGATAAGGGAAAATATCAGTTTTAAATTTCAATAAATTTACATGTTTTGAGATCCCTGAATGAAGTTTTGATATTTTTAGTATGGGGATGGGAGCTACTGCTTAAATTTTATCACTCCAATCGGTTGTATGATGGATCTTAAAGAAATCGGTTAAATACACAGTATTTGTTCTTATACCTATTGCTTCTGGGCAATGTAACATTCTGGTATTATCATACTAGTGTTTATTGTACTTCATAGCAAAATAAGTGTTAATTGTTTCCTACTTTCTTTTTTAGTGTGGAATCATCAAATTGCATGTTGTATTCGTGTAAGCAAGGCATGATAAAAATTTTAATTATGAGTTAATTAAAATTTTAATATAATAATTTAACAAAATTGAATAATTATTTACCTCATTAGAATATAATGACTCTCAGAAATATAAAATCAAATTAAATCATTATTCATAATATTTGCAGTTAAATTTATCATGCACTTTCAGACATCATTTTGAAATGTAGTATTCTAAAAAGAAAACTACATTTTCTTTTAAATAATAATGACTCTTTGCTTATTTATTTATTTTTTTACAAATATTGTATTATTCATTTACTTTAATAATTATTCAATATTTTTATAAACTCTCTTAAATGAACATCACAGATTACTTAATAAGTAACTACATAAACTCAGCAACTAATTCAGAAGTTGATTTCACATCTGGCTAGCATACATACCTTATCAATTACATTGGATTTCATGATTTGATTAATAATATTTTTAATTGTGTGTTTCAAATCTAACTTTTTAGTTATGTTTTAAAACCTTTCTTTTATCTTTCATAAACCCTCTCAATTAAAGTACTTCTCTTGATGGCAACAATTGTCAAAATATAAAAGTGAGTTTTTATTTATCTGTTTTGGTTTATCTAAATTGATAAATAACGCATATCTGTTACTTATCTGACTCGTAAAATAACAGTTATTAAATTTGTTTTTTTTTTTTTAATGAAATTTGTTTCATTAAAACAAGGGGCAAACTTTTGAAGTCTATAACTTAAAAAAAATCGGAAATGACAAACAGATGAACTTGTAACGAACATAGATTATATAAAATAATTAAAATATAATATTTAGTGAACCAATAAATTGACAATGATTCTCTTCCCTGACTAATTGACAATAAACTTGTAGATGGGTGAAAAAGCAAGAAATTATTTAAGGATGATGGTTTATTTTAATAATGCATTACAAAACTTGAGTGGTACTAACAACCTGTCAATGATTCACAAAGTTTGTGAGGCCTTTACATATACTTCTACCGAGTAAAGTGAATCGTCGTACAACATTGAAATTTCGTGATTATTCCAATACTTTAACAAAGCTTTCTTTTATGAAAAAAAAATGTGTCAAGAGTGTCACAAAACATTTTATTTATTAAAGTACTTATAAATAATGCAAAGAAATAGATTTATGTCAGGATGTTTGAAATAATTTCAAATGAACTTCAATATTTAAATGACTTGCTTTACACTCAAAGATGTTAGTTCTAATTAATGCATGAAGATAAATAATTTTGAGAGTCTCTAATAAAAACCCGTAGTCGAAATAAACATGATTAGAATCAGCCCAATAATGCGCTTTGTAGATAATTACTATAATATCCATAATTACAAATGGAGCAAAAATTCACTGCACTTCCCATTACTAAAATAATACTGAAGGAGGACCTATACGTTTGAACTTCAAAATCAAACATTATTTATTAACCACTAGAGTAAAGTAAAGAATATCGTCATGTATATAATTTTTTTGGTTTTTCTAACCCTTATATTGTAATTCAATTATATTTGAAATAGATTTATGGGCTCAGATTCCTTAACTCTTGGTTGTTTTTTGTATTTGTTGTTTAAATGGTGTTGTAAGGGTAGTTAATAATATACCTGTAAGCAATTATACATAGTTAGCATACATATTTTAGGTAACAAACTATAGAGCTAAATATATCTAACAACTTAAATATAAGTTAGCAAAGCATATTTACATTAAAACAATTACATTAAATAAATTTAATTTACTAAATTTTATTTTAATTTACATTAAATTAAATAATGGTCATCGCTCTAACGTCTCCAAAAAAAAAAAAAAAAGAAATTACATTGTATTCATTATGTATTACTGTAATCGTGCTGTCTCTTCACTTTTTACAAAAACTATTTTGTGTTGGAAGATATCGAAATATAAAATAATGAATAAGTGTTAGTTTGGGTAATACCTAATCTGTTTAGTACATTAATTAAATTTGAATACAAATGATGACCGCCGATGGAGCTTGAATATTAAGAGGAATAACTTACTTTAATAGCTTTTTAGGAATATGAAAGAACTTTGTACCTGTTATGTTAAAACCTCCCCAGGCAGATAGTCTCAGTTGCCTTTCACCTTCTACCTAGCATTGTGATGTTTCGACGGCTTTATAGATCCTACTCACCCCATTTTACCAATGAGCTTCCAGTTTGGATTTAAATTTCAAACACATTCCTATTCTTCTACCACATTGCCCTTGTTCAGTAATTTAATACACCTTTTTTATTCAAGTGTTTGAGAGATATCTTCAAGAAGAGATAACTGAGTGAGTACTTTTTAATTTAATTTTTTTTATTTTAAAAACATATGCAGTTTACTATTTTACCTGTTATACAATAAATTCCTTTTATCATAATAGAAATATGAGCTTAGCAGTAATTTGATGAACTTTGTTATTTTCGATTACATGACCTTAATGTTTTCCAGAGTGTATAGAAAAATCACATTTCTTTAATTTTAGCTTCATCCTTTTTTTCTTAATTGCATTAAAGACTAATCTTATATGTCCAACATGCAAATGAAATGATTTAAAAAGATCTAAATATCATCTATGTAATTTTCACTAACATATTCTTTAAATTATACTTACTATGATGCAACATAGTATTATACTGGCCAACATTTTTTGGAAAATAGGTGGTGAGCAATGTTCCCTCTAAATTTTCATGCTAAATTTTTCACAGAAAAATTGTAATTTCTATGATCTTGAAATATGATCAATGAAATTAAAAAATGTTTTGTCTAAAAAACAAAAGTGACTATAGGAAGTTTTTTAAAAATACTTTCTTTGCAATTTTTTTGTTCTTGATTTTATTTTGTATCCTATTAAATTTAAAAACATAATGATAAACTAGAAAAAAGCGCACTTCACGATTGTACTAAGTTGATAACATAAGAAAAATAGTGTATTTTACTTTTCAAAATGCTACTTCATTTTTCTCAAAGGTTAGAAATTTTGTTTTGGTGACTGTCTGTTGACTTTTTTTGTGCGCTAGATTAGTATTGTTGTCGCAGAGCATGTGCGAGCAGTACGTACATACAGCAGCTTACAGTGAGCATTGGTGAGTTCTTAAAGCGAAATGGAAGTACTTTCTACTGCCACTGTCCTTCCTGAGTTATAAACGTAGTTTCCTTTCTGTCTTTCTCTCTAATTGGTACACATCAGAAAACTGCATTGATATTCAATGGTGTAAAACATGGTTAGGCAAACTACGGCTCGCCGAGAGCTTTTCTGAATCCTAACTTCCATGCAGTGTAAAGGGAACATCCGATGCCTTTAAAAACAGATTTATATTTGGATAAAATATCCTCTATTTCATTGTTTATAGCATTAATTTTATTTACTTTTCTTATTTGATCTGAGTACATCCTTCTACAAACCCAAGAATTGAAGGTGTACAATCTTCTAAAATAAAAAATTTTAATTTTTTTGTTATAATATTATGTTTAGCATTCCAAATATACTCTACCAGTAATTTTTGTCTTTTCACCTGTATAAGTCATTAAACGTTGGTTTATCGGCAGAATTTCATTACTTTGAATTTTTAGTGAGTTAATAATTTTTTTATTGTGATTATATTTGCCACTGCACTAGTGTCCAATTTAAATTTATAAGGCAACCTATTTTCCAAAGTGTCTACTCTTTCTTAGAGCCCTTTTGATTGACATTATCTATAAAATTTCGGTTTACATAATATTTTTGCGAACTATCGCTATCCCCTGTTTGTTCATTAAAATCTATATTTCTGACTCTTTTATTTAGACATTAAGAGCTATAGTGTCCCTTGAACTGACATTTGTGGTAAATTGCAGTGTATGCCGGGCATTTATTTGTTTTAACAAGAGGAAGAAATATCACTTCTCACAGACTCAAATCTTCAGTCAGTGTTAAGGATCAGCACAAGCAAGTTGACACTTAATTTTGTCAAAACCGGTAAATGACAGTAGTTAGCTGCTTCATTCTCACTGACACTGTAATACAGAACCACTTTAATTTTCAAATAAATGCTTCAGGTAACGTTTCTAATCCTATTTAATAGGATTTCAGATATCAATTTATATTAATAAACTGTTATTTCTCTTTAGAATTTTTTATTTTGGGTATTCTAGAATTTAAGTATAATATTCATTATGGTTGTCCACAATTATTGCAGATTTTAGTAGGAAAATGTTGTTCCTGGAATTTGTAAGTAATAACAGGCTGTCCAAGATAACCGGGGTTCCTATAATAATTTCAACTATAGAAGCAAATAAACGAAAAACATGAACCTAAGACTCTATAAAAATATAGTAAGCAGCTTAAAGCAGGAATATTTCACAAAACTTTCTTTCAATCAGTTGTGCTTTTTTAGGTCTATAACCACCTTTAAAAATATTTCCACTTGATTTTTATAAATGAGGCCCGCCAAGGTTCCAAAGGCGCACTGTGCGGCCCGCGATCAACAAAGTTCGCTTACCCCTGGTGTAAAGCAATACAGCCTCATACATTACTACCCATTCTTCTGCGCTGCTAAATTTTTGAGGTTCAGGTAGAACAAGCTTGTTAAATTATCGATAATCCATGTATAAACGTGTTCTTCTTCCATCTTTCTTTTGAAAGTTAACACAACTGGAAAAGTAAATGGGTGCACTTAATTCTTCTATTAAGTATTGTTCTAGTAATTTGAAATGTGTAAGTGCATTTCTTCTTGATCTTGAATTGAGCTGCGAAATACAAAATGCGTTTCACTTCTTTTGGTTTAATTTTACTTTCATTGATTCCTATCAATCCCAAATCAAATTTATTTGTAGCAAATGACCATATGAATTCATTCAGTAATTCAATCATTGTCTTCTTTAGAAAGTCATCCAAAAATCTGAAATTATTTCCAATACATTCATATTAAAAAGAATCTCCATAATGATATATTCTAAATAATCAATTAATATTTAATACCTTATTGTCAGATTTTCCGTTGTTCATAACACAAAATTTGGCATTGATTATCTCTTTAATCTTTAGATTTTCATCCTGTATCAATTTAAAATTTTTATTACATCCAAACCACATAACAAATCGTAAGCGAAATAATTCTTCTTAAGAACTATTACGTTTAGTTTATGCTGTATTTCTTATTTATAAATGTAGGGTAGCCCACAACTTGCGAAAATTGACACTACTTAAAATTTTTAAAATACTTCGGTGCTATTTAATGTTATTTTTAAAATTTTCATTAGTTCAACATAAGAATAGGTTGCAGTGTCTGTCTGTCGAGAGGACACACATTGGCCAAAGGTTGGCCCTTTCTAACTCTACATAGATAGAACCCAACGAACATTCTACAATGGGAGTCCTACATTTTGTCTAACTCAAGAGTATTTAGAGTAGAGATCTTTAACGAGGACTTGACATCGCCCAGACTCGGAACCGACGATAGTTCCTCATTAATTATTAACCAAGTAGAACCATTATCACAAACTAATTTTACTATTTATTTTTTATCTAGTATAACATTAAGTTTTATTAATGAGAGTAGTGTTAGCTTTGCCAGCCCTGCTTTTTACTCTTTACTATAAAAAAGTATAGGGATAGTGAACAATTTCTATTTTGAAACTTTGACAGATTACATGTTTTGAGGTCCACAAAGCCCTTTTATGACGTCTGTGATGTGTGGGTGTGTGACTGTGAATTCAAGAGTTTCTAGAGACGCTACAGTACACAATACTTGATGAATTAAATTTAAATTTTATAGTGTGACGTGCCCTATTGTTTTGGCGGCAATATTACATGATGGGAAAGCCACTTTTTTTGCTAAAATGTGTTTTACAGTTTTTTATCCGACATTTTTCTTCTTCCAGCAACTAGCTCTAGACTATTGAAATTTTGGCATTATCATGGAAACGACAAAACCAATGACTGAAAAATCCTCAGACTTTTAAAACAACTAAAAATATTTTTTTTTTTCTATAAAATGTAAACATTTTTACTGATGATATAATCTGAAAGCTTATAAGAAATATACAAGCCATTCAGTTTGCCAGATCAAAGTGAAATCATATCTAAAAATAGAGCACTATGTAGGGGATGAGTTGAGGTATTCTTTTTTAAATTACATTAACCAAAAGTGTGTTATGATATATTTTGTATTTCAGAAAAAAAATTTTTGTTGCTAAACAGCTCATTAATGAACAATGGATTTTTTCAAAAGACTGAACAGAAAATTTACAATTAAAAAAAAATGTTTGTGAAAAACAATAAAGCTATAAAAACTGAATATTCATATTGAACTAATGGATCACCTGCTATACTTGTCGGATTTGTGTACATTTATTTAGATTGACTTATGAATTTTTTAAGTGAATCCAACTGCAATAAAATTTATGTTTAGAGGTTTAATGAAAAAAATTGGTATGATTTAATGACTTAATATGAGATGTAAGAAGGATTGGATTCTTACGTGTACAAAAACAACGCCAATCAAACATATAATTTTTTATCAAACCACAATAAGAAATGGGGAAACAAGACTAAATCTTTCAACTGTAACAAGCGGTCTTCGTCAGAGTCAAAAACCCAACTATAAAACTTATAGATGAAAATAGGCTATAACTTCATCTACCTCCATTCTTTATAGTGGCCCTAATGCAAATATTTTCCTCTTTGTCTAAACAAATCACTTGGGATACCCTGTTTAAAATTGATTTCTATATTTCTATAATCACCTACCGTATCAACTGAGTTTCTCGTACTTTCTATAGTCTTGACAACCAGTATTTACTGATGCAGGCTTAAATCTTTCACTCCATCTAGGAGGCCGAATCAACCTTATCAGGACACAAACCCACTAATTCATAATTACCTTCTCCTCAAAATAATTATATTAACATACAGCTTCTTTATACGCATTACTCAATTGTTGTCAATTTGTTTATAATTTTTCGATAAAGAATCAACTAAACGATTTCTGAAATAACTGTATTTTTTACTGTAAGTAAAGAATAGCGACCATGACAAAATTCAATCTCGAGATTTTAATGGATTTAAACGTTTTGAGGTCACCAATGTCCTTTTTTAACGTTTTTTTGTTGATGACTGTTTATGTGTGGGTGGGCAGGTGTGTATTCAAAAGTTTCGAGAGATGCTACAGTCCACAATGTTCGATGGATCAAATTAATGTTTTATACCAAAATGGGCCTTATAGTGTGATGTACCCGATTGTTTGGGGACAAGATTGCATCATGGGAAAGCCACTTTTTTTTTGCCAAAATTTGCTTTTGGAGAGCATTTTTTTTCTCATAAACAACTAACTCTAGACTGCAGAAATTTTGGTATTATGATCATCAATAGAAGTGCAACAGGTATAAAATCGTACAGTAATAAGCAGTCTTCGTCAATTTCAAATCTCAAAGATTGTATAAAAATATGTTTGAGATTTGTCTCTGACTAAGAGCGCTTGTTACGGTTGTAAACTTTGTTGTTTACTTAGTCTTTTTTCCTCATTTCTTATTGTGATTTGAACATCGATATATGTGTATATATATTCACTTAATAAGCGGAAAGCCAATCCAAGCTGGATACAATATGAGTTCAAAATTGAAGAAGAGGAGCACACAGAGTAAAGAAACACTCTTACAAACTCAAATTTTCAGGCAATTGCCGTTCCGTCTACAATGTGCTGGTCTAGTATAAATATACGAATATATTTATATTAGCAATTTTGCTACATGTTTACAGTTATTTAGAAGATTTGGAATTTGTTTTGAGGTCTAAAAAAATTCCAGGGGTATTTTAAATTCCAGATGTTTATTGGGAGCATGAAAAATTGAACGAGTGTCATTGATTTGTCCTTCAACAGAGTGCTTTAGTTTCTGTAGCTTACTGAGTGTCTCTGAACTTTTTGTGGTTGGGATTTCTGTTACTTATCCTACACAGTTTTTCTAAGCATTAAAGAGAAAAACAAATTAAATTAAACACATATTTTGCTCATTAATTAAATATGAACTTTAGAGATCGGGAGAAAAGTTTGAATTAATGATAACTTTGAATTAAACTTAAACAAGTTTAAATTGAACAACTTTAATTATACTTATGGGCTTCAGTGCTGATCGAGTTTGACATGACCTTATGTTTAAGCTCATTCTATATTCCTCATCCTAACATCGTCCGCTCTCTAACCTTTCTCACTGAGAATTGCAAGAACGAAATGTGCCAAATATATACTATAAAAAAATGTAACAAATTTAGCTATATTTAAATAAAGCTAAAAATATCTTAGCAAAGAGTGATGCTGCATTTTAAATTACGATCTTAATGCAACTATATGAATTCATTTTGCAATAGTAAAATCATTATCATTTTATCATATGCAAACGAAATATCATTATCTTTAACTTTAGTTAAAAAAAACTCAGTGTAGCAGAAACTTTTTTGAAAAACTTGAAAAATTCGATATTACTTTACTATAAGTAAAGTATAGTGATCGTGAAAAAATTCGATCTCGAGATTTTGACGGAATTACATGTTTTGAGGTCCCAGAAGTCGTTTTATGATGTTTTCTCGATGATGTCTTTGTGTGTGTGGGTGGGTGGGTGGGTGAGTGTATTAGCATTGCTTGTTATCACGCTACGGTCCAGAATCTTTGATGGATGAAGTTGATATTTATACAAAAATAGGCCCCATACTATAGATGATCCCTATTGTTTGGGAAGAATTATGCATGATGGGAAAGTCACTTGTTTTGCCAAAAACCGGTTTTTAGAAAACTTTTTTTTCTCCTAAACTGCTAACTCTAGAGTTTTGAAATTTTGGCATTATCTTTGAGGTTACAAACGAAATAAATAAATATATATTCAGAATTTTAAAACAACGGGAAATACTTTTTTTTTAATAAAATGTACAAATTTTAACTTATAGTTTAATCTCAAAGCTTGTGAGAGCGATACACGCCATATGTTTGACGGATCCAAATGAAACTACGCCTAAAGATAGAACATTATGCGGAGAATGAGTTGAGATAATTGTTTTTAAAATTACATTCTTTAAAGGGGCGTTACAGTACGATTTCTGTTTTCAGAAAATGTTTTTTGACGCTAAACTGCTGATTAAAAATCATGAAAATTTGACCAAAAATGGAACAAGAAATTAGCAATTATAAAAAAAATCCATGAAATTTTAATGAGGGCAAATAACAATAAAGTTATTAAAACTGTTTCTTTATCCTGGACTAAGGGATCACCTGCTATACTAGTCGAATATTTGATATTTTTTTACATTGTTTACATTGACTTAGAAATTTTTTTAATGAATCCACTGAAATAAAATAGATGTTTATAATGGAAAAATTGAAATAACTTATTGACTGATATGAGATATAAAAGCGATAATATTATTACATGTAAAAAATCATTGCCAATAAACATAAATAAATTTCCTTTGTCTTCCATGATATAATGGATTTGTGTCATAAAATGCTTTAATAAATCTATATATTGAAATCTTGAGCAAAACTTAATAACAGTTATAATTACTTCATCTTTGTGAATTGTTTCCATGATTTTGAAATGTGACGAATGGACTCTTTCCTCAAGAAAGAGGATTTCTGCTTGTTGACAAATATCTAGTTTTTTAACTATTCTAGTCTAATAGTTCATATTTATTATTTTCAAAAATTAGAAGCACCCAATTATTAAAGTATTAAAGTATACTGAATAGCTGGCTTTCACTTTGATTTGAGTATGTAAACTGGCTAATTACTAATATACTTTTTCTCAATATACATTAATAGCAACCTTATAACAGAGTACAGCAAGCAGAAAAAAGATAACACTCGCTCAGAAAAAATTTGTATATATGATTTTGACAAAGGGGAAGGAAAATGATTTTATTAAATACTAAGAGGCCATAAAATTTCCAGTATAATAATTCTATAAAACACCAAAATTGTAAAACATAATTCAGAATTGAAATTTTTCGTTTGAAGATTAATAAATGTAATTAACGTACATCCTTAATTATAAATTAACTTAAAACGAAATTTTTTCTTCTATGTTTTTCAGAGAAAATAAGAGTATTTTCTTGTTTTAATTTTGAAAATTTGACTTAAATATTCAATGTAGAAGGAGGTCAAGTAAACCATGTAAGAAATCCACTGGCTATTTGAACAAAAGCCATGTTCTCTTGTAGGAGATTATTGCGTATCAAGAAATTTTTTACTTTAACTTTTCAAAAATGTTATTACTGCTGTAGTTGTACTAATGAGATTATTTGCATCAGAGGTGTGATATACAAAAATAAGCTTGTATATTGATAAGTCGATCAATCACTATCTGTACTATCTCAGGAATGAAAGACTAATAAACATCTTCCATTTAGATGCTTATGCTTAAATGAGACATTATATATTATATACCCAAGAAGGTTGATATGGTATTAGGTTTACTTATGGTAAAGTTGATTGTAGGCCACTCCAGATATTTTTTTAATTCATTCATGATCATGCTATGATTGATGTTTTAGTTTTACTTAAGATTAAGGAATAGATAGTAATCATGTAACAATTAAATGAGATATTTACATATTTTTGAGGTTTTCGGAGTCAATTTTTGAATTTCTTTGAAAAATCTATGTGTGTGCTAGTTAGCAGGTGGTTGGATGGGTAAATATTCAACATTTTTTGATACATTACAGGCCACACCATTTTATGGATCAAATTTATAATATATCCAGAAAAAATTAGTAGGAATACTGATAAGTCATTACAGTATTTAGGCAATTTTGCGTATTGATTGTCTACTTGATGTATTTTTGACACCATTTCTTTCTTATACACTTCTTTCTTTTTAAAGAAAGTTTTAATTTCTTCTTCTTGATAGGAAGGTGGTTGTCAGGTATGACTAACATAAACTGAGGTAGTCAGTTTCTTTTAAAAGAAAAAAAACCTTAGAGGCTATAGTAATTTAGAAGCTAAAACCACTTTTAAATATTCAGATTAAAAACAGTAACACAATTCCAAAGCTATTTTGTTCACATCAAGGACAAGCAAAACCTTTGGAGGTAGTAAGTTACTCAAACAGTGAGACCATTCACCCCACAGAATTAACGACCAGCTTATCTTAAACTTGAAGAAAAGCAACTCCAACTGTCTTCATTTTCCTTATATAAACCAAAAATTTTACTCAAAAAGTTATTGACGTCCTGAAGATGAATTTTAATCATTTGGAACATGTCGACTATAGGAAATTTACGTGTAGACGAAGTAACGAGGGTGTTATTTAGAAATATTGAGAAGCTTACCAGGAAACAGGTATCGGCTAAGTTTGGTGTCATTTTCAATAATATACGTATAAATGAGAGGTGTTTGTGTTTCAAATTTAATTTTTTCTATCATCTAGTTTTTTAATTTGTTTATTTTATATTTTATGTTCAATTGAATTTTATATTTATAAAGATTCCTTTATTTATTATTATTTTTCCCCATTGTTATTCTTTGTCAACTATTACTGGTACTTTTTTCATTTTCGTTGTGGCCAACCTAAACATGTTCTGTGAAGCTGTCCAGTTGGCTTTCGTCTTCTCACCACTCAAATTCCTTTCCTGAAGATGACCGTTAAAATTGTCATAATATTGAATGTGAGTCATAGTATCTGTTTTCCATTCGTGTTTCTCAAAGTTTTCAAAGTATATAGTATATATATATATATATCTATTGTTATATAATTTCATATAGTTTCTTTTGCAATGTAGGCCTAAGAAAATAAACCGTAATAATCGGTTTTTAAAAGTTTGATTTGAAACCAGTAACATTTCATCCATTAAAAATGATGTCATTTGTAGTCTATTCCACGGTTGATACCTTTATTAAGTTTTAACATAATATGATAACATGATAACATAAGAAAAGAAACACAATCAATTACACAGAAAATTTCCTTTGATCTTTTGTCATCTGTTGTTCTAAGTAGAAGAAGTGCTCGAGTTAAATGACACTAGTCTAATTATAGAAAAATATTGTTTGCATTGTGTTAGCAGCCCTCCAGCCAAGGCTATACGTCATGTTAATATTGTTAGACACAGTATGATTTTCATATTCGTTCTTGAACTTCTTTGTTCATCAGGGCTTTACCAGTCTTATCTTTGGTTTTTACGCCTTTTAAAATATCTCTCTTACAACCTCATATTTCAATACTGCACTACAACTCTATTTTCTCATACTCAATTGATAGTATCATTGAGAACAAGGCCAGTTAGTTCGGTTGAAAGACCTCAGCCCCATTCCTGAATTTCTTACCGTAGTCTAGACATGTTTATTTTTTTTACGTATTTATTTGAAATATATAAGAAGATTTCACAATAAACATGTAAAATAACAATCGATGTTCAAACAGCAATAAGTGATGTGAAAAGAGACTAAGATTTTTCAACCGTAACAAGCGGTCTTAGTCAGAGACAAATCTCAACCTTATTTTTATACAACCTTTAAGATTTGACTCTGACGAAGACTGCTTGTTACGCTTGAAAGATCTTAATTATTTTTCACATCTCTTATTGTGGTTTGAACATTGAAATATCTATATAATAGCAGAGAAAAACACTTATAAAGAGCACATAGAGAAAGAACTGTTATAGTGGACTTACTTTAGAAGATAGTCATTACACTTATTTCTCTATGTGTGCTTTTCAGGTGCTTTATTTAAACATTTTGTCAAATTCATCTCAGGGATCGTTCAATTATGTATATATATGCTCAGAATTCAAAAAAACCATCATAAAACGGACAGAATTTTAAAAATATATATGAGAAGCAAACAATTGTAACACTCACACATATACAGTCTCCCATTCATAGTTCAGCCATCATCAGGAGAGAGTAAAGAAGGAGACCAAGCACACCGGGTGAACATCAGATGAAAACCGATGTTCATATGGAAGACTGGATTTGTTGATTAAATTACCAAGTTTTTTTAAGTTGTAATGAATATCATAAATTCATGTATTATGAAAGTTTTATATTTAATTAATTATTTTTTATTAAATTATATGAATGCATGTACACATTTAATTTTAAGTGAAACCTTCGTTGTTATGGAAAGAGAACTTGATTTACTTCATGGTAGAAACAAATGAAAGAATAAAATTATTGACTTCGTTGGAAGTAAATTTGTTAGAAGAGTAAGTGAAACTAATGAGTAAAATTAAAGGGGAACAGACATTTGTTTCATCAGGTTAGCCACAAAAGAAACGAGTCGGTCGCCACAGTCATTTGGAACTGTCATGCATTAACCTCATTTCTTTCTGTTGTGTGCAAATGAAATAATAATAAAGATGGATGATATTGAACCAACCTTCTAGTATAAGGTTAAATAATAAAAAAGGAACAATATCGAGGAAACGTGAGGAGAGGAAAAAAGGGGCTGAAAGTTGCTTGATGGTGCCAGGGAGCCTGGCACGAATGGAATGGAATCCATTATAGCCATGGTTGCCCGAATTAACACCATGATTTGTAATACCCACATCTCTAAACCATTCAACTCCTCCAGCTAACTCACCCTCCAATTTTTAATCTATCCTAACCATGTTTAGTGAGACAAATTGCGCCGTTTATTTTTGTGGGGAGCAACATACGAAGCACTCTCAAATCGCCAATTCTACAACCTCTGGAATAACAATCTATTAAAATCGAATTCTCACGTATCGGTAGACATTTTTTTTTAAAAAACAAGAGCTGTGACAACTTGTTTTACAAAGTCTATAAAGTTGTCTGTGATATAAAACTGAAAAATTTATGCTAGTAAAAATCTACAGTTAACTATTAAACTAAAATAATATTTTTTGTACGAGAGGTTGCTAGTGACATCTGGAATAATACACAATAATTTATTATTGTTGAGAGAATAGTATTCTATTTGCTTATTAATGTTTACCAGCAGTAGTAATTAGTATTACTTCTTTAATATAAATATTTTATACCTTGTTTTAATGTTGTAAAAACATACAATAGGTAAATGTATATTTAAATTGAACATACTGTTGCACCAAAATATTATTTTTGTCTGACTTATTTAACATTACTTTTTATAATTACTAAAACGAAAAATTAATTTATCTTATTGTATTTTAGTGAAAATATACTATTCATCTCTGTAGTAGTGTTAAAAAGGTTTTTTTTATTGAAAACGGTTAATTTTTTATTTTATATAATGAGGCAAGAAGAAATATATCCAAACAAAAACAGAAATTACCTCCTTCTTCAGAAAAATTTGCAACAATTACACTCCACCACTACAAATAAGTGTATATAGTCTAACCTAAACTTTTTGGTGTTCTGATGAGAAAAAGGCTGCTATAGAAAAACCACATTGAGAGCACTATACCGTTGAGTAGTATTTAGTTGAACAACCTAAGGCCTTGCGCAAAGCATCTTATCTGGGGAAAAGATGCTTTAACCCAGCGTTGTTTCTTTTTTAAAGAGAGGCTATGTCTGCCTTAAAGAGAGGTTCTCAACCTTAGTTTGATTGTACTCTGGTCTGTTCTTCTGCGGTGTTCTAAAATAATGTACTACTGTCAGTTAGGTGGAGCAGTATCTGCTACTTAAATCAAACAACTTTTGCTCGTTCAATCAGCTGTTGTAAGACTCTCTTTTGAATATTTCCATACTACCTCCATGACTGTACTATCAAGCTCTCGTAAAGCTGATAGATCTTCTTTTGTCAGGCACACATGGAACAATATTCATTGATTGTATGCCGATCCAGAAATCATTTGTACAAGTCACTCGGGGAAACCAATCTTCCAAAAGTGTTTACGTATGCAGTAACGAAGTTAGAACAAATCGAAAATACTCTCTGATGTACACAAAATTATTTGAAATCAGTCACTTTCTATCTGCTTAATCAAGTCGTTTTCATTTAACACAAGATACCTACACCAGCTAATCTACAGTTCGGATTAAATCGGCCTGGACATGAACCAGGAGGATTGCTTGGGCGAGTAGATACCGTATCTTTAACACTCTTCCTACTATTTTATTGCTTTTTTATTCTGCAATGATCTGCAAAAAAATACGATGATTTTTAAATCGTTCATATAATTGTTAATCTTATCATGTTTCCCTAGATGTAAAAAAGTGATCTCATTGTTTTCCTCTTTGAGCAAACTAATCATTCGTTGAAATGGACAAGACATTTATGGCGTCCTTGATTAGCACAAGTTCTACGTTGCAGGTTTAGACAAAAACGAACCAAAACCCCTGTTATACTCTTTGCAATACTACTTTAAATGTGAATGCTGAGATTATCACATTAAGCGCAGCATTTGACTAGTACAGAAATCTGAACCCAGGTACAATATGTGTTTTCCTTTTTCTAAAGTATACTTTGTTTGCTCAAGAACTGGGATACCATCTATTTCATATTGAGGAAATTATGGTAAAAGTAACACAAACACACACACACACACACACGCACACACACACACACACACACGCACACACGCACACACACACACATACACACACATACATACACATTATATATATAATATATATAACATATGTATATTATATCAAAATGTCAAATAAAACAAAAAAAAATGGAGATATTATTTGGTTATGAATACAAAGTTTGCATGTACTTCTCTTAGAGATCAGCTGGTGACAGACAGCCAATTTGAGTGTGTTAGTTCTGTATATGAGTGCCATTGTAATGAAGGAGGAGTTAGAAGCTGCAAACGTTGTGTTTTAAATTTAGGAAATTAAATAGAAATGCTAAAAGTAATGTGGGTGGACAACCTGCTTTGTTTTACTTTTACCAACACATACTTTAAGAAATCAAATTTAAAATTTGTATACAGGGTTTCAACAATAAACCTTTTTTTAAGCAAACAAGTTTAATGTTTAAAGAAATTCAGTAAGTCCATTATAATCATTTGTTTGTTTTTGAACAGTTACACTTATTGGCTCTACTTTTTTTGTGTTTCTTAAAGAATGGGAACTGTGGCTAATATATTATTTAGCACCAACATTGATAGGGGTGAGTAGCATTACGGGTTTACTCAATGTTGGGTAATACTGAAGCTTACTTTACTCAAATGAATTTTATGAAGGAATCTTTAATAGATGGCTGAAAAGATTTCTATACACTCTTAGTATGAATTGAATAACAGAGTACCTACAGTTACTGACAAGTGAAAGTGACAATTTAATCAATTACTCTCTTAGAAAAGTACCCAGAGATTCATGACTACTTTCATTGTCTTCCTCAAAAAATGTTACACATGAAAACACTTTTAATCTTTAGTTAGACTCCGCAACATTTTTTCCTATAGGGAATGAAGATGCACACAGACATTGATTATGAATATTTAAAGGAGTATTAATTTAATTAATTAAGGATTTAATTAATTAATTAAGGAGTATTAATTCTCCTCTCACCGCAAGGTATTGCAGGTATTTCTTCAATGCTTTAAAATTGTTAAATATCGAAGAAAAGTTTTTCTTCCTTCAACTTTTAGGTAAATCGTATTCATTATCACAGTTTCAGAGACTAGTATAATAATATAGTAAACTTGTTATGCTAAAGAAGGATGAAATAGTGATAGTATTTAAAATTGATCAAAAACATGTTAGATTCATGGTTAAAGAACCTTCTACAAAACTATATCCGAATTAATAAATCTGTATGAAATGCATGCGAGAGTAATAATAAAATTAATTAGCTACAGTAATTTTGAAAAGCATTTCTTTAGAATGAGCGTAATTTGGGGGTTAAGGTGAAGAGAATGTGGTATGATGGAAGAAATGGTATCGTTTTTGTATACAAGAGCATGATCATATAAATAGCTGAATATTGTATTGTTATAAGGAATAGAGGCGTATACAAAATTGCAACCTCTTCGGTTTGAGCAATCTTGTTCAAATAATGATGTTAACATATTTTCTGGTTTACATACAATTATACATTGAATGCTTAGTAATAATGCCTCACCTCTTACTGAGAACTGTGGTTTTCTATAGCTTCTCTTATATCGATTTATGCCAATAAAATTGAATTTTTAGAACTGGACGGAATGACCTTTTACTCTTAGGAGTACTACGTATATTTTAAATGTATTATTTATTTATAAGGTACTGTTTAAATAAAACAATTAACATATTAGCCTAACATATTCAGCATAAGTTTTTTAACATTATATACTTTTTTTTATAATTATAAATTGTTTGATAAAAAAAATCTATTAAGCATGAAGTATTTAACTTTTGTCTAATTTCTATTTTGTGCCTTGGAATTCAAACTTTTTAGGAGAGGTTTATGAAAAACCCTTTAAAACTTCATAATAACAATTGATATTTAGTATTAAGTTTAAGATAGTGGTTTTTTTTTATTATGAGTGTATTTTAAAACTCTTACAGAGGGCGTGCAGCCACAAATTGTAAAAAAATTGTTTGAAATACCAAAACGATTAAACATATCTTAATTAGATTTGGATCCTGGGATTGTAAGACTAAGAGCAGTAGGTTTTTATTATTAACAGAAAGGGGGTTTCAAGGCACCCTATTTAATAGTTTAGGTCTGACATTCCAGCCAGTCATTATATGGTCTCAACATCTTTCGAAGAAGACAAAATTGTTTTCACTGATTAATGCCTAATAGTTGAATTGAAAATTTAGTTAAAACAGTAGTTCAAATAAATTGTATGATTTTTTTTTATAGGTTCCTTCTTCCCGTTCAGTTTCCCCATTTTTCCACTGCAATAAAATTAAATATACTGTAATTATGTGTTAATAATCTATGCAACAAATTTCATGGAGAGTGGATTAGTGATTTTAGCATTGCCAAGTGTGTGCGTATGCAGATGAAATGGTTACTGCCAGTACTCTTAGAGTTCTTATCAATCTTTGTAATAGGATAACAACCATTAAATTATATGTTAAAATAACCATATCTCATCAGATAATTTAATAGAGCACACATAAAAATAGTATAGGGAATTATAATTACTCAATAATAATAAATTATTTATTTCATAATTAGATACATATAACAGTTACCCTTAAACAACATCAGCTGCTGGAAAATCATTTTTTTTTCGTTGATTAAACGATACATGGTTGGCTGTCCTTTTTAACTGTGTTCTCAATGCTTCTAAAGAATCAAATAATCCTTTATATAGAAACCTAGTAACATCACATCGCTTTCTTCAGTCTATTATAACAGTGAAAATTAACACTCATTTATTTATGTAATTCACTTTAAAATTTAATGAATTGCTAGAACAATCTACCAATTAAGCATAATAAAATCATTTTTTTTAAAGAAAACATTTTAAATTACATTATTATTTGTAGTTATAAAATAGAATTGACTTTTTTATTTTAAATTTACAATATAGAAAACAGTCCACCCATTCAGAAATATTTTACAGATATTAAAAATTAATTTGGTATGTACTCATTAGTAGACAGTTTTCGATAAAAATATGTTTGTTCAACTATGCGAACAATTTAGTACAGTATTTCAATTATTAACAAACCTAATTAAAATCTTATTGAAAAAAAATACAGTTACAACTAAATCAATAATTTTTACATCAGAGGAGACAATACATGTGTAATAAAAGCATTAACGAAGCGTTTTGATAGAAACATTGGAACTTGAGAACAGTAAACTAATTAATTAGCTACATTAAATATACTTTCAAATCATTGAAAATATACTAATACTATTTATTCAACACTGACAATAATGAATTTAAACAAAAAGGAATCTGTAGGTATATGATCTATTCAGGAAAATGTCATTTTACATATACTGCCTTAAAATCAGTTTGAGGTGTAATTATTTACAAATTTTAAATTAAACATATGTGTTAATTGTGTTTATTTTAAATTCAATTCTATTATTTTTGACAAACTACTAATTTACTTGTTTAGCTTAACACAAATTTTTGCATAAATGATTTAATCATAAAAGACAATTAAACAAAATAACGATTATATGATATGAAACAAATGTTTGCATTATTTGTAATTAAGGGGCCCAGGTTAGCTCAGTGGTTAACGTACTCACCTCAGAACTGGTAGGTCCGGGGTTCCATACTCACCCTGGCCCTCGATCTATTCAGTTGGGAGGTGAATAAATCTGAGCGCATCTTCCCTTGGGTAGGACATTAAGCCATCGGTCCTGAGCCTGTACGATGTCAGGTACTCCTTAAAGATCCCTACTCTAAATACACTTGAGTTAGGCGTTAATTTAAGACTCCCAATGTAGAATCAATCTTCATTGTATGGCATTACAAAGTGCCTAATGTTCGGCCTATGTGTGTTCCCTGGGGAGACAGCCACTGCAATCTAAAGGGTTGCCTACTACTACTACTACTACTTGTAATGAAAATTTAAAAAAAATCATAAAGAAACATTAACGCTTTTCACAAATCGAATACACTTTCGATTTGTGAAAGCTTTTAAAAGAATCATTGATTTTGTGTAAAATCAAGTACATATGATTAATTTTATAAAATCTGATTTAAATTAATATTTTTAATGTTGGTTTGCAGTAGCACATCCTTAACTATCAAATAGTATTTTGAAATTTAGAAATTATATCAATAAAATAGTGTGCCATTAATTATTAATTAATTAATTAATTACTTTTTAAACAAAGTTTAAAAAAGTGAAATAAATATTTATAAAAATTTTAAATGATTTTATTTAAACCTATACGAAATAAAGAAAAGTACCTTTTCATTACTGTAATTAAAAATCATTGAACTTGAAAACTTTTAAGAATTTAAAATAATGAATTTTTTTGTAGATAAAATATATTAATTATATATTTGCAATAGTTCACGTTCTTCGGATTTCTTTTCGGCTTCAATATTATATTTTATTTATTATAATTTTATTTGATCTTGTAGTTTACATTTAATTTTATTTATAGTTTTTTACTAAGTAAACTTTTCTTTAAAACTATAAATAAGAACAATATTTATATACACACTTCCAACATAGATCTTATGTACAATTTATTCACTTATGAATTACGATTTAAAATTATTTCCTCAGATTGAAATAATATATGACGCAATAAGTCGTTTTACTTAATAAAAAGAATAATTATTTACTATAAAATTCAAATTTTATTAGTGTCTTAATTTTTGGTATTGACAACACAAAACGAAAATTAACTTATAAATTAATTAAACACTATTAAAGACAACACATGTTTTAAACACAAGCTAAAATTTAAACTTAAAAATAAATAAACATATTTTAAACACAACATTAAGTATATCTTCGAAAATAATAAAAAAAAAACTCTTGAATGGATATAGTGCAGACATAGCCTCCGGTGATAGATAAAATATGCCCCTTATAACGTTAAGACTGTATACTATTGACAGGGCTTGCAGTCATAACGATTAAATTTGAGCCGTGTATTTTACATTAATGATTTCTCAGTAGAAAAAAAATGATAAGAAACTTTCTGCAATATATTTATATATAAGTAAATTTTGGTAGCAGTCCTTCCTTGACACACACATTATTAAAAATGACACCAAATTTAGCTGATACCTGTTTCTTAACAAATTTCTCAATTTTCCTAATTAACACTCTCGTTATTTTGTCTACACAATAAAGTACATCTCCTATAGTCGACATTATTCGAATGATCAACATTCATCATCAGGACGTCAATAAGATCTAAGGTGAATTATCTGGTTTATTATATATACACGGAGAAGGTAGAAGGGGTTGTTTTCCATACAAACCCTATTCCCTGTAGAACAACCCCTTCTACCTTCTCCGTGTATATATAATAAACCAGATAATTCACCTTATATCTTATTGACGTCCTGATGATGAATGTTGATCATTCGAAACATGTCGACTATAGGAGATGTACTTTATTGTGTAGACAAAATAACGAGAGTGTTAATTAGAAAAATTGAGAAACTTGTTAAGAAACAGGTATCCGCTAAATTTGGTGTCATTTTCAATAATATATAGATAAATATTGTACTAAAATAAATAAAATCGGGACTCGGTCAGCTTTTAAGGTTCAAATCAAACCCTGAGGTTGCCGCCCGCTGTTTTGGTTTTATTTCAAACCCTTTTCGTAGGGAAACGTACAAATTTATTACTTTTAGACTAATAATGTTTACAGCACTAAACTCTACAATAAACTGAACCTGGAAATCTGAGTGAGTCCCAATGTATTTCAGTATTACTCTATCAGATAGTAGATATATTTTTGAATTATACATATATAGACAAGTATAAACCACAGTAGATATTTCAGAAATGGGTCTAAGATTTTTCGACTAAGTAACGATCATTGTCAGAGTCACAAATTCATCATTCTTCATTTCTGAATTGCTCACATTATTTTTAGGTTGGTTGTTGTTTTTTAATTATTGTATTTATTGTAAAATGCCGATTTATAATATAATTATATAATTTGAACCTGAAGAACTGACCGAGTCCTGATAAACTTTAGTTTTGTATATATATATATGTATATCAATGATCAAACCAGAATAAGAAATAGGAAAACAAGACTAAGATCTTTCAACCATAACAAGTGGTCTTCGTCAGAGTCAGAAACCCAACTGGTCATTGATTTGATCATTGATTGTTATTTCACGTGTTTATGTGAAATCTTTATATATATATATATATATAGTTCACCAAGGAAAGAGAAAAACATGAAAACACACACAAAAAAGACTCACAGCGATATTTCAACATTCGTCCTCATATGAATGAATGACTACTTCGGGTAGAAGTAGTCCCTTCGAGTAGCTGAAGCTAACTGATTATTATATAATTTTATATATATATATGTATATATATATATATATATAATATACTTAAACGAAGGTAACACACAGATAGATAGATACATAGATAACACACAAAGAGTCACCTCTTCCACCTGTCTTCTTGTGGGACTCTTCGCCTCCTGATGACGATTATTATCAAAATATAGAAGTGAGTTATGCCTGTGTCTATCTGTGTGTTACCTTCATTTTAACTCTATGTTATTTAAAAGTCCCCTGGACCGTTTTATTTAATTTCTCTCTCTCTCTCTCTCTCTCTCTCTCTCTCTCTATATATATATATATATATATATATATATATATATATATATATACCTCTTTAAAGACATTACATAATAAATTCCTTAGGTCATTATTATTATTATAGAAGAACAAGTTTCTTGTTTTTCTGAGTTTTACTAAATCTTTTATAAAAAAATGAATGCCCAGTTAATATTTGAGTAGAAATATATATCACAATTACATAGATTAAATTTGAAAATATATAAAATCAAGAGAGAAAGAACATTACTGTGGAAAACATTATGATAACATGCCACATGCGTTGTCATTTTTTATGACAGCGACGGATGAGACTGAAAACATATTGTGGAAAACACCAACATCCAAACTTGTGTTATGATAGCTATTATACCCAGAGATTAGGTGTCAGAGAAAAAACTCTAGCTCCAGTACCAACCATAGGAAATTATTTTTGTTGGTTAATACATGAATAAAAGGTTGCAAATATTTTAATCAACGGGGGTAGTTTTAAAATGATTGCAAGCTACAGAGATATAGTTGTCATTTGAAGGAAACTGACTATATTACAGGTCCCTTTGAATCCTGACTCTTAACAGCAATTTAGAAGAACCTGTTTCAGAGGACATAATTTATATGAATTTGTCAAAGTTCTTAATATTTGGAAATAAGAAATATATATATATTTTTTAGACAGATTCTTCCATAATTTTGTTTGCTTTCAATATAATATTCAGATTTTCAACCTCTGTCGCTCTCTTTTATCCTTCTTTTGCACACTGCTCTGTCTATGGTCTTTTTATAAATATAAATATTTACTGTGCAATCAAATATGCAATTGTTTTGTAAATTCCAAAAAGATATGTGAAACGAGTATGTTTTTATGTTTTTTTGTGTTATGTAGAGGCTGAATAAACATTGATTTTGATTTAAATAAAAAAAATAATTTTTAAATATTTATTTTTATCCAACATACAATTTCTATTGCTTTGTACCAACCCGTAATATCTTAACCTACAAAATACGTACTATAACATAGTTACGTAATGCCAAATGTACCTGTTTTTTAATATATATTTTAAAGGAACACAAAACTAAGTATGTAATAAGTTGAAAAAAAAATTAAGTCGGGGGTGGTATCAAGGGAAGAGTTTTCTTTTTTAACTTCTAAATTCTAGAGGAAAAACCATTCTGCCCTATGGGTGTCAGAAAACATAGTTGGAAAGTTGGATTTTACAATATCCGATAACCTCTATATCCATTATTATATATCAGTAAAACGTAGTTAGAAAATTTAATGTTTAAATTTCTAAAATAGTTTACTCATTTCATTGTAGTGGATATATTTTAGTCAAAATCAAGATTTCAATTCAAATTTTATTTCTGTATCTTGCACATTTCTATAATTACTACCCTAAGTATTGTCCTGTTTGTAACTAAAAGCTAATATATATTATATGTAACCTACTAAAATATTATAAGTAATTAAAAGAAAATATGTTTCAATCATTTTTCTTATAATCTCTTGAGCATAGAAATAAAGAGTTAAAGTATATTGCGGCTGTTGGTGTCTTTTTTCACGCCGTAAAACTTTCAATTAAAATGTTTATTATTAAAACTATTAAACAGCTACCTTAATTACTATCTTTTTCTAATAGTCAGTGCACGTCATTTACACGTAAAAACGTGTAGCATAATTTGAATACACAGTTAACATATGATTTGTCAAAAATAGATCAGTACAGTCTGAAAATTATAGTAGATGTCTTACTCTCGTTTACATTATGTTCTAAAGAAATTATGATAGGTGATTACGTCATGACATCAAACAAGTAAAGTACTTTAATATAATTTAGTATAATGAATAACATTATATTATAATATTCGTAAAATAATATATATATAAAAAATAACTTTGTTATTGTGACATATTATGTACTTATACATAAATGATTTCCACAGTATATATCTGAAGGAACTTACACATCAGCACTACGCTCAATTCTTCAAAAGTTATATCTTTCAACCAATAACATACATCACTATTTTCATGCATGCCAATAAAGAGGACAATTTTTTTTGAATAGATGAAGTTCACTCTAGAATTTTTAAAAAAATATTTAGGTCTGAAATAACGTAGGAGTTAATCAATTTTCTAGATTGAAATCAAACTTTCAATGGCGGCCTTTGGATTTATTAAAAACTTAATTATAAATTTTGACATTATTGTTACTCTGGTAATGTAAAAGTTAACATTTTTTTCGGTTTGTTACTTATAAATTATTACTTGTGTCTAGGAAAGAGGTTTTATTTAAAAATCGAAGCGTCAGCATTTGAGAATTGATTTAACTTATAATTGATCGAATACTTTTTTATTACAGTTCTATTTTGTTCGACAGTAATATATTTTTCAGTGTTTAAATATATGTATATATATATATATATATATAATATACATACATATATATATATATATATTATATATATATAATATATAGTCTATATACAGAAAAGTAGTGTGTAATCATTTTTGCTTCACGTCCTTCGTTTTCAAGAGTGGAGCAAAATAAACACAAGACTAACAACCCGATAGGATTTATTACTCTTAGAAAGCCTAATCATATATATATATATATATCAATGTTCAAACTGCAATATGAAATGGGGAAACAAGACTAAGATCTTTCAACCGTAACAAACGGTATTCGTCAGAGTTAAAAACCCAACTGTGTTTATATATATATATACTTATTATATACTTATATATACTTATATATATATATATATATATATATATATTGGTATAAATAGGCAGCAGATCTTCTTTTAAACAAGTATCATTAAAATTAACCGCAGTCTCGGCATTCACGATCTTAAGACTGAGAGATTCGATCCTACGAACTAACCTCCTGCTAACAGGGTTCAACTTGAAAAGGAGTTGGCCAAGTGACATGTTAAATTAAAATCGATGACTCATGCTTAGTCATTGCTATAAATAGATTAAAAGGATAGTACAGGTTAATGTAAAGAGAAGGTTAAAGGTCAATAATGAACAAGAAACAAGCGGTTAGAATAAAAGAGTTGAAAGTCCAAGAAATTCAAGAAAGGCCAAGTGACATGTTAAGTTAAACTCGATGACTCATGCTTAGTCATTGCTATAAATAGATTAAAATCGATGACTCATGCTTAGTCATTGCTAAAAATAGATTAAAAGGATAGTACAGGTTAATATAAAGAGAAGGTTAAAGGTCAACGGTATAACTGGACTAATAGAGAATAAATAGATTAAGAAAATTAATAATAATAATAATAATAATAATAATAATGTTAATAATAATTAATAATAATAATAATTAAGATTAATAGTAAACTAGAAAAGATATATTAAATAACGAGTTGAAAGAGAGTAAGAATTAAAAGGGAAGGTATAGTTAGTTAGAAAAAGAGAAAGAAAAGTTTATAGTTAGTTAGTTATAACGAAAAGAATAATAATAATAAATATAAGAAAAGTAAACGTATTGAATGCGCAAGCTTTCGACATCACAGATGTCATCGACGGGCGAAGTTGTTCCTAGGAGATCCAGGACGCAAAAGGCATAGGGAAGGGAAAGCAGGCAAGTAGTGGGGGTAAGGGGAGTGGGGGAGCCCAACTGGAGAACAGCTGCAGATCACCTGATGCCGGAGGCCGACTCGCGCCGAGCAGCCTCGGGAATACCGACCGCAGGCCGAGCGCCCGCCCTCACACCACTCTCCGGTCCACCAGTCCGAGTCACCAGATCAACCGAGCCACTATTATCAGCAGCACTATGTGGCGCTACACTCAGTCCGGTATCCCTCTGCACTTCACCGCTTACTGCCATACTCCTCATGCTGGGAATGACGAACATGTCTACCATCTGGCAGTTAAGGGAAGGCTTCTTAGACCTAATGTAGAGCGCTTCCAGGATTTTCAGGCGGTTAGGGTCACTTTGCAGTTGAAGGACTTTGGTTCCTTCGACTAACTTCTCCCTAGTGAGACGAGTACCATGGACTTCTTGTTCATGCTGTTTTGGTCCACCAGCAGACAGATGTAGGGTAAGACGCCTCGAGAGCTTCGTGTTTGTCATGCCGATGTATGTAGAAGGCAGGGCTGCACAGTTCCCTGAATTACAAACATATTCATACACGAGATGACTTTTCTGGAGCTCTGGGGTGACACACTGAGGGCTGTTCTTAAGAACAACATTACTGGTCTTATTGTTCTTATAGAATATTGTTAATTTAAGCTTATCCTCCTCCGTCGTCGTTGAAACGTGCTTAGAGACGATATTTCGCAGCGCTTGTTCATCTTGCTTGTACTGGCTGCTCATGTATGCCCTGTAATACAAGCGTATTACCTGATGCCTCTCCTCTGAGGCATCTTTGTTCTCTGTAGTGCCATACCACTTCTCAAGGCATTGACTGATAGTTTTCCTCACATGATTATTGGAATAACCATTGTTGACCAGGACCTGGGTTGCTCTTTCCAACTCCGAGTGGACATCCGACCATTCACTGCAGTGAGTTAGAGCCCTTCTTACATAAGCCGCAATGGTTGAACGTTTGTACCTATCCGGGCATTCACTAATCCCATTCAAACACAGACCCGGGTTAGTTGGTTTGCAATAGACACCTGTGCTAAAGCTCCTAGACCGTTGTTGGACCAAAACATCAAGAAATGGCAGCTGACCGTCAATACTCTTTTCAACAGTTAGTCTAAGGCCTGATTCATTCTCCAGGTGTTCCTTCAATCTTTCGATCACATTTACGTCTCTGGCTAAGACGAAAATGTCGTCGATATATCTCCCAATTTTCTTAATCTATTTATTCTCTATTAGTCCAGTTATACCGTTGACCTTTAACCTTCTCTTTATATTAACCTGTACTATCCTTTTAATCTATTTTTAGCAATGACTAAGCATGAGTCATCGATTTTAATCTATTTATAGCAATGACTAAGCATGAGTCATCGAGTTTAACTTAACATGTCACTTGGCCTTTCTTGAATTTCTTGGACTTTCAACTCTTTTATTCTAACCGCTTGTTTCTTGTTCATTATTGACCTTTAACCTTCTCTTTACATTAACCTGTACTATCCTTTTAATCTATTTATAGCAATGACTAAGCATGAGTCATCGATTTTAATTTAACATGTCACTTGGCCAACTCCTTTTCAAGTTGAACCCTGTTAGCAGGAGGTTAGTTCGTAGGATCGAATCTCTCAGTCTTAAGATCGTGAATGCCGAGACTGCGGTTAATTTTAATGATATATATATATATATATATATAGGTGTGTTCTCTAATCGGGGTTCGGTCAATTTTCCAGGATAAAAAATCAAACTCTCGTTGCCAACGTTTCGGTTTTATTTAAAACCTTTTTCATTGGCCTACAAAGGGTAATAAGAAATCACATATCAACATCAAACATATACAGAATATGAAAATGGATTGTTACAACTTATGAATATTGCAGAAATATTTCAGAGATATATAAAACAATATTACTTACAGAAGTAAGAATTTTTTAACTAAGAAAATGAAATTTACATTATTTAAAGGAACAACAATGTTAACCGGACAAAACCTTCGACTAGACTAATAATATATCAATTTTTCTGTAACAATAATTTAGAAAATAATGTAGAAAATTTAGTTAAGTAATATTTAGAAAATAATGTTTTCTAAATGAAAATAAGAAAAGGGTGAAATTATTGTTACAGAAAAATTGTTATCCGAAGAACTTACGAGTATCGTAGTTGAACGATATTGGTTAAGATATTTAAGACAGCAACCAGCACATTCAAATGAAGATCATGCTGAACTGGAAGTTATAAATAGGAAGTATTTCAAATTTCCTTATGTTGAGGGCTTATCACAATCAATCAGAAAAGTGTTCAAACGAAACGTACCTGAAGTTACACTGGCATTTTATAATAAAAGAAAAAATAAATCTCTATTTTCAAATTTGAAAGAAAAAATACCGAAGGAGTTACAAAGTAACCTTATTTATGCCATCAAATGTAAAGACTGTGACAAGTGTTACTATGGTGAAACTAGTCGTTTTCTCAAAGAAAGGTTGTACCAACATAATTATTCGATAAGAACAAATAAAAGTAACGCAAGGAACAAACAAAAAGGAAGGAGTCAAGTTCGGAACTACCGTGGGGCCAGATGAAAAATATATCGTCAATGAAACGGGTGTAAAATAAGGGGAGCAAGTGGTAGGAGTGAAGGAAACTATTTTCTAAATGTGCCATAAAAAGATTCGCGAAAGAGGGAGCCATCCTGGTTCCCATGGCAGTTCCTCTGACTTGCAGGTAGAAGTCATCTTTGAATCGGAAGGAATTATGTTTGAGGACAAAGTCAGTTAGGGAGATTATAAAGTCAGTCGAGGGTAATTTTATATATATATATATAAATATATATACGTAGGCCATCCGGAAAGTAGTACCCGTTTGTGCCGTGTGGAGCGCTGATGAGTAGAGTAGCCGCCGGACAAGTTGCAACACGTTCAGTTCTGTTTCAGCTGTCTGTGTGCTAAGTTACTGGTCGCTGGTACTTCTGGGTTTTTTTCTGTGAGTGTTTATAATGTTCAAGAAAATAGAGAACGCCGCCAGTTGTGAAATTAGAGCTGTGATTAGGTTTCTTAACGCAAGAAATGTGAAACCTTGCGATATTCATCGTCAATTGAAGGAGGTGTATGGAGACAATGTTATGGATGAGTCATCTGTTCGGCGCTGGTGTCGTAATTTCAGCTTGGGCAGAGAGAGCACCCATGATGACGAGCGTTCCGGACGGCCGTCAGTCATTACGCACGAACTGGTGAGTTCAATTAACGAATTCGTGAAGGCTGATCGGCGCGTAACAATTGATGAGATCAGTGAAAATTTCAGTAATGTTTCACGAACAGTTATTCATGAAATTGTTAAGGACCACCTGCATTATGCAAAAATTTGCGCAAGGTGGGTTCCTCGCATGCTTATTGACGAACACAAATCCACCCGTATGGCTGCAGCAGTGACGTTTTTGGAACGTTACTCTCGTGATGGAGACTCTTTCTTGACTCGCATTGTCACTGGTGACGAGACATGGGTTTGTTATGCAACACCTACGAGTAAAAGACAATCAATGGAGTGGCGTCATGCTCATTCACCCAACAAGCCAAAAAAATTCAAAACGGTAATGTCTACCCGTAAAGTTATGGCAACCGTTTTCTGGGAACGACGAGGTGTACTGCTCATTGACTTCATGACCCGTGGAGACACTATAAATGCCAATGCATATTGTGAGACATTGAAGAAATTACGGCGAGCAATTCAAAATCGACGGCGAGGTTTGTTGTCTAGCGGCGTCATTCTTCTCCACGACAATGCCAGGCCTCATACAGCTCGGATAACACAACAACTTGTGCAACAATTCAAATGGGAAACTTTTAACCATCCACCCTATAGCCCAGACTTGGCACCCTCAGATTTTCATCTGTTTACAAAACTGAAGAATTTTTTAGCAGGAACGAAATTTGAAAGTGATGAAGAACTGAAATCAGCTGTGACTACGTATCTAAATACACTGGCGGCAGAGGAGTACGAAGCTGGGATACAAAAACTCGTCACACGTTACGACAAATGCTTAAATTTGCAAGGTGACTATGTGGAGAAGTAGTTTAAAGTATGTTCTTTACAAATAAAACATTATTATTTGTTAAAATGCTGTCGTTTTTATTTTATTCCAAAACGGGTACTACTTTCCGGATGGCCCTCTATATATATATATATATATATATATATAATTAAAGTTACAGCTAGAGAACACAAGAAAAAGGACGAACACTCACGAATCTCGATAATTTCGGCGTCTTGCCGTCTTCAGGAGAGTAGAAAGAAAGAAAATAAAAGGAGAAAGAATGAAGGAACGGAGTCGTAAATGCGCCCACTGGCCGAGATATATATATAAGTTCAGCGATCAGCTATAAGTTTACCCCAGAATAAATGAATACGTTTACTTGGTCTAAAATACCAAGCTGTCTTTAGGATAAAAAACGAAGCTCATTGACAATGTGCCTGTTGCAAAGGGAAACAGTTTTCTACTGCACTTATTGAAATATCGTCTCTCCAGACCATAATTCAACTAAATGTCACAGACAAAAACTTTGTTTTTCTAATGTGTGTGAACATATAGCCTATTTTTATTCTATTGTATCAGTTTGGGTTGTTTTTTATTGCTCATATATACATAAAATAAATGCTCGAAAGAAAACACATGCAATATATCATAAATCACACGACTATGTTTCGACTCCATCGTTATCAGGTAAATGGATGTTAGCCACTCCGAAGACGAAAGTGAGTACTCATAATATACTATTAAATAATGTATCATATTTTGCCTGATTTTCTCCTTGCAGAATTTGCTGATTATGCGTTTATTAAAAGAGGATGAAGGAGTAAGGATGAATTATAACTGGTAGGTTACTGGGTTAATTCACAGACTGACTTTGAGTAAACAGTCCCATACTGCTTATTATACTCATACATTGGGGGTCTATAACGTAGTTGGCCAGTTACTTAGAATGTCCAGAAGCCTGCATGGGTAGGAACCTTCAGAACTTTGGCACTGGGCATTTATTGGAAGGGGCAAACAAATAGAAGAAATAAGACCGTTTTAAAAATTAGGCATTATAATCTAATTTTTGAGAGGGTCGCCTCACTGATAAACACCTGTTAGCTTTTTATCCTCTGGATGTACGTATATGGACATATTTTTTGATAGAAGGTGTCATTTGAGGAAAACAATGTAATAATTGCATTGATTCATATTATTATAAAATAAATCACTAATGTCATTGATATCTGTGTTTTATTAATTAAAATAATTTTTTTTTTGTCATAATATTTTATCATAAGTTGGATCTTATCTTAGAGGGAATACAAAAATTGGAACGGCATTTCCAGAACTCTGCACGTCCCACTGGATCATATCATATCTAGTGGAATCGGTAAACACAGTTACTACTATTATGAAAACTAAGATAATTATGAGTTTTTTTTCTGATAAGGGACAAGAAATGACTGTCATTATTAAAAATATAAAGTTATTCCATAAACTTAGCTTATTGAAATATTTATATTTTATGTATGTAAAGAATATATGTAAGATATGTAACATATGTAGTATATGTAACATATGTAAGAATATGTTCAGTAATTATTGAAGAAAAATTAAATCCTTTCAGATGATTTAATAAGATTTTAAGTTAATGTTTATTTTTTAAATATTCATTAAGTAGCTCTGTTTTGAATGGGAATTTTTTGATGTCATGATAAAGATTAATTTTATAATATATGATGAAGTTTACCTTATTATATCCCATGATATTTGCATGAAATGACATAGTGATATTCATTTAAATAATGAGACTAACGATCTAAATAAAACATTAGTAAAGTTACTTGTCTTTTTCATGAGATGATTAGATAACAACACATATTTCTTTCAAAAAACAACCTAGGACTGTTGTTTGTTTTCAAAAAGCAACTGACAAAGTAAATTTCTTGATATAAGCTTTTGATGTTTGCGTAAGATAAAAGAGAATAGTAAACCTGTTACTTTGTACGTACTGCAGACGACAAATTTCATAGTAGTCATTTTTGTTCAAAATTTATCCTTATATTTCGAGAGGACTTTATCTCATTCTTGGATAAAATATTTCCGTCTCTTTTGATGGATGTTAGATACCTGCTAAACTCAGTTTGCTATAAACAATTTCTCTATAAGAGAATATTTTTTTTAGTAGCTTTTTATTATACACAAAAATTATATATACTTATAAATGAAATGTATTTTATTCCTAGTTTTTTTATTCTAATGTCACAGATATAACAATTAAGTCTTAACATTTTTTTTAAGAGGAAAAATGATGAGTAGAAGACATCAAGATGACTGATGAGACTGTAGGATCTATGGGGAGTCAAGTTGGAGGGTCTGCGTGTGCTTTTTAGCTTTGAGTCGGAGGTCAGCGATGGAGGAGTTCTTTGAGTGGAGTCTGTCTTGATGGAAGGCGGCTATAGCTGCAAGACTGGGGCAGACGAGAAAGGAACCGCCTCCACTGAGACCTGCAGCTGCAGCTGCTGCTGCCGCCACGGCGTACTAGAGACAACAGTTCAACTCTCATTTACACAATGCTAATATTACTCCTACACATGTAGTATCCCATTTATTGGTGATATATTCAAAGCTAATGTTTGATGCTAACATTTTTACTTTAGTATTCAGTGCTGAATAAGCCAGAGTAACTGTGTTGGTGTCACTATGTGCGAATGATTGAATGTGGGTGTGAGTGCATGTATACGAGTATGTATATTGTTTGTATGTGTGTGTGTGTGTGTGTGTGTGTGTGTGTGTGTATCTATTGTATAAAGAACCAGTGTTTATCCAGCCTTTATGAAATTTAAAATACTCTTCCGAAGAGGTGCACAAATACTTCAATTTTTCATGTTCAGAAACACAATTCTACATAATGAATGAAATATGAACTTTAATTAAAAATTTTGCTTTTCTAGTATTTTCGAAGTGAAAACAGAAAAACATTCGGAGAAATTGAACAGTACTACATGCATTACTATTTCTAGGACCAGAAAGGTGCCTGACGTGGGAGGAGGGGGAAGGGTTAAGTGGAGTTAAACCCGTCAGCTGATTTGCGTTTGTGATATAGGTTTCTATCGGCAAGTATAAGGGAAGGCATGCTTCGATAGCAGACAATTTTGAACAGTGAATCCTAAAATTAACATCATTCATATACGAAGTTAAGTTTGAGCGGGTTGCTATGAGCTAGTTAGGAAAACAGAAGTCAATGCTCGGGATGGGACTCCCCTTGGTGGATGAGAAGGAGGGTTTGCTACCGGTCGCAGAAGGCCTGCTTGTTCATTTCGCTACCAGCAGCCTTCAAGAACATACCAACTAGGTGACTTCAAATTCCCATTTACCATCATCAGGAAGAAATATTGAGAAATCAAAAGTTTATTAAGTAATCAAAACTACTAATAGAGAGCCAGTGTGCTTTTATTAATACATTCCTATTAATTTTAAATTTTGAGAAATTTTAAAATATTTTGATTATAATTAATTAAAGTAATGATAATATATATTTTTACTTTGAATAAATTTTAATTTGAACACATTCACTAAACATTTAAAAAGCTCCATAAAAAATAAATTAATGGAATTTTAAGCAACCTAACTACTGTAGAACTATTGTAATAATAATTAAAATTAATTCACAACTATCAAATTTCAGACTTAAATCTAATAAATTATAGCATTTATTTATCTATAATTTTAAAATTCGGTATCTCTGTTTGCTTGGCCTTTTGCTCTATAGAAATGGCCAAATAACATAGAATTTGAATTATAGGAGGTCTTATATCCTCAAACATTTTTTCTGTTTAAGTATTATGTAGAGAAAACTCCACAAAATTTATGTATAATTTAAAAATGTGTTAATGTATGTGAAAACACGTTTTTGACTTTTCTTCTATTATATTAATGGGCAGTATTCCCTTTATGCTACTAATTGCTAACTAGGTATTGTTTGTAGCATCTCGTAGAGTTTTATATGAATGATTTTCAGGCTGTCTCCATCTAAATCTGCAATAATAAGAGATAGAAGATCAAAAACATTAATATAAAAATTATTCAGGTCAAAAATGGCCTTAGAAAAGGAAACACTTAGTCGATTATAAATTTGATTATCTATAACTTATATTCTAATTACTATTCTTTCTAATGTCTATATCTTAAAGTTTTCGGAAAACGGGAAAATTCTGCTTCTCCTTTATGTGAATGAAGCCTAAACGGGTAGTCCATAGTAATGGTCTCCAACTGTTTTACATGAAACTCCAGGGCTCCACAAAAAATCCACATATTGTTTCAGCATAAAATTATCTTCAGTTCACCCTGACAAAGCTATTATTTATTTGTAAGCTAGTTATTTTTATAAATATCGACTGCAAGCAAAGGTTTGCAAATAAGAGGACTTTTGTCAAGTAATGTTTTTCATAAAGCTGGGTCTTTATGAATTTAGCTTCAAGTATGCTCAATGCAAAGGATGGCATTCGTACTAACATTGTTCGTTTTTCAGGCCTAGTATTGTTACCTGTCTGTTAGTAATCTGAATTTAACGACCTGTAACTTCCAAATTATGTGTTATAACAACGTTTTTGGTGTTTGATATATAACAAAAGGCTTCGAGTCAAAGTTCTCCGATGTCTTTGCGGTACATATGCAGTAATGGAAGCAATAATAAATAATAATTCAAAACTTTTCCACATACGAAAAGAAAAATGCATATATGAAGTGTATAGATATACATAAAACAAATAATATGTGCATGTTTACCTGGTGTGCTGCTGAAATAATGGCAGGATCGAAGGCGGGAAAATGTCCTCCGGGTGGTGGAGGGAAAGGAAACCTGGGCATATTGACGTAGGGCGCAAGTCTGCAGGGCTCCAAAGGAGTGGCCACTCCACTGGGGGCTGGGCCGACCACATGACTCGACACGATGAGGCTCCCGCTTCCTGAACACACCCTCAGCGCTTACCTTCTCCTCCTCATTCCATGTATGTGGAGACAACTTATCCCAGTTGTCAATGTTTGACAAATCGTTTTACAATTTGTCAAAAATCATCATAACAATTATATAAAAAAGGAAAAAGGAGACTTATTACTATGAACTGTTCTAAGTGATCTTCCTCCCCCCCCCCCCTCCCACACTTAGACCCACGCCAGGAAGTGTAGTGACTGTCATGCTTCTTCTCTCCTGTGTTTCCTCCTACATCTGTGCTATCGGTGTCATTGGTAATGTAATACTTACATTGTTGTGACTTTGAGCAATTAAAATTAAAAAACCAATCTACATCAGTTACTAGGATTTTACTTTTAGTAAATCAAATATTTAGAAACTCTAGATATGCTGAATTTAGTCTTGTGATCATATGTTACATATCATATTCTGGAAATTGCTGTGGTTTCGGCATTTTAAAATCACATAATCTATGTAAAACTGGGTTCGAGTTCTCCAGAAGTTAGGTTAAATGGATTTACATTGGTACGAGTTTGCCAGATTATTAGTTACAATGGTGAAAAAAATAGTGTTCTCTTTAACTATGGTAACAAAAGTATTTAAAGATATGCAAGTTTCTAGTACGTTAATTATCATTAGTTCGTAGATCTTGAAATATAGTGCTTAAAAAAGTGTTTTTCATTAGTAATAATAATAGTAATAGTAATAAATATTATATAAACACTTTCATAATTTATACTGTATTGGCAAAGTAATTCCTTGTTTCCCATATCCTTGTTATCTTCTCAGTGTTGTCAATGGACGATATTTGATATGCTTATATTAAGTATTAAAAAAATAAACCAACTAGGAACAAATATGTATAGTACATACTCGTTTATGTATAAATAACTGAGTACATAGTGCGCCTGCAATGTTATTGGTAATTTTTTTGTTAAGCAGCAATTCGTTCTATCATTTATTGTTTGAGACTATCCAAAGGATATTTAAGAGATGCATCAGAAAAGTTTTAGATTAGTAATGGAAAAGATTTATTTCATATCGAAATTGATAATCACAAGTTTTACCCTACCTAACGCAATTTCCCATGTCCTCTTCCACACTTGTATACGCTACTGGAAGGATTCTTCCAGTTTCTTCTACAACTCTTTTTTCACGGCTATTTTGATATCATCAACGTTTTTCAAATGTTTAAAGCTACATTTTGTTCACTGATAATTATGTTTTTCTCAGCCAGTAACTTACGAATTCTTACACATTGTCAACATTCTCAAAGTAAACAGCACATGTCATGTTGATTTATTCTCCGAAATGACAGAAATTATCTTGTGCTACTTTATGCCTCGGTTCAGATTCAGACAACCAACCAACATGGTCTTTGAAAAGATAAGTTTGTGTTTATACGTTTGAATGCCCTATTGAACTATCATAACTATAGGCTAAAAACTCATTGCAGATTCAACAATATAACACATCTGTTCACAATAACCTGGTATCAAATAGTTTTTGTTTAAGGAACAGAAAATCACCGTGCTGGAGCAACTTCCTTATTCACCTGACCTGGTTAGTGAGATTTTCTTTATCTTTATTAATTTCAACAAAACCCCTTTTAAATACGTTGACGACATCAACGTCGAAGGGTCGTTATAACAGAGTTGGAATCTCATCATGAGATAGGAAAGGTGGTAGAAAATAATGGCAAGTGTATTAGACTCCAGAATGATTGTTATAAGGGATAAACTTGTAGTTTATGGTTTAGATTCAAACTGAAACTTTTATGACACCAGTCGTGAAACTTTTCTGACTCTTCGCTTAAGTTAACTTGTACTTTATCCCATTCATATCGTATTTCAACCGACGAGTCTGCATCTTAAGAACAGATCAAAGCTGAGCTAATAGAAAAAAAAGATACTAATGGTAATAACCATTAGCCTAACAGCAAGAAAAGTCTAACAGGAAGTTGTGAGAAACATAGCTACAGAAAACAATTCCCACAACACTATTTCGAAAGATTTGATAATCAACTTTAAAATTGTACCAGATCATCTTATCCAGAGATATCTGAAGATTGTTATAAATAATAGAATTCAGAATTTTGACAAATATAAAAGACATCAGATTTACAAGTCAGTAAGTTGGTATCTACTATTTTGCATACAGAGAAATGGACTTCATGCATTAAAACCCTACACATTGTTCTTTCGCATATAAAAAAAAAAAGAAGTAAATACGCGTCCTCTTGTGGAAAAAAGAAAAGCTTCAAAACCGGTAGAGCTTAACAGAAAATCTGAGTTGTAAGATACCCAAAATCTACATAATAATATGACCAGAAATCTTTCTTTCTGACCAACCTTTGTGATAATAATATAATTACATTTTTGAAAACAAAAATCATTTGTTTCCTTCTGTTGTACAAAAAAAGTTTAGATTTGAATGTAGAATTGCATACACTAAAAAAAACCTGTGGACTGTGTTATTATTTTGCGAAATACCTGCAGTCATTTTAACCTAATAATAAAGAACTGGAGACCAAGGTAGTCCAGTAGCTTGCGTGTTCTTCTCAGGACTGGTAGATTCCGGGTTCAATTTTCACTCTGGTCTCAATTTCTTCACGTGATAGGTGGAAACATATGAGCACGCCATCCCTAGAAGAGAATGCTAAACTGTTGGTCCCATTTTACTCTACCCAGTCTACTCTAAATACGCTTAATTCCGGCAAAATTTAGTATATTTACCCCCAATGTAGAATCAACCGGGTAATGTGGCCTGACAATTACTAAAATGAGTGCCAAATAATCAATGAGCCAGATTTTCTACCCAGAGGACAGCAGAAAAAGGTGAAAACCTATAATCGTGGGCAAAACAAAAGCTCATAATGAACTCAAAACTTACCAACAATTATTCCTTTCAACAAAATGAGAGCATCCGAACACTAATTATAAGTTACATATAAACTAATCTCTTTTCTGCACCTTTACTTTAATATTGATTGTAATTTTATCTGTACTTTTGTTTAACTTAAGTTAAACTTAACAATTTAAAAGTTTAACTTAAAAATTTTAAGTTAAATTTTTATGATTTCTTTTGTTATATTTCTTAAACAGTAAAAGTCTTTACTTTACGTGCCAACACTTAGTTTTTTATATTGAAAACGACAAAGAAGAATTCAACTCAGTTTTGTTTTTTATTGATTTTTGTACTATGATTATCTAATTTTAGTATATGTTTGTAAACTGTACCTTCAAAGATAAAGAAGTGAAATAAACACAGTTTTTCACAAACAAGCAGTTGATGTAGGAAAGCATATTTTATACAAGTTGATAATAATACATTAATCTATGTCTATTAAAGCTATACTACAGTCATTATGTTGGGAGAAAATGTAAATTTTCTTATTGTTGGAGCATACAAAGTTCTTCCCAAAAGATTAGAAACTTTAGTAAATGTTCGCTATGGATATGTAAAAAAGTATAACAAATGGTTAAATTATTTAAGTAAAAAGAAGAACCATTAGTTATTAATTTCATTCTTAACATCAACAATTTTCATTTAAAAAAAACTGGTTTAAATTTACAACATAGTTAAAGTTTTACAATGCAAGAAAATGTTTTTTTAATAATGTTTAAATCAAATTTAAAAAAGATTAAGAATAAATTTGCAACGATAAAAATTAAAACAAAAGCTAACATTTGTAAGTGAAAGATGGAATATTTTTGCCAAATGTAATGGTGTAAGAGGAGAAAGGGAAGTATATTGAAAGGCAGAAGGGAGCCAACATGTTTTCTAATTCAATCAAATCGGGGTCTAATCGGGCATAATGGGTCCCCGAGGAGGCCCTGCAGCCACCGACTAAACAAATTATCAAACAGTTCTTCGTCAATGAATTTCACCGGATTTGTAATATATAGTCTAATGAGAGTGCGCAGCTAGGAGACCCACGACTAATCGATCCACTTATACCCCTCCTCTTGCTTCTTTAAATCACTCTCCCTTGTCTTACTTAAATCCCCTCCTTGTACTCAATCTCAAACCTATCTCATCACCTAATTTCACAAGTAAAATTCTTATAGTAGTGGGTTAATGTTTTTAATAGCTAACCAACTTTATAATTTGAGTTGTTTTTTTTTAATAACACTTTTAAGGTCTTAAGGATCGAACATATCATTTTAATTACTTAGATAAAGATAAAAAAAAATGAATTTCAGATACATGAAATGTTTTAAAATCGATATGCAGTCTTATTTTGTAACAAATTTTTCAGCATAAATATTAAATAAAATACTTATAAAAACATTTTACGACTTCAGCTCAGTATTCAGACCAATAATCTTTTTCTCTTGAAGAAGAGGGTTCGTCGAAATATTGAAGTGAATTCTTGTGGTGTTTTTCTAACTCTTTTCTCTTTTTGGATTACTTTTCTCATAATGCTTCCATTCTGTTTGTATAAAATATTAAGAATTACAGTATTGTTTAAATTAAAAATTTGAAAAATAGCGATTAGAAAACATAATACGACCAATCCTTATAACCAAATATCCAATGATTTGAAACCATAAAAATCTCGTGTTTGTTTTTAACTGCTTCTGATAAATTGATATTGATTGCTATCAAAAGTAAGTATTCCTAGTTGTTTTGATAGCATTTGGATACATGCTTGGAGTTCATTAAGGAGTACAGAACATATATCTCCTTTTCTCCTTAAAGGGATGATAATTAAAACTTTTAAATGTCGTTCTAATTCACGTTATTAATGAAAAAAGTAATTTTCAATTTGTTTTATTGTCATTAAATAGAAGGTTTATATCCTTACTTTTTTCTTTTAATAGAAAGGTTAATAAACAAATTTGAAATAATGATTTCTAATAAAAATTTATAAAATTGTTTCATTAAGCTCAAATTGTTTTGTTAATTGTCCTATAACCACAAATAAGAATAAAACAAAACAATAAAGTAAAATAAAATATCACTGTTAGAACCACAGAATAGTCAATAATATAAGTATAGAAACATCTTATGATGGTAAATCTCTATGGTAACGGTATAGCGTTAGGTGACTCGTCGACTCATCAACTATCTAAAAAAACAAACTCCACCCTTAAATTTGAGTTGAGTAATCTACTGACACAAAAAAAACGCTAGATTAAGCATTTAAGCAGCTCATTATATTTAACACGTCCTATAAAATTTGAATACAATAAAGATTATAAAAATGATATGCTTAACACTTAGCTTCCAACCAACGAATATTACCATGCAGAACAGTGCATGTCGTAAATAGCAGTTCCGGACTAGAGGCCCATTACTGCTAGATTATCATCCTGCTGTTTTTGTTGGGTCAGTAAACAATGTCAAGAATGGGGGAGTCAGTCAGTAAGGGAATATGTCGTCTTCGTGGTCGTTTGGTCTTCAGGCTTTGCATTCTCTGAGGTACTGTATACTTTTGGAGCCATGTGTTCATCATTTTTAGTTTAAGTAGGAAACTTTGAGGATCGTGGGATTAGGAAGGGTTGAGAGTAGGATTTAGTTCCCGAACAAGAAGATTTGGATGGGTGGACAGGTTTTGTCTTCATTACTGGCAAGTCGAGCAATGTAGGAATAGATAGATTCCAAACTCAAATCATGTTAAATATCAACATTTCTGGCGTACCATGGAGCCCTAGACATAAGGCGGGCACATTTATTCTGTACTATTTGGATGCATTTCTTGTTTGTGGGCGACGCTCCAAACCAGACTGAGCATCCGTATGTCATAGTAGAACGAATGACCGCCTTATAGACCTTCACTGCCTATGGAGTATTTCTTGATTTGAGTACGGAATAAAGATTGCACATTAGGAATATCCCCAGCTTAGATTTGTTCCGGAGATGTTGTCTGAATGTCAATCTGGAGTCTAATATGAGACCCAGATATTTTACTTGAGTTTTGTAGGGTATAACTCGATCGCCAATGAACACACTTAGCTTGTTAAATGTTTATATGCTAAGATAGAAATATTGTCATTTATGTTTCCATAAATGGCATTATGATATCCAATTTTTAACTGTGTGTCATTTCTAGATTTATTAACTACCTGGTATGGTGTTAACACCTTAAGCAGTTATCCCAGCAAATATATAAAATTATAAAAAAAAATAAAGTTAAGTTTCATAAATGTTAAATAAGTTTGTAAATAAACATTAAGAATCAATAAAATATATTGCCTAATAATAATAACTTGTCTAATAAATATATATAATAATATTAACCTCCTTTATGCATCTGACTTTCATGTTTTCTGCACTTAGCTCTCCTGTTTTGGAACCAAACCTGAAAATGTAAATCAGAAAAATACTTCAATCACAATAACATTAAAATATCAAGTAGGTAATTTGTTAAAGTTCTTATTCAATTAACTACTACTTATTTTGAAAACTTATTGTACATAAATTGGAATTTAGTTTATGTCACAAATCAGCAACTCCGAATTATAACATTGTAAAAATATGTTTTCAAGGTTTCATAAATTATAAACATATTAAGAACAATAAATTCTAGATGCATGTAATTTTTTACATTATAATTGTATCCAAATTTGCTTATCTTATGTTTCGTAACTAGAAAGTCTGTCCTTACTGCAATCATAAAGTTACAGTGTACTTCAAAATTGGTTTTAATGTTATAAAATTTGTTTTTTATAACTTTTAATTGCATAGTAAAATTTTCATATAAATATATATATATATATATATATATATATATATATATATATATATATCAGTATTGATAAAAGTATGGATCTTGGAATAGAAACAAAACTAAAGTTCATCGGGACTCAGTCAATTCTTCAGGTTTCGGTTTTTATTAAAAACCTTTTTCATAGGTAGAAGTATAAATTTTGAAACAGAAATACTAAGTATTACATTACAAATTATTGTACAAAGAAAAATAGTCTGTGAATTTCAACTACAACTGTCTATGCATAGTCTTGATGTTCACAGACTATTTTTTTTTTGTAAAATAATTTGTAATGTAATACTTAGTTTTTCTGTTTCAAAATTCATACTTCTGCCTATGTAAAAGGTTTTATATAAGAACCAAAACGTTGGCATTGAGAGTTTAATTTGAACCTGAAGAATTGACCGAATCCCGATAAACTTTAGTTTTGTATACATATATATATATATATATATATATATATATATATATATCAATGATCTAACCACAATATGAAATGGGAAATCAAGACTATGGTTTGATCATTGATTGTTATTTCACGTGTTTATGTGAAATCTTTATATATATATATATATATATATATATATATATATATATATAGGTGTATAATGTAATCGGGATTCGGTCAATTTTCCAGGATCAAAATCAAACTCTCAATGCCGACGTTTCGGTTTTATTTAAAACCTTTTTCATAGGCAGAAGTCAGAATTTTTGAATTAGAAAAATGATGAAATTTACATTATATAAAATGAAGTAACAATATATAGTTAGTGAACTAACATCTTAACTGGTCAAAAACTTGGACCAGACTCAATATATATATATATATATTATATATATATATATATATATATGTGTGTTAGCGGAGTTGGCGGTGGCTGTACCGCCGGCGTCGCGGGTCAAAGTCTTTGTGAACGCACAGAGACAGATTATCAAGGTTGGCCTCGAGGAGGGGGTCAGCCAGTCAGTGTGTCGCGCTTGTATAATAAACATTACCTTTCATTCCTGTGTCATTTACTATTCGAGTTCCTACTCACTCAAATTAACTTATATATATATATATATATAAATAGTCGTGATTTACCTGCGGAGCGACTCGTTTCTATCCTCCAGACGACGAGACCATCGAAATATAGTAGTGAGTTTCTGTTTCTTTTCTGTGTGTTCTTTATGTTAATGTAGTTTATATATAAATATATATATAATCTAGAACCAATGATATATTTATTATGATTTCAGATATTGCAATAATAGCTATATTATCTATAAATTATGATTTTACAGATGTGGTTTTAAGTTTATTTAGAAAAAAAAATGTTTTTTAAAACATAACATTTAAAACCATTATTTCAGTTCCTTTTTAACACATGCTACACTATCACGCCATTGTTTACCCAGATTTCTTGAGTAGGAGAGTATTTGTTTTCTTCCTGCTCTGAAAAAATTCTTGTAAAAAATTATTCTCATTGATATTATATATAGCTGAGTATTCATAGTAGTTGCAAATTTATTTTATTTATATTAGAATTAGTAATAATACAATCCGTCATACCTCGTAAAGTCTCAGAAAAGCTCGACCGGTTTCGGGTCCGTCTAGATCCCATCTTCTAGAGCACCTAACTCACAGTCAGTTAGGTGCTCTTGAAGATGGGATCCAGACGGACCCGAAACCGGTCGAGCTTTTCTGAGACTTTACGAGGTATGACTGATTGTATTATTAATAATTCTAATATTACTAACCTTATGATGACTTAATGACTTAACTTATGATGACATTATATATAGTTCTTTATAATTAACAATAATAAATATTATTACAGAAGCGGGGGTATCCCGGTTTCACGGAAGAAGAAATCGTAATAATAATAATTAATCTTTTATTCAGAATACTGGTATACGTGTTTAACCTCTGGTTAAACTTGTAGTTTCAAGTGAAATTCAAGGAAGCAGTTCTTCGGTGACAGAGCTCTCCTAACTATCTATCCGTGTATATCAGGGGTGCTCACACTTTTTCAGTATGGGAGCTACTTATAAAATGACCAAGCCAAAATGATCTACCGACCCATAAAAGCGAATGTTATTTTAAAATTTATTGAAGATTCTTACCTTACATTACCACTTGAGCCAATATTGCTACAAAATAAGCTCTGATCATGTTTTTGTAATTACCAAATAATAATAACAATACATTGACAATGTATAATAATAATAATAATTCAAAATAAGGACTGACTGTGACCCTGGAACTTTTTTTTTCAAACCTTGTTTGCGATCTACCACTATTGGCCTCGCGATCGACTGGTAGATCGCGATCGACGTATTGAACACCCCTGGTGTATATTTTATGGTTTATACAATTTTACAGATTTACAATAGAAACGATCTAAAAAGTTCTCCTCATAAAGAACAGCAGTCGGTAATTAACTATTGATTTATAATTAGCTTACACACCGAGAAGACAAACCGTTGAAGTGATCAACAATAGTACGAAAAATGCATATGTTAAAACTAACAGTACGTTTGATATCATTACGCAATCTATACGTGTAATATGTAACTGGAATAATAAATACTGTCCCGATTTGCAGGACAGAAAAAGCTTTGTTATATTAAATGCAGAATCTGCTTTCAAATAATTAACAATTTTATAGTCAGTTCTATTTGTGTAGAATGTGTAGTGCAAAAATGCTCGAGAATTCAGGATATTTCTATGGTTTCAAACATTTTCAAATTGTTTACTGACTCATTCCCATGTCTTCCCTTGTTTCCAGGTACACAGATGAAAAACAAATTATTAACACTATTTTCATTATTAATATATGAATCCTAAGTAAATCAGATCAGAGATCTTTTTATTAAAATCGAAAAGTGTTCAATCTAGATGTAAAATAATAATTTATAAACAGCATTGCATCTAACCAAAGTGTAGGTCGAACTATTAATGTTTCATTATAGTCACAGATAGTAAGTCGTCTAGTATCATACTTCTTTTTGTATGTAACACAATCAGTGCATTGGATTGGATTATCCAATAAGACTTTTGTAATGCTAAAGTGAGATTTCGTATTAAGCTCCATCTTCTATGAAATAATCTCTTACAGCAGAACATTGCTCTTGTTCCCTTAGGCATTGGATCTGTTACACGGCTTTTCCTATTTAATCAGTAGATTGAGAGTAATAGAATAGCTCCCTGAGAACATCCCTTGTTCACAACGGTGTTATATCCAATACTTACTCTAATTATTCTTTTGCTATATTACTGTGATATATTCCATAGTTTGTTGGATTAATCCATATATATATATATATATATACGAGTTCGAGATTAACAAAGAGCAACACACAAAGTAGGGAAACACACTTACAGACTCAAATTTTTGGGTAATCCGCCTTCAGGAGAAAAGAGAATGGGAGACCAAGCACGTTGTAGGCGCAACGGCAAGTAACGTGTTACTTGCCGTTGCAAGTTCACCGTTCAGTTTTTCTCCTGAAGACGGATTACCCGAAAATTTGATTCTGTAAGTGTGTTTCCCTACTTTGTGTGTTGCTCTTTGTTAATCTCGAACTCGTATTGTGTCCAGTTTGGATCGTATTTCGTTTTATCAGTGAATATATATATATATATTGGTACCATTCTTTTCTTCGAAGGCGTGTATCACGAGCTTCTTCTACATCATGAATTAAGCTTAAGTGATTCCCTTAAGATTTCAAAATGTTTTTATTTTGTCAGAAAATATCAGAAAAACGTAAAAAATTATTTTCAGTTTCATTGAATCAACGAGTAAGTAGATTAAAATTAGTTTCCTTTGTGTATGAAGGAGGTACGAAAGAAGACCTTTCTCATACTTCAAAATTACTCAAAGTCAATGGAGTTCATAAATACACCAATAATATATCTGAAATTAAGTTTTGTTTATGGGTGCAACATTTAGTTTGATTAGTCAAATACTTCGTTTGACAACAATCCATCATACAACAGAATGTATCAACAAATATATGTTTCATTATCTTGATTTTTACATTTAACACTTTTATTCCTTTTACATTTCACATTAATTCATTAAAGCATTTCAATTAAAAACCTCTAAATAACAATTTCAAATCAATGTAAACTATGTAAACACATGTAAATAAATACAGCATTTTTTCTTGATCTAGGTCTCATCCTCACATAATGGGCTATTTTTAGGTGTGATTTCATTTTGATCCGTCAAATGGTATGGCCTGTATCTTCCTCAAAAGTTTTCATATGGAACCATTAGTCAAAAATTTTACATCATATTAAAAAAAAAAAAATTCCAGTTGTTTTAAAAATTGGAGGATTTTTTCACATATTGCATCTGTTTCTTTAATATTGTAGGAAGAAAAAGTTCTGTAAAACCACATTTTGGTTAGAAAAGTGACTTTCCTATCATGCAATGTTGCACCCAAGCAATAGGGCACATTTATACTATAAGGCCCATTTTGGAGTAAAATATGAATTTTATCCTTAAAAAATTATTGACTATAGCGTGCCGACAAACTTTTGAAAACATCCACCTACTCAAACATATACACAGAGATATCATCGATTAAAAGTAAAAAAATGACTTTGGGGGACTTCAAAATCTGTAAATTAGTCAAAATCTCGAGATCCAATTTTTCATGATCACAATGCTTTACTTATTTGAAAATGTGTTAAAATAATCAATCTAATTTAAGAAAGAATAGATGCAAGAGTAAAGCAAATAAACTAAATCTTTAATGGTTTTGTTCAACTTAGTATTACTATTTACTTTACCTAATGTCAATTCTTTGTTCTAGGTCATTCACCGATTATGAGAACGGTTTTGTTTCCAAAATAATAATAAAATTTGGAAAAAATAATACTATTTTTTCTTTGTTTGAAACTCTGACTATGCCAGAAGCAAATCAGTTTACTATTTTTTACTGTTTGCTATAAGTTTACTATTTTCCTTTAATTGACTACTGGTTCAAGAAGTGAGATCTATGGTTGCCATCAAAGGCATCAAACAAAAGATTTATGCTGTTGAGACAGTCGTATGCCGCTGCTGTAATTCAATTATAATGGTGCAATAAAGTTGACTGGTTCACTAGAAAGTTAATTTGCACTGCTCTGTGACTAGTGATCGTTTCCTTCACGATAAACTTTACTAAAATGCATGTGAAATTAAACCTTTTTTTATTACTATAACCCGTTTCCAAGCGTATCAGATTTTTTTCCTTGAGCTTAGTTCATTAATTTGAATTGAAATATAATTGCAGTTACTTCAATGTGGGTGAACCAGCAAAAGTAGTCTTGCAGAGAGACAAATTAACACTGTAATATCACCTCATTTAAATGAAATTGAAATTTTTTTCTCATTGTTTTAAATATTTTTTAAAAACGGAGAGGCCAGAACGAAAGATATTCTGCAATCACTCGACCGATTATGCTCAGTGTAACCTAAGCTACGATTACTCAGGATACACTTTTTAGAAATATATTAAAACAAGTTCAGTAAACACATTGACTGAAATAATACAACCAGAGAGAATAAAATAATACAAACCAAAATCTCAACATCAATCATGTTGTAGCGAAGCAAGTACACTTCAAAAACATATCACAACTGGTTTGTTTTTTTTTAAAACAAAGTATTTTGAAAAACTTGACAACCACTGAAATATAAAATTATGGTTGAGGGTGATTCTTATTTAAACTAGATTATTTAACCAGACAGAAGTAAAAAAAAAGAAAAGACAACACTGAATATGTACACTTTGTATAATTAAAAATTAATAATTTAAAAGAAATTTTAAACATGGAGAATGAACAGACAAATATTGTCCATAAAGATTTTCATGCCTACCTCTGTAACTACGATAAAAGTGTCAATAAATAGTGACGGGGAATAGATGGAGTTTTGTCCTAACATTTCGAAACCCAAATAGAAATGGGTTCCTAAGATTGCAGTATGGCGAAAAGGATAACTAATGATCTCATAACATCTCTGCAGATTCCTACAAAGCAAATCATTCTCTCCAAATCAAGTTCTCTTAATATTAGAAACTTTCATCAAAAAACCGCTCTGTAGTGGCTTAATTGCGAGTACAAATGAAACCCTCAAACAACTTTCTAGTAACTTTGTAATAAGAAACATCATACTCTTCTACTTTATGGGATTATTTTTTACAATGTATTTGGTTCCAAAGAATGAATCATCATATGTCTTTAGTTTTTTACTACCTCACAAATCACACTTCTACTAACAATGTTAATAATTCTTGAAAACATAAATTATATACTGGTTCTTTTGGTTTTAAAATTATGAAATTGAATAATAACCTATCAATCTGAGTTCAATTTCAACACTCCGCTATTAAACAATGTCACAGTTTCGTCTGCTTCCGAACAGTAAGAGGATAAATATTTTATGCTCTGCTTCAAGGAGTATGATCAAGGAACACAGGTGGTTATCTTTCATCAAAAGATGAAAGCAACAATAATTAAGAATTAATTTTCAATAAAATATAAATAATTCATACCTGTCCCTTGGAATAATTAATACGAATGTATACCTAATAAAAATATTATTTATATAATATTTACAATATTCGTATGATTTCAATGTATTTAATAATGTTTATAAGAAAATTTACTCCCTTTTACCACCGTTTCAAGTCAGCCAAGTCAATTTTTAACAGTCAAACAACCAAGGGTTGAAGGATAGAGAACTGACAACTCTGTCGCCAAGGCAAGTGACTTACCATTTATGCTGCTGAGCAGTCTAATATTTAATATTTTTTTTATAGTTATGACTAACAGGTAACGTAATTTTCTTAAGTACTGAAGATTAGAGATTCAAATCTTGGCTGTGATGCTAGATTTTTCTTGTGGGAGATGGGCTCACACCATCCCTCGGTGTAGGTCATAAAGCTGTCGTATAGAAGCCTATACAATGCCAAGTACTCGATAAAGATTCCTTTTCTAATTATCTTGACTGAGATAAAATTTAGGGTTCACAATGTAAAATGAATCTGGTAAAGTGGCTTAACCATAATTAAAGTGGGTGCCAAATAACAAATGTGACACACTTGCCCACATGCAACAGTACATAAACGTGAGCGTTCAAAACAAAGTCTATTCAGAAGTTGAGATATTTTTTATATTTTAATTAAATAAGTTTAATATAAAAATGAGAATATGATGACAATTGTTGTTTGCATAACATTACTGGATTAAACGGATTATTCAGTCTACAGGATTGGTACTTTGTAGGTAAAGCACAGAACAATAACTACAGTTCTATATGTGTCTTCGTGAAATAATACCATGAAATCATTTACGTTTAGTTGTTTTTTTTTTTCAATGTTCACCCTATAGAGGCTTAACGTCTTTCGAGTTGTACGAGAGACGAATGCGCGACTCATTTTTGATTTGGTATTCATTTAAGCAAGTGATGTCACCTATCCAAGTGCTAACAACGCACATCATTGCTTAACATTGGCAATCTAAGTGAAAATTATATATTCAACATTACTACAACCGTTGTTCTTTATCCATATTGTGAAGGGTATTTGTACATTCTAGAGTAAGGTAATCAGTGTTTGAGGGATTTTTAAGGATTGCACTTAAATTGAGTTTATAAGATCATACGGGGTTTTCAGGAGTGAGGAGAGGTCTTTGAAGTGATCTGAGCCATTTACACAGCCACTGAATTTGCAAACACTGTCTCACGTCTCACTAACCAACTTCCTGGATCATTTCTCAAAAATTTAAGTATGGCGACAACAGGCATACACAAGATTTCTAAAACAGTGTAACAGACACTTTTGCCTAGGGTCTAGCCGTGAGACCAAAGATTTTAGAATACTTTTTTTCAGAAAGTTCTGTTTCAACCAGTTCTTCAGGTTCTAAAGTTTTTAAACTTAATTTTTTTTTCTTAGTGGTAATTAGATAACATTTTTCTCATTAACCTCAATACTAAGAGAATTTGTATCACTTATTAAAAAATTCTTGCTAGTATGAACATGATATTTTTACTATCACCATTTCATTGCTACTTTATTTCAATGCAAGAAGATTCCCTCCTTCCCATCAGATTTACTTTCCACATAAAACACATATTCAAGAACTATCAGATTTCACTTGAAGATATTGTTGAGTTCAATGCTTTTAAAAAATGCAGGATTTGATGTTCAAACCATCTATTGTTAGAAATGTTTAATTACTTTTGTGCCAGAATCAATTGATCCTCTACTTACTCGTATAGTAATATTACCAATTAAGAAACCAGCTAGTGTAAGTGGAATAAATGGATAGTTTTGTAGTGTTGTATGAACGAGGAAATTACAAAAGTCACGAAATATGTAATGTATAATTTTTAAGCTTAAAAAAGCAGATCACATAAATATATGAGGTAGGTACTGCAGAGTAGGAAAACTATATATGTTGGAGGTATTTTTTTGTGTAATTACCTACTTTATATAAAATTAAAAACTTAAATTTGAATTATAATTAAATTATTTATAATTAATTTGTAAATGTGTATTTGATAGGAAATAACTAATTAAAATCGGCTAGAATTAGAAAGAGCAGCAAATTTAGGAGCAGCGACAAGAGTTCTAGATATTCCTTTGTATCGTTCCAATAATGTACGTTGAATGTACAAGAAGTCGCATTATAAATCTGAGTAATAAGTGTTTGAAATAACCGAATGTGAATAGTTTGGCTGTTGTCTAAGAATTTATAAGTTAACAAGTCTTCGTTAAAAAAGTAGTAGCTATGGCTTACGATTTCTCTCAATGTAAGAAATGTGGTCGTATCGAAGACGAGTGTGTTTTCATGGACATCAAAAGTAATCTGTAGCTGCCGAGGTTGTTCAGGTATAAACAACTCCAACAAGAACAATACACACAAGGTAGTTTTATTTAAGATCTTCAAGAAATGTAAAATAAAAAAATATCTTTTCTTATAAAGCAAATAGTTACTTGGAAAAAAACTTGAAAAACATTTAGTAAATGCCGCTTTTTGTGAATCAGAGGGCTAAAAGGAAAAGCTTAAAGGCATTAAGGAAATAGGAAATAGGGCTACAGGGAGAATTGACCGGTCCCCAGGGTAGGTTGTAATATTTAAAGGTGGCCAGAGGGGTGGCCCTTACTCTAACCAGTTGATTGATCGAATCAGCTAACCTCTTGGGTAATTGAATATCACGCACTGACCTCTACCAATTACTTGCCCATCCAATCGCACCTCTCCCTAATAGCACCTCTGCTAGACATTACTCCTTACCCTCCTCTCTTACTCCATTCGATGAAATGGAAACTACACCCTCTTCATTTGGGATAGAATGAATTAATATTTTTTCCACTGTCTTCACACTTTTACCGATTGTTTCACCATTGATTGATTTATCTTAACCAAAAAAGGTTTTGTACTTACCTTTATATATATACATATATAAACTGTATTAATTATTATGTAAATTATCATTTACTTTTTCTTCAATCACTACAACGCATTTAATATGTTGTCATTTGGTCAAAAGCTGCAAACTTTGTAGAGGCGGTTCTCCATCATAAGAAGAACGAAAGTGGTGTGAGGCAAGGGCAATGATAATTCATAGGTGAACGAATGGGGACAAGAAGGTGAATCCTACTCAAAAGGACTGAGGCACCGGCATGAAGTAATGTGCAAACGGTTTCCGTGTCGGGTATTGCCAGGAAATAGGATGTGGTTATTTAGTGTGTCGGGACCCCCAACCCCACATACCCTAAGCAAGACGTCTTGCTAAGGGATCTGATGAACAGATTTTCCACATCCTACGACGAAAAAAAAAATAAAAAAAATATGTTGTCATATTTCTCTAGGTATTTTAAATTTTACACAATTATGAATAAATCTTGAGAGGTCTTCGCTTAGTATTATTATTACAAACTTCATTAAAATCAAATTAATTGATTGATGTTATTATTACAAGAAAGGATTTTTGACTAATTTTGATGAAAACTGAATTCAATTGAATGGAAACCATTAGATGGCTAGTTACCAACCACTTCTCTCCTGATACCGACGGATGTCGAATTTCTCAGCTGGGTTGTGTCAGTTCTTTTTCCATGTTTCTCTTCAAGTTTTGTACTTAGTAATTTAACGTTTTTTTCTTCCTGGATTGTTTCATTTTATAAATAGTTATATAAAAGGTGAAGTGGGGAGAATTTTCGTTTTTGGAATGTTGATTACTCTGTCCGAACAGAAGGGACTGTTGTTTTCATAAAAACTGATGTATATTTTTCTTCACTGTTGTTACCGCTTACAGTAAATTACAGCAATGAATGTCCGGAAAGATACAAGAAAGGAACAATTAGAGCACTTTCAAGATTTAATCTGACCGATACACATTCAACACGTCAATAGAACAGATAAAACAACTATTTATAAACAATTGGTACCAGAACAAAAAATCTGACGTCTTTTAAAAAGTTATATACATCAAAAAATCTCAGACACAAGCTCGACCTAGAACTCGAAGGTATAATCCATAATGTTTACTAAAGGAAGCAATTTTCTGAACAATATAAAACAGATGAGAAAGTCTTAAAGAAAATATTGAAATATAATATGAATCGCATGATTAAAAACAAAACTTCAAGCTCATTATCTCATATGGTTGCATAGCAACTCATAGTAAGCTACTCATCTGTAAGAGTGAAAGGAAACTTTCAATCTTTAAAAAACAAATCTCATATATACCCAATGGTGACTGTGAAATTCAGACAAATTCATATAAAGGCTTTACCCATATAAAGCACTTCAATTCAAGACAGACTTCCAGAATAGCCAAACCACAGAAATTAATAAATTATTTAAATTGCTCTGTGAAACCTCACACCAATTTAAACAAAACCCAAAACTGAAGCATATGCCAATACTGACACTAACCTGATCAACCTTCAATATAGTTTATTAGTTGTTTCAGAATGTTAAAACAAAATTTTTGTTAAGTGTGAACCTTAGATTCTATGTTCTAATGTTAGGAAAAAAAATTACTGCCTGATGATGGTAAATACTCACCAAAAAATGTTTCAAGAATGTATGTATTATTATTTACAAATAACACTAAGAGACAATAAAATTATGAAGCAAAGTGGAGTTAAGTTTGTAGAACTCATTCACTAATTTCTGCAGAAATAAAGATAGTAGTTAGAATACTGGAAAAATTAAGCAAAGAAATAGAATAACTAAGAAATGCCATATTGTTTGACAAATTCAAATTAAAGAAAGACTATTCTCTAAATTTACCTATATATATAACTGATTCAATAATTAGATTAGATAACACACCTATATATATATATTTATATATATATACTTTTTCGTTGGAAATACGATCCGAAACGGACAACTATAGTTCAATATAGAAAAAGAAACATAGAGAAATCCAAAGGACATGCTTAGAGTCTCTAATTTTTGGTTTGAACCGTCTTCAGGAGATATAAGAGAGAGAAACCAAGCGCACTGGTTCAGAGACGGTTGGAGACCGTCTCCAACTGTCTCTGAACCAGTGCGCTTGGTTTCTCTCTCTTATATCTCCTGAAGACGGTTCAAACCGAAAATTAGAGACTGTAAGTGTGTGGTTTTGATTTTTCTATGTTTCTTTTTCTACATTGAACTATATATATACGAGTATATATATATTCACTTGATAAGCCGTTGCTAGCCATTGCGTCTACAACGTGTTTGGTCTGCCTTTCTCTTTTCTCCTGAAGACTGATTGCTCAAAAATTTGAGTTTGTAAGTGTGTTTCTTTACTTTGAAGTAAAATCTTCAATTTTGAACTGTTATATATATATATATATATATATAATACACTATATTTACAGAAATGACATACATAAAAGAGATCACAAAAACTCACTAGTATATTTCGACTGGTTTCTTATTTAGTAGAAGGATGTGAGTCACTTCGAAGACAAGCGGGAACTGTGTTATATAAACAGACATCGTGAAAATATATCGATGGTATGATAGAATACAATATTCCCGAAATCGTATTGTTTTTAGACATTTTTTTCTCCTAAAGTACTGGCTTTAGAATCTTGAAATTTTGGCATTATCATGGAAGTGAAAAAAGCAATAACTGGAAAAATTCACAAATTTTCAATATAACTGAAAATATTCTCTTTTTTTTTTCAATAAAATGTAAAACTTTTGACTCATGATTCAATTCAAAGCTTGTGAGGAGGATACAAGCCATACCATTTGACGAATCAAAATGAAATTATATCTCCAAATAGAGAATTTTATATGGGCAATGAACAGAGATATTTTTTTTGTGAAAATGACATTAATCAAAGGGGCGTTATGGAACATTTTTTGTTATCAGAAAATGTTTTTTTAACGCTAAAGGGCTCATCAAACAACAATGAATTTTTGTTAAAAAACTGAACAAAAAATAAGCAATTTTTTAAAAAAATGTTTGAAATTTCAGTTACTGCAAGAGCAATAAGGCTATAATACTGTATAACCAAACTAAACATAGCGTATGCTGAAATTAAAAGCTAAGGTTATAAACTATCTATGAGTCAATAAAATTTAATGAAAAAATTTTTTAATTTTTTCTATTAACTATAGAAAAAATCAAGCTATAGTAAGCTCAAGTTACTATAGAAACATAGAAGCCAGTGTAGCCTAGTGGTTGGGTACGTGTCACTTGTGCAGAATACATCAAATTCCTATCTCTTCTATATCCTAGATTTTTATATGTAATAGATGAAAAACCCTGTAGAAGCCATACTTTTAGAGAAGATGAAGTTGTTGGTCCCCAGTCTGTACGTACAAAGTACTCGTGAAAGATATCTCCTATAAATAAACTTAATATGTTAAATTGCAGTACTCCTTATAAGTGTTAAGGAAGCTAATAGTCTTACTAACTTACGTGTCTTAACAAGAAATAAAATCACTATGCATAACGTTTTTTCTTTAAATAAGTTGTTCATCTATGTTGTACAGTCAGAATTAACAGGAACATAAAAGTAAAAAAAACTTTATGGTTGCATTAATGAAATATTGCCTTAATTTTTTTATGCTCATCGCCTTGGAGATATCAGCGCTGGAGCAAATCCTACATATTTCATAATATATAAATCAACGTATTTCAACTAGCAACTGGAAATAACAGTGGAACTTATTATCACTTATAGCTCACATTTGATGAGTATCTTATACTCCTTTAAAAAATTAAAACATTTCTGGTGGTTTCTTGGTGTTATAACAAATATTTAGCCAGGTGATACTCGCTCACTATTCCTGGTGCAATGATTAGTCCACCACAATATTCTCTACAGGTAACGATTATAACAATGGTTATTAAGTGGTCTAGCCTCCCCCGTAAAGAGAAACCCTAGAGTTAGCCAGCTGTGAGCGATCTTCAACCTATTCAATACTACCCCATATCCTCTGTGTAGTGACTCACAGCGAACTGCAGCAACAAACTCAGACTGAACACTACGAAACTGTCTAATACATTAGATTAAAACAGTTATTATTTAACTTCATACAACGTGAAAAATAGACACATATAGAATTATGTATAATAACTCAGAAATCAATTAATTTACCTGGACTCTGGCTTCACTGAGGCCTAATCGTTGACTGAGCTCCTCCCTCATGAATGCGTCCGGGTAATGGGTTTCGTCGAAAAGACGTTCGAGTTCGTTGAGCTGTTCCAGGGTAAAGTTAGTTCTGCTGCGCCGCTGTTTGTTGACGGCCACTCCTTTGGCTGGAGATCTGTCCTCCATACACCTCTCTCCGCAACCTGAAAAGGATTGGTTTTTCCAATCTATTCCATAGTGACAATAAATGAGCTTATAATACCTGATTAATTATACCGAATTGAATAAATCAATTATGTGGTAGTTTCAGCTGTTAGCAGTACATATGGGTGTACTGACAAACATCACATCGTAACATAGGTACAAGTATAACACATCCATTGTCTTCATAGTAATTGTAAGTAAAATATATAATTAATACGAATATAATTCATGCTAATATATAAAATGTTATTTATGAATGTACTGTTACACACTGAATTTATAATAGAATCAGTTTTAACAATCTATGTCAATTCACTAATGTCCCAAGTTACAAAAGAGTCAAACTTTCTTCCCCTAGGCCAGAGCTAAATGTAAAAGCCAATAAGTGTGAGAGTTGGAAACAACTCCTGTTAATTAACTTGCAGTTCTTGATTTCATCAATGGATTAAAATGAAAACGAATGAAACGTAATCAACACTTACTATCATTAATGAAACAAATTATAGCAATATAATTATAGCAATAATTATAGCAATCTTACCATGCTTGGTAAGAACACCAACATCACTATGAGATGAATGTACAAATTTAAACAAGTGGAAAACAAAACTTTAACCCCTTTGAGTTTTTTTTAAGACTTGGGTGGTTTAGAAGATGTCACAGGGGAAAATGTTTGTAATAAAAGTTGTTAAAAACTTATGTTGTGATCGACTATATGTCTTCAAATTTTCTGTAAGCCAATCTTTGCCTCAATTACCTAGAAGATTACCTAGAAGTCGATAATACCTCACCAGAATGTATATTCTAATTCATAATGATAGTGAAATAAACATAAAACTAAGAGTCAATTGGTTGTTAAGAAGCTTCATATTATGTTCACTCATAGTAAAGTTGAGTTTTGTTTTCCTGATTTCAGTGACCTCTAAATCAGGTAGTTTGCCGACTAGGCCATTGTGAATATAAAAAAAACAAAACAATATTAACAAATTTTAGAGATTTCTTCACAAAATAACTGAAGCAGAAAAACATGCAAAAATAACACCTCTCCCATTAATATTTGATGTTATTTAGCCATTTCTATTATGCAAATGAACACATATTGATTCTTTTTTTTTAAATATTAAAATTTATTGCTTCAACAACAATAAATTTCCTTTTATATTGATATTGAAGTTGATACTGATATTGAACAAAATGTTGTTAATATGGTTAACAATAATAATATCTATATATTAATAAAGATAATATATATATATATATTATTATCGATCCAAATTGTTGGATAGAAATAAAAGGGTTTTGCTTTGGATAAGTTTGTAAAGTAAACAGGGCAAACGTGCAAAAAAATAAGATCTCTTCCATTAACATTTGATGTTATTTAGCCATTTAGCCAAAAAGATAGACCTCATTGGCATTATCTTTCTTCCGGGCAGAGGTCTATCGCATCTGGTGAGAAATGAGGAATGTTTTCTTTAAATGTATACTAAACGTTTTTATTGAAAATTTGTAATCAGCTCAATGAAAAGCTGAGTGGTGTCTCACACCAGATTTTTCATTTCTCAACTTTATTTTCAAGAATGTGCACTATAGATACAGTTTGCTTCACCGAATGGAAAAACCTTTTATCACTCTTTGTTTTCGTTTTCCCTAACAATGAATGTATTCAGACACCACATTTGATGGACTCTCTCACACCACCCTCTGTTTACTATAATCACAAGTAGTAAAGTGCCATTCTGTATTCTATGGACGCACTAAATTAATTGAAAATTTCTTATTAAAATATTCATCATTCCATACAATTGTAAGCTAATTTATTGATCAACCTAGACAAAATGCTGTCTAATATTTCTAATTATTGCATTATTAACTTTGGTAACTACACATTTATGGTCATACATGTAAACAGGCTATACCACTATTGGCACATATTTTTAATTATTAGCGCAAAAAACAATAAAAAAATCTTAAGAGAAACTAAAGTGTATTGACCAGTAACTGTTTTTGTCAGAAAATCAAAGAGAATGATTTTTCTAAGAATTGATCACTTAGTTAAAATTCTACTATGACTATTAATAACTAACAATAGTATATAATAAAGAAATATATTCATAATTATTTTATAAATAAAAACATGAAACATATATATTTTTTTTTTTTAATTAATTGATTTGCTATTATGAAAAATTTTTATTTTAGTAAAATTATTTTTTTTTCAAAAAGGATTTTCCATTATGCTCAATATTTTATCTTCTTTAAAAAATAACATAATATTTTCCTTATTAAATTAATGTAAAAATTAATTTTATTCTATTAATTATTTTGCATTATCAATTGAATAAGCTTTTATTTTTCTTACGAAGAACGGTATTTAATATCCTCTGAAAAGTAAATATTGCAGATGACTTATAATATTCTTGTGTATTATTAAAAACATCAATTTACTCTATTTTTGGTTTTATTGCATTGATGTGTCAGGCGATAAAAAATCTGCTGTATTTATCAGTTCAAGTCATGTCTGCTATTACTTAAGGAAGGTTTGACATGTACAAATGTAGATATATATAAAATGATGGCAGAGAACAGCAATAAATTTTGAATAAGAACTATGTTAGGTTTTTGTCAGAACGACAACTGGAATAAACAACCCCTGCTAAGAAATAATACAACACACTGGACCCAATCCAGAAATGTGCCGATGAAGAGTGAGGGCTATTATTTACCCTCCAAGTTTTCCCTGCAATAAATGCACATTTTATTTTGTCCTCGACTGGCTAACGTAGATTTAAATTCAAAAAATTATAATTTTGGTATATAATTGTCTTAAATTCATTGTTTTAAATAAGCTAAGATAGAATCACGTATGATGTAGATTAAATCATTCAATTGAATTCGACTCGAGTAAATACTATTAGAAATAATACTTAGTAACAAATGACTGTATTTAACTTCTAATGATAGGCTAAATTAATTAATATAATAATTAATTCATCAAGCAGCTGTTACTCTGTGCTGATTAACTAACTTCAAAAACATTATATGTATGTAAAAATATGTAAAAAAATTCAATGTAAGCTCTGTGCTAAAATCGTAATGATTTACTCTATTGTTAATTACTTTGAAGGGAAGGAAAGTTACAAATTTGTTTAGATTAAAAATAAATATTTTGCGATGACATTCCTGTAACGTTTTACTCCTCTGTACATGTAAACACACATATACACACCCATTATACATATATATTAAGATTTATCAAACAGAGTGACTTGTGTGGAGTGTTTATAAAATTGTTGATAAACCCCCATATAGTTACAGGCAGCCAAGGTTAATGAAAATTAGGCTCAGAAAGCCCCTCAATGTTTTAATCTATACAAATTTCGAAACCAACCTATATTCAACCATAAATCAGAATGCTTACATTTTTAGACAAGATTTTTATCGAAAAATGCTAAAATTTTATTTAGTTATCGATAGTATTAGTTTCATAGTAACTACTGAAAAAAATTGTGTTAGAAATATAGTCAGTCGATTAACACTATAAGGGTTATTTTTGAGCATAATATCAAACAATCTATCAAACGTATGACTTGTAGCAAGTTCAAGAACTTTTAAATCAGAACCAAAAAATACACCCATCTAAACACATGTATATGTTAGGTCAATCTGATTATTCAGGGAAGTTTTTACAATGCTTGTCATTATAAATGTGACCGATAAAATCGGGTAATTTAATAATTTTACGACAATCTCGGATAATTTTTTATACTGTACGGTCAATATTAATATTGCTACAATTTCTCTGGTCATTTTAATGAACTGACAGCAAGTTGGCAACGTGCGTCTGGTGTGATTCTCGCTAGCCTAGTATGATCAGCAATCATTCTCTGCTTGTTGCTTGTACCTTCTTGCACGAGTTAACGATTGTTTTCAGTTCTTTCTTTATCAAGTGCTAGTTATTTTTCTAAAGATTAGAATGCAGGAACGGTTGTTAATTGATGTAAGTGATTTGAAGCATTGTTTCAATGAACGGCTATATGAATTGTACTTATTAAAGGGTCAAAATACACAAATTCTCACAAAACTACAATACTAAGAGTTAATAAAAAAGGCTATAAGCAAAGTATTAGGAAAAAAAACCGAGGATTATCAGGGTTCACGCAGGTTTGACATGATTACTATTGGAGAGAAGGAGAAGTTGATACTCCCTGTAGAAGAAGGCAAAGAGCAGATTTCAAATTTTTCATGATACACATTTTGCAACCGAACACGGTGGTAGAAACCGTATGCAAACGAAATAAATTTATCTTATAAAAACATCGCAAGAGAAATGATAGTAAGCTATATTTATGTATAGTTATTATAAATTATTATTATTATTATTATATGTATAGTTATTATATAGTTATGTTATAATTATTATGTTCTAATGTAGTGCAATCAGTTATTATGTGGTATTTACTCATTGTAGGATAAAAATCTAATGAAATGGTCTCCACATATAAACATTTTAATGATATAAACAACGCATTTCGAACACGTAGTGTTCTTCCTCAGGCATAAACTAAAAAAAATACAATGACACCAGAGAGTTATCTATAGTACAAAGTAAATAAGTACAAAAATTAATATAAAATAATATAAGGCAGAAAGTACGAACCTAAGGATGAGTGCCTCTGAATAAGACTGACTGGTAATGGAATGGACATCGGTGGGGGTATAGGGTACATCTGTTTCTTATTAGAAGGCAGGTACATTTATCTTTTTTCTCTTAAAAGTTAGGCTGAGCCTTTACATTTTCTTTTAGACTAAGTGTAGGAAACATATTGAAAAAATAACACACATGTCCATTCCATTACCAGTCAGTCTTATTCAAAGGCACTCATCGTTAGGTTCGTACTCTCTGCCTTATTTTATTTTATATTAATTTTTGTACTTATTTACTTTGTACTATAGATAACTCTCTGGTGTCATTGTATTTTTTTAGTTAATGCCTGAGGAAGAACACTACGTGTTCGAAACGCGTTGTTTATATCATTAAAATTTTTATATGTGGAGACCATTTCATTAGATTTTTACCCTACAATGAATTATTATGTTACTATTTATGTATGCCGTGCGAAAAAAAAACAGTGTACTAAAAAAATATTAGTTATAAGACCATTATTAAATAAAAACATGAAGTCAAGATGTCAGGTCGATTTAATCGACATGCAGTCATAAGTTGATGATCAATATACAGGGTTATTGAAAAGTAACTCCCTATTTTAAAATAAATACAATTTATTTTAAATCTCAATTAAATCTCAATTTTGTGTATATATTACTTAATGTATGGCAATTTAATTTATGTTCTTGTTTTCCTTTCAGATTTATTTAAATCTGAATTTGGAAGAACTTGAAGGGCGAATACGAGAAGTTATGATTTCCATCCCACAAGAGTTTCTTGCGAAATCAGTTGATGCGATTCCTGGTCGACTTGAGAAGCTGGTGGCAAATAAAGGCGCCCATATCGAATTTTAAATAAAAGCCCATGCATTATACTTCCTTCTCATATTCATTAATTGTAGAAATTATATTTTAAAAATAAATTATAGTTTTTTTAAAATAGGGAGTTACTTTTCAATCACCCTGTAAATTCATACTTGTATAGATCATTTAACTAAGTTCATTCAACTTCGATCTTTTAAAAGCAAAAGTGCAGAAGAGATAGCCTATGTACTTTTGAATATTTTTACCATTTTTGTTGTGCCTACTATTTAGCAAAGTGATACTGGCAGAGAACTTTCTAACAATACTGTTAAAGAACTATGCAGCATGTGGCCGAGTTAAAGATTGTACGAGATGGGAAGTCCAGACACTGTCAAAGTCAGGGCTCCGTAGAAAGTGCAAATCAAGATATGAAAAATATTCTTTGTTTGTGGCTGGAAGACAATAACAGCAGAAAATGGTAGAAGGCTCACATTTTGTTCAGATTATGGGTGACATAATTTTGTTCAAAGCACATCATAGTGACATAAACTGTATTCCGTATGAAGCCATATTTGGAACAAAGTTCAAAGTTGGTATAAAAAGTTCTCTACCTACAGACTTTCTGCCTAACATAAATTTTCAAGAGGACTTAGAAGTAATATTAAAAGATTAAAACAATTTACAGTCTGTAGAAGAAGCTGCCCTGCATAATAAGCCAGTTAACTAACAAGAGGAAGTATCTTCTATTGACAGTTATGTTCAATCTTCAACTTCGTTATCGAAACCAAGTTCTGATTTTCATTACGAACAAGGAGAAATAATTTTCTCAGAGCCATCTGATATGAAATTCTCCTGTCATTAAAAACGTGCCAATGAAGGTTATAAGGTTTCACAGAGGATCCTGATGTGAAACAAATATAATCAGGCATATTAAAAATTGGGGAAATTTCAGCAAGCAATCTAAAAAAAAACAAGCTGAAAAATGCTTCAAATCTTCAATTCAAAATACTCTACCACTAAGAAGGGTGACACGACGAGAGTTCGAGTCCTAGATGTAGACAGAGGTCACACCGATGAAACAAATATTATGACATTTGTTCTTGAAATAATAGATTCCAATCTTTATAAATTAGGCACGAAACATGGAATCCTAAATCAACTTTATGCGAGGAACCACTTGACAATATGTTATGAAAAGTTTATTTGTGCAGAAGAAACCCTTCAGACCGAGATTACACTAAGAGAATATCTGTGTAATTAGTACAATAATGTCATCCAAGACTGGGTGCCAAGGCTGAAGTTGATGAAGTTGTAAATTTGGATGTAAATCTGACAAGCACAAGTGCCTTAAAGAAAGAAATTTATTGTAACAAACTCGAAATTTCACCAGAGTGGAAGCTGCTCTAATAAATAAAAACTCTTGGATTTGACATTTTGTATGTATATTTATATGCTTCCTTTTTGTTAGGCGTAGGTATTGTTCATACTTAATTACTTAAATATAATATCCTCTTATTTTTGTATGTAGAGAAATATTATTACTATTTTTCTCAAATTGCCCATTCAATTTTCTGAATTATTCATAATACCCGGGCAATGTGTTAATTTCTATATACTTATCATTTTGTCACATCCCATTGTGCACTTTTTAAATTGCCCGGACAATATAAATAATGCTCAATTGTTTACATTGAACGTAACACATACGCACAAAATACATACACATACACATAATTTTTTCCCCCCTTAAAAATGAACTCAGAGAACTCCAAAACCTGTAGTCCGTCAACATTTTCAAATAGACTTTTTCTATTATTACTATACTTTACAAAACTACAGTAGAGTAAAAACTACTTTACTATACTTTACATTATGACTTACTCTACAGTAAGTCATAAATCGAGAATGAGTAAGTCTTCAGCTTAAATCAAACTTTTACTATATTCAATACTCTCTTCGTTGAATTAAGAAGTTTTGGAAAAGAAAAACATACTATGCAATGATATGAGTGTGAACAGATAGTTCCATTCTGTTTTGTTTATATCTGTTCAATATTGTTTCTGTATGTTAATTATGTTTATATTTTTAGTTTATTTGTAATTTTATCATTTTACAGTTTTAGTTTAAAAGAGGCAGTTTTAAATACTCATTTCATTGTGATAATATATAATTTTCATTGCTTATTATATTTTGATGATAATTTTGTTAATTAAAATCTTTAGTTCGTTCCTCACTTTAATTTTCAAGAGAGGTTGATTAAAAAAATGTTTACTTTTTATTGTAACAAACTTATCTAATTTACCATTATATTAGAAATACTTTATACTAAACGGTGTTAAGAGAGATAACATACTTTTTCTTGCTTTCCTCTATGGCAAAGAAAAATTACTTTTCTAATCAGGTGAAGTAGGGGAAGCGTCAGCCCTTGGGACTTAAGGGGGAGCAGGAATCCCATTAGAGACAAATAAATTACACTAACCTCATCAATTGATAAAATAAATGGTTTATTACTTTACTGAATCAGTTTAACTTGTAACTCTTCTCCAACTTTCAGAATTGATATCGTCATGTCTCTAGCTGAAATTATAGATGACAAGAAGGCAAACTTTACTTTATACTAACTAATAGATTTTAACAATTTTAAAAAAGTTTTCTGTAACCATAATGATACATGTTTGACTAATTGCAAAATAAAACTTTAATCAATGACTTTTCCCACTATGTGTTTTATGTGAAATGTGTATGTTATTGTGTTGCCAAATCCTCAAGAATTCCCTATCTCTTTAACTACACTTAGTTATTGCAAATAAGTCTTTACTGAGTATTTGCACAAGCTATATATATTACTGTTTTACTGATATCTACAAAATGATATTCTAAAACATTTTGTTTTGGTAGTTGTTTAGGAATGATGATTATAGAACTGAAGAGTATAAAAAGAGATTAAACTCTCATAAAAGCATAATGGTCAGAATGCGTAATTGCGTGTTGGCTCTGGTTATGACTATAATTGGTGGGTGTCTACCTTACTTGTATTTAAATCAATTCGATAGGTTCTACAGATAGTTTCAGTTAACAAAAAAGTAATTCTGTGTTCATGGAGTCCTTTTATCTAATATCAAAAATCAATCAATATTCACAGAAACATAATGACTTGTTTACAATAAACATAATATATACAATAAACTCGCAATATGAGAGTTTAAGAAGATATGAGGAATACTCTACATTTCTGATAAATATTGGTGAAGACAGAGTTGAAAAGAATGAAAATAAAGAGATTTACTTTTCGGTTCGACTCGATTTCGATTAGTGTGATTTTAAAAACAACAAAATTATACTTTTATTAAATTTTCGGTTTTTATTGACTACAAGGGAAGTTAATTTTTAACAGCTGAAGTTATATAACATTTTAAATTTTCTCTATTTTTAAGATTTACGTCCCAGCAATGATGTTTGTTTTTTGGATAAAAGATAGAAGTAGTTGTTTTTTAACCAACTGTTAAAAGCACTACTTCATGCGATTTATACAGGTAGCGAGGTGACATGAAAGAATATTTCTATTTAATGTAATTTAATTTTTTCGTGCAAGAAGTTGACATATTGTCCCTCACAATTGATGATTTCTTTAGAATGGTCTAGACTTCCACGTCATAAACTTCACTGAAAAAAGGATCTCTAATCAAGTGTAGAAAAACAATGAGCCAGCGCGCTTGTCTAATGGCACTTGAATCATTGATGTAGAACTCTATAATAATTTGATTGTTGCAAATGTATTTCATCAGATTTTGAAAGAGAAATGGTTTAATTCATAACATTTAAATTACTTCAACTAAAGTTGATAATATATTTTGTCGAAAAACTTTTTTTGACTAATATAGAAGTACCAAAAGGTAAACAAACAATAGGTAAAGGCAAAAAAGTAATACATCTTCACTGTGATGTGAACATTTTGACCTACAATCAATTTGGCCTCTAAAACCTTCCCTTGGTCGATATGAATAATCAAGATTAATATAGACTTTTGTGAATTCAGGACAAAACAAAGAGACAAAAATACAGAAAATTTTATGCCTATGTATAGGATAAGTAAAAAAGTATAGTACAGTCGACAGACTTCTACATTGATTCTATAATGATATGCACCCATTTCAGTTGTAGTGCTTCAGCTCTCAGCTGCTCAAGCTTTTTTTCGTGCTATTGTTTATGCTCTCTGTCAACTTATTCCATACCTTAGTGGTAAGGTCTTGATTTCATTTACCTAGTGGTAAATGAAACATCCTGATTTAAAGTATGTAATTTTGATTACTTTTCTTTTTAGACACTTTAATTTTATTTTTATAACAGCACATAGTAATTATGAGTTGCTTTAATCATTTGGAGCTGTTAAATGATACACTTGTATATAGCTGTCTATTGTATATAGTATATACAAATTAGTGATTCTAAAAAGAAAACTCTTACTAGTTCTTCGTTCAATAAGCTTAAATGCTTGTTAGTATATAAATAGGGTTTTATCATACCTCGCTTGCTGTTTTCTTCATTGAGCGCGTTTTCAATTTTCATCTTCAGGAACTGATTGTGTGATATCTATGCTTACTGGATTTTATACTTGCATATGTTTCTGGTGTAAGGATGAAATTTTACCGGAAATTTATTTTTGTTTTGTGTCTGTATCCTATTTTCTTTTGTGTCTCACTCCTGAAGTTTTCTTTTCCTATGAAAAACAAAAGATTAAAAACACGAAAAAACTAAAACAAAACAGTAGAAATGAATATTTCAGATAAACAAAAAAAAAAATGGTAACTAATCAATTCCTGCAAAAAGCTTCACCTAACTATTACCAGAAAATTACTTTTAGTTAAATTACGAATGTATGACACCATCTTGCCTCGATGATAATGTTGATGATGACGCTCTCTGTCATCAAGAGTGACTGTGCTCGTGAGAGGCAGCGTCCGAAAGCATCAAACGTCACTATACGAGGTGGGAAGGCGTTCCTTTCGTAACTTAAATTAACCTGGTTTTAACATTCATTCCGTTCAATTAACCAAAGAATACGCATGTAACCTTTATGCACATTAATATATATAAAAAAAGTAGTATTTTTCTGATGTTCCTATGCTAATCATTAACTTACTGCATAATTACTAAATACCAATAGTAATATTTGTAATTAATAAATGTATAATATGCTTACAATATTCCTCTCCATAAATTTCTTCTTTTAAGCTACTTATATTTTTATAATAAACTGTTTCATAAGTAAATTTATAGAGTTGTAGGTTACAAATCACTTGACATAATTAAATGTTGTTTAAAAATACCACTTTTAACTATGCTGGAATTATTCTCAGTCAGTGGATTGCTTCTAATATGAAAGAACATCGATAGATTTATATAACTAGTTATTTGAACTTTGTCAAATATATAAATGTTATTATTTTTTATTTCCAAATCTGAAATGTAAACCTTTCTTGAGATTAACATCATTCTTTGTATATCTCCATGTATGTAGACTTGTAATCAATGTGGATATTCAACCACTCTACCTATTGTCGTTGAAGTCTCCACTAGCATGAATGCATTGATTGGATTTATAAATATACGTATATTTATATATTATTTAAAATTTTTAAAAAGGGTATGTTATTTAAGCTTTTTTAAGAACTAGGTCTTTAAATGATACTCTTTCTATCAACTTTTAAAAGTTTTAAAACTTTATCAGAGTTAAAAACATATTGAGTTAATAATTGCATTGTTAATTTTACAATATCTATAAAATTAAAGATATTATTAGGAACGCTTCAATATTATCAAATTAACAACAACTAAAATTTTTGTCTATTCCAAAAAGGTTATCTAGAAATGCAAATTTGGAACAGGAAGTATATAATAATTAATAAGCAATTTTCTATAACTTTTACACACTATATTTAATAAATCAGCATGGCTATAGACAAATTATTCGTTAACAAACTTCACTGTAAATTTTTAATCATGTTCTTTTTAGAAATGTCGCTTATTGAACTGATTTGGGTAAAGTTTTATAATCAAGTATCTATTAATCCAAAGCAGGTATCGGAAGTTTCATTACAGTTGAGCAAATGTAACTCCCCTTTACTAGATGTAAGATAACTTGTAGTTGTGCACTTTTTGATAGTTATTTATCAGTATGTTTAAGTATCCTTTTCTGAACAAAATAGATTAATTTCACTCCCTGTAACTTTACTATTTATTAAGGTAGAATTCAAACACGACACCCTACTTTGATTTATTTCCATGTTCCTGGGCTTTTCAGCCATACCATGGAATAAAATAAACCAAGCTGACATTTTTAACCTCGAGTTCTTTCGTCACATCGCAGCGTTAGCCATCTCCCATTGAGGAAATGAAACAATTCCATAACCACGGTGAGCCTTATTAAGCTCATCATAATCATAATATATTAAATTGTGGGCTGCAAAATAAAAAAAATCTGGATGTGCTTACACTCAACTTTACTATAACTAATCATAATATTAAACTTTTTGGATATATAATATCCCTTTTAGATATAATATAAATGCCTATGTGGGAGATGTTTTTAGTCATTCATTCCTTGAGGTAGTACGAGTACAAATATGATGGAACCAGTTATCAATATATGCACTTATGTCTGTATTTCACAGAATGGATGAATATAATATCATCTGTATTACTACAGCAGTAACAACACTTTTGTAAAGTCAAAGTGACAATTTCATGTTACGAACTACTCTCTTACAGAAGAAAATGGCTTCTGTTCCTATAGCCAGTGAATCTCCAACGACCAATGAACAACGAACTACTGCTGAATTCCCATCTTCCATTTTTTGTTAAGGTCACTAAACATTGTCAAGGATGAGGACGGGGGCAGGGGTCAGTCTGTCAGGCGAAGAAGTCGTATTCGTGGTTCTATGGTCTTGTGACTTTGAATTGACGAGGTACTGTATAACTTAGAAGTCATCAGGTCGTCATATTTAGCTGATGACCAGATTCTGAAAAATATCAAAAACATGTAAGAACAAATATCAGTGTCATCGAATCACCTTAGAATCAGGTTAAAATTAGTATCAGTTTGGCAATATAAAACAAATCTGGAGTGGCCTACACTCTATTTTACTATAAGTAACTTAATGTCAAATTTCTTGAGTATATAAAACATAACGTCTCATTTAAGCATAACGTAAACATCTAAATGGGATATAATTATTAGCCTTTCATTCCTGAGGTAGTACTGATAGTGATTGAAAGACATATCATTTTATAAGCTTATTTTTGTACATCACAGATAATTTATTATTTGCAAATAATTGCATTAGTATAACTACAGCAGTAATAACATTTTTGAAAAACCAAAGTGAACATTTCTTGAAGCGATTTATTCTCCTACAAGAGAATGGCTTTCGTTCAAACAGCCAGTAGATTCCTTACATCGTTTACTTGACATCCTTCTACATTGAATATTAAAGTAAAATTTTTAAATTTAAAACAGGAAATTACCCTTTTTTTACTCTGAAAAACATCTTAAACTGCGAAGAAAATGTTGTTTTAAGGTGATTTGTTAATTAAAGATGTACGATAATTACAGTTATTAATCTCTAAACGAAAGATTCAGATTATGAATTAACATTTACATTTTTGGTCTTTTATAGAATTATCATACTGGGAATTTTAATCTTTAAAATAATAATAATAATAAGCTTCTTAGTATTTAATAAGATCATTTTCCTTCCCCTTTGTCAAATAACATATATACGAATTTTTTCTGAATGAGTGTTATCATTTTCCTGCACAATATTATTCCTCTTACATCTCATATAATTCAATAAACAATTTAAACTGTTCCTTTATAAAATCAATTTTATTTCAGTGGATTCGCTCAAAAAATTTCTAAGTCAATGTAAACAATGTAAAAAAATACAAAAAATTTGACAAGTATAGCAGGTGATCTCTTAGTCTAGGGTAAACCAAGAGTTTTTATAGCGTTATTGCTCTTTCCCGTAATTGAAACTTCATGATTTTTTTTTTATGAATTGCTAATTTTTTGTTCCATTTTTGTTCAAATTTTCATTATTTTTTAATGAGCCATTTAGCGTCAAAAAAACATTTTCTGAAAACACAAATCGTACTGAAACGCCCCTTTAGCGAATGTAATTTTAGAAAAAAATATTTCAACTCATTTTCCACATAATGTTCTATTTATAGGCATAGTTTCATTTTGATCCATCAAACAGTATGGCTTGTATCGCTCTCACAAGGTTTGAGATTGAGTTATAAGTCAAAATTTTTACATTTTATTGAAAAAAAAAATATTTTCTGTTGTTTTAATATTCTGAATATATTTTTCCTTTGTTGCATTTGAAACCTCAAAGATAATGTCAAAATTTCAAAACTCTAGGGTTATCAGTTTAGGAGAAATAAATGATTTAAAAAAAACGGTTTTTGGCAAAAAAAGTGACTTTCCCATCATGCATAATTCTTCCCAAACAATAGCATCTTCGTCTTTATGAGGCCCATTTTTGTGTAGAAATTCAACTTAATCCATCAAAGATTCTGGACCGTAGCGTGGTAACAAGCAATGCTAACACACGCACCCACCCACGCACCCACCCACCCACACACACACACACACACACACAGACATCATCGTAAAAACGTCATAAAACGACTTCTGGGACCTCAAAACATGTAATTCCGTCAAAATCTCGAGATCGAATTTTTTCACGATCACTATACTTTACTTATAGTAAAGTAATAAGGAGTCCATTCTTCTTAAATCAGAATTACCCAAAAATAATAAGGGTAAAGATAAACACAAGAAAGTTTCCATCTAATATTGAGTTTTGTTCAAGACTGCAACATTTAGATTGTTTAGAGCATTTTGTTAGACAAATCCATCATACCATGGAAAGTATTAGAAATGATTTATTATATTGGCATTGATTTGTTGTTGTTTGAAAGAATTTTATTCTTCTTACAACTCATATTAAGTCATTAAATCATTTCAATTTTTTTATTAAACCTTTAAAAATAAATTTTCTTTCAGTAGATTTGTTTAAAAATTTTTTAAACCAATGAAAACAATGTAAATAAATGTCAACAGATATGACAAGGATAGCAAGTAAACCATTAGTCCAAAATCAATATTAATTTTTAATAGCTTTATTGATCGTTGCTGTAATTGAAATTTTATTAATTTTTTTGCAAATTATTAATTTATTGTTCAAATTTTCAGCAAAATTTCATGGTTCTTTAATGTGCCGTTTAGCGTCAAAGAAAAATTTTCTGAAAATAGAAAGTGTACTCTAACGCTCCTTTGGTTTACGTAATTTTATAAAAATTATCTCAATTCATCTTCCACATAATGTTCTATTTTTAGGCATAGTTTCATTTTGATTCATCAAACGCTATAGATTGCATCGCCCTCACAAGCCATCAGATTGAATGATAAGTCAAAATATTTATATTTTATTGACAAAAAAATATTTTAATTGTTTTAAAAGTCTGAGGATTTTTTAAGCTATTGCTTTTGTTGTTTAAAAGATAGTGTCAAAATTTGAAGACTCTAGAATTAGTAGTTTAGGAGAAAAAAGATTGTCTAGAAACACATTTTGGCCAAAAAAGTTACTTTCCCATGATGCATAATTACGTAATATTGTGATGGCTCCGTAGTTGTTCATATCAGTGGTTATGTAGATCTGTGGTAATTCCCTGGTTTGTGACATAGTTTCTCCCGTCGTTGTCAGAGCAGCAGTAACTTCTTGCTTCCAATCGATTGAAAGGGTTATACCTTGAAAGTAGAAGACGGTATAATTGTTTAGATGACCCAAGGAATGAAAAGTAAGGATTTGGTGTGCTATCTACAGATTTTTCCCTTCCATTTTACACGCAACTAATGGACTGGTCATTGTTTGTAAAGTGTCTTTTATTCGGAGGTAGTACTTGCGGCATTAATTGGATTTTATGTTGTTCTTTCTTTTTTGAATTGATGGAACACAAATATTAGATGACAAAGAAAGGAAAGCTTTTCCCTATAACGGATCTGGAAATTCTAATGTTATATAAACATTTATTGGTAGTTGTAGATCAAAATGGATGAACGCATTCAAAAGTTGTGGAATCAGTTATTACTTGGTATTCACTCATGTTGCAAAAGTAATAAAAGTTTCGGCATAAACAGTTTTTTTTTTAAAAAAAGAAAGCGTTTCGAGCATGTAGTGTTCTTCCTCCGGTTGTACCGACTGTTATGTTCCTTTATTTCATCCCTAAACTAAATGTGTTTGTTGAAAAAGTTTACTATAGAAGTTTTATCAAAACTTTTCTAAACTAATTATGTTCCTATATAACATAATTTCATTATGTTTCTAATGAAATTAGGTCTACAGGAAGTATGGAAACAATTTTATGTCGTAAGACTATTTTATTAACAAAGTTCTATTCAGTCTGTTGGGACAAATGCTGACAAGAAAAGTGGTAAAATGGATAAAATTTAAGCAAATTATATTATCTCAGCGTTTACAGTATCCCACAAGGATAATGTCTCAAAGGAAATAATATGACAAGAATCGTGAAGTGGTCTTTAATGACTTCATAGGGTACAAGCCTCCTCAGATTCAAAGAAAAGCTAGTGCCTGATATATTGATGGTTTTAAAATTAATAATATGACTGATTTAAGTTTAAAATACCTGGATTCAACATTCCTAAAGCCTTTTTTTTTTTTATGTGTGTAATACACTTTATGTAGAGGACCAAATTTTTGGTATTCCATATAAGGAATAAGCCCTTATATTCTTCAAATATTAACTCTGAAATAGTGTGACGAAATCTGGCCTCTATTACTGACCAAGCCAAAGAAAGTAAATGCAATTTTATATGGATACCGGAGCACGTTTATTTCAAGAGAAATGAGGGCATAAAGTGCAGGTGCAGGACAGAACTTCTTGATCAGGGTCTTTTTGTGCTACATTCCAACCTTATTTAAAACTTTAAACAGTAGATGGACAATGAAGCAAAACAAAGTTAGCTAGCTCATTCAGGTTTAAAGCAATCAGCAATGTCAGTGCTATCAAATTAAAAAACAAATTATTCATCTTAAAAGAAAAACTTTAATATGATATGTACACATTTAACGAGACACTGTTTCTGACAGTTTATCTGCATAACATGAATCTTGAACGGAAAAAAGGTTACACATTTATTACTTTTTGTATATTTATTTATTAATATTTATTTATTTTGTATAAAAAAATATTCATATAAAGTAATAATAATTCAGATTTCAGTAACTGTGAATCAATTATCTATAATACTCAGACATTTAGTAAAATCAACGTGACACCTCTAAAAATACGGAAATTTCACCCGGAATGTTTAAAGACAGCGAGACTTTAACTTTGAACAATCAATTCAAGATATACTAGGTCTTTTGGAGTTTGGTCATCCTTCCTCCCACCCTTGAAGGAGTCAACTAAGGCGAGTTTAGGAATTCATTCTAGCTAAGTTAACTAGAACTGATCCATGTTAATTGGTAGGGACAGTGGTGTACCAGCTCATTGTTTGTTGCTTTCTATGCAACAAGAAAGAAGTTACTGCTCCTTTGACAACGACGGGAGAAATTATGTCACAAACCAGGGAATTACCTTAGATCTACATAACCATAGATATGGACGACAACTACTACAAAGCCATTACAATATGACATGGTCAGGCACCAACATTTCTGTACCATGCTCATCCAAATGGTACTAATAGTCTATTATGTTAATTACGGTGTCACACTGAATCGTCCTAACAACTGATTTCTGCCTAGTGCCACTTTGTCCATCATTACCGTTAAAGGCTACCTTCAGCCTGTAGAACTACTAATTTTGAAGCCACACTCCTGTTTGTTTGATGTAAAGTATATATGCGCACGTGGGAACCAGAGACTCTGAACCCCCCCCCCAAGAAGGTGGTAGGGTCTGAGCCCTTTCTTGCCTATTGAGTTCGTAGGTGAACTCCATGCAACATACTTAGGACGTGCTTACCTAATAGGGCAGTGTTAACCAAAGCAATAACAAAAAATTCAAGCTTTTCAAGTGCTCTGATATTTGCAATGTTCCTTGGTATAATCATAAAGGTTAATAATAAACTTGATTAAGTACTTTTTTTTTTAAACCGACCCCCTTGCGGGTTAAAAACGACAACACTTTACGGTATTTTTGTTTGATCGGTAATTCTACATTGGGACTCCTAAATTTTGCCTACTCAAGTGTATTTAGATTAGGGGTCTTTAACGATTACCTGACATCGTACAGGCTCGGGGCCGACGTACTCAGATTTATTCCCCTCCCACGTGAATAAATCGAGGGCCAGGTGTGTATCGAAGCATATACAGAAAAACATACATATTTCATCATGTACAAAGTATGTACAGCCCGGTGTGTCATTATTCAAAACAAATTTAATTGATCTGAGGAGGACACTTGGTGGTCGAATGACTGCACAGCAGGGGATTCATATAAATACATGTTTTTTTTTTAGGAATATTCATTAAAGTTTTGTATCACACTTTCAAAAAGTAAATATAATACTTTTGCAATGAAAAGGCGAGTAAATGTTTCCTTTGATGCAGAATTAACCAATGCTTCCCTGTTAATGAGTTACCAGGTAAATGTAAAACAATCGCAGTATTGATATTGGTTGTATAATTGGAATAAGTATCATGTTGAAATGTTTTGTGCTATCTGCAGTATAATCAGACAGTCTAATTTTAAATCGTGTTAGAAACTATAACATATTACGTTATTAGAGTCGTAAACAAAATTAAAATACATACCTGAACTCCATTAATGCCTGTTAGTGAAACGCACATTATAATGGGTGATTAAGGAAGCATTTGATTGGAGCCCATCGTATTATTTGAATATAGTTGCTAATTTTACTTTACTCAAAGTTTGAAGTTCTGTTTTATTATTTTGATTTTTCAAATAATCGTAATTACAGATACTCCTATTTCTAATTAAGCAATGTAAAGTCAATAAACAGTCATATTTAAAAATTAGCCTTAAAAAATGTAATATTTGTATTAAGTTGTTGTATTGTGCTGATTAGGATATAACATTTACAAAAACGGATTTAAATAAAAATGAATAAATTAACAAAATTAACTAAAATAAAATCCAATAATTTATTTCCAAAAAAGTCTCAAAAGACTGTAGATGGCCAAATTATTGTTAACAATTCCTAAGATGATGAGGATTAACTTTTCTATACTGATGTAGGCAGGTGATCATTGTGCCTGTTACTCATAGATTGACTCGTCATTGTAGTTTATTATTACTAGTTTATTAACTTTTTCACTAACCATATAGCCATACTACGGATGCGTATAATACAGTCTGTATAATTGATCATATCACCTCATTGCAAAGTGAAAATGTAAATGCATTGTTATGACCTCAAGTTTTTGTAAGGAATATATTACAGCAGAACGGTGTGTTTGTGACCTTGACTAATATCTGTTAAATAGATTTTTCCAGTTAACTTTTTCATCAAAAATAAATTTAGGAATGTTTACACGTCTGAGAGTTCTATATTAATATTTTTAATGAAACTATCTTTGACATCCAATTTCTTTGTCCTTCAAAATGATATAAGGCTGGTTTTGGCTAAGTTTATTTCCAAACCTTTCTCCTTTACTCATCTTTCAACAATTTGAAGAGCAGATTTGCTGTTGTTAATTTTATAAAAATCCCCTATTTTTACACTTGGTACTTAAGAATGAAAATATATTGTCTAAAATAATATTTCTGTCAAAAAAAGTGACTTTTAAATTATGAAAAATTGAACACGTCCTGACTGCATTAGTTATTTTTATTTAAAATATGAATTTGATCCCTTAAACAGTGTACTCTGTAGCGTGCTCACATACAAAATCGCACGCTCGCACACGCACACAACACACATACATTACTAAATAAACGGCAAAAAAGGGATTTTGGTGGAATAGAAACACCCTTAATGAATGACAATCTTGAGATTTCTTTATGTTCACTATTCTATACTAATAGTAAAGTAAAAAAAATTCAAAATTTGTGTGTTATGTTAACAAATTCTCACACCAATTAAAACTACTGTGTCTGAATTAACACCTATATATTACGTAATTTTTAATAATTGTAAGCCTGTATTCGAGCAAAGCGATTTTGGTTTGGTTTGGTAATAAAAACGCTAGTTTTATTACAAAAAACCGAGCCTAACAATGTTGAGTGAAAACGTTTATATACTCGCATATTTATAGTTTTCCAGTAGGCATCTTCAAACACTATTTTTCAGCTTCACTCATAGTCATAACTAAAACCTGCACCATCTGCGCACCATCTTAAAAATATAAAATCTGGAGTGGCCTTCACTCAACTTTACTATAAGTAACTTAATATCAAATTTCTTCAGTATATAATATATAACGTCTCAATTAAGCATAATGTAAACATCTAAATGGGATATGATTAATTGTCTTTCATTCCTGAAAGAGTACAGATAGTGATTGAAGGACATATCATATATAAGCTTATTTTGGTACATCACAAAGCTGATGCAAATAATTTCATTAGTATAACTACAGCAGCAATAACATTTTTTAAAAACCAAAGTGAACATTTCTTGATACGAAATATTCTCCTACAAGAGAACATGGCCTCTTTTCAAATAGCCAGTGGATTTCTTACATCGTTTACTTGACATCCTTCTACATTGAATATTAAAGTAAAATTTTCAAATTTAAAACAGGAAAATACCCTTATTTTCTCTGAAAAACATCATAAACATCGAAGAAAAAATGTTGTTTTAAGATGATTTATAATTAAAGATGTACGATAATTACATTTATTAATCTCTAAACGAAAGATTTCAATTTTGAATTATATTTTACATTTTCGGTCTTTTATAGAATTATTATACTGGGAATTTTATGGCTTCTTAGTATTTAATAATATCATTTTCCTTCCCTTTTGTCAAATATCATATATAGGAATTTTTTTGAGTGAGTGTTATCCTTTTCCTGCCTTCTGTACTCTGTTATAAGTTTGCTATGAATGTATATTGAGAAAAAATATATTAGTAATTAGCCAGTTTACATACTCAAATCGAAGTCAAAGCCAGCTATTCAATATAATTTAAATCTTTTATAGTTGGGAGCTTTTAATTTTTGAAAACAATAAGTATGAACTATTAGACTAGAATCGTAAAAAAAAACTGGATATTTCTCAACAAACATAAGTCCTCTTTCTTGAGGAAAGAGTCCATTCATTACATTTCAATATCATGGAAAGGTACTACATTCACAATTATAATGTAATTGTAACTGATATTAAGTTTTGCTCAAGAGTGCAATATATAGATTTATTAAAGCATTTTATGAGACAAATCCACATGCCATGGAAGACAAAGGTAATTTATTTATGTTTATTGGCGGTGATTTTTTTACATGTAATAATATTATTCCTCTTACATCTCATATAAGTCAATGAACAATTTAAAATGTTCCTTTATAAATATCAATTTTATCTCAGTGGAATCGCTCAAAAAATTTCTAAGTCAATGTAAACAATGAAAAAAAATATAAAAAATTCGACAAGTATAGCAGGTGATCTCTTAGTCTAAGATAAACAAGCAGTTTTTATAGCGTTATTGCTCTTTCCCATAATTGAAACTTCATGATTTTTTTTTTATGAATTGCTAATTTTTTATTGCATTTTTGGTCAAATTTTCATTATTTTTTAATCAGCCGTTTAGCGTCAAAAAAACATTTTCTGAAAACAGAAATCGTACTGTAACGCCCCATTAGCGAATGTAATTTTGAAAAAAAATGTCTCAACTCATTCTACACATAATGTTCTATTTATAGGCATAGTTTTATTTTTGTCCGTCAAACAGTATGGCTTGTATCTCTCTCACAAGGTTTGAGATTGAATTATAAGTCAAAATTTGTACATTTTATTGAAAAAAAAAATATTTCCTGTTGTTTTAAAATTCTGAATATATTTTTCGTTTGTTTTATTTGTAACCTCAAAGATAATGTCAAAATTTCAAAACTCTAGGGTTATCAGTTTAGGAGAAATAAATGTTTTAAAAAATACAGTTTTTGGCAAAAAAAAGTGACTTTCCCATCATGCATAATTCTTCCCAAACAATAGGGATCTTCGTCTTTATGAGGCCCATTTTTGCGTAAAATATCAACTTGATCCATCAAAGATTCTGGACCGTAGCGTGGTAACAAGCAATGCTAACACACTCACCCACCCACCCACCCACACACACACACACAGACATCATATTAAAAACATCATAAAACGACTTCTGGACCTCAAAACATGTAATTCCGTCAAAATCTCGAGATCGAATTTTTTCATGATCACTATACTTTACTTATAGTAAAGTAATAAAATATTCATTTATAATTTTTGTCACTTTGAATGAAAAGATTATTCATTGATTCAAATATTCACATTTATTGGGGCCAGCACGTTTAAAGAAATATATCAGATTTTCTTCACCCTTTATGGAAGTTACCCACTGATACAGAACAAAGCAGTACTGTACCCTTACCTCAGATAGTTTTCATTCTCTTCTATGGTGATTTTCCGAATAAAAGGCACGTGCTATACATGAAGTCACATATTTTCATTATATTTCTTTTATGAACAGTCTATAACTGCTAGTAGTACCCTGTAGTAGAATCAGCCCGCACGAGTAAATACAAAATAGTAAGGATAATTATTTTAAGAGATTTTTTTGTTTAAAACACTGCTGTTCCTGTTCTGTTACTTCTGTATAGTATTGTATCAGCAGCTAAATGTGAATCATTATTTGTTAGAATCAAATTATCAAATAGAACAAATATAATTTATACCAATAGTTGGAACGTATTCTACAATCTATACCAATACATACTACGTTATCCATAATTTATGGTTATGTACATGATTTTAGAAAGAATAATTTGTAGCAATTACTATTAATTAACTTACAATTTTTAATTTCAGAAAATAAGCAAAGTAGTCATTATTAGAACAAAAATTAATAGAAAATGTTTGGCAAGAATATTTCACCACCTGGCAGGTTACTATCAAAATGATAAAAAGTGACAAATGCAAATGCACACTTTTACAGTTCTTTTAAGATGTTGAAGGCTATAGATATGTCACAGGGAAAAATGTTTCGAATGAAAGTGGAAGAGATAAAATTGTGTCCGATAATGTATTTTCAATTTTTTTCTAAACTCATTTGTTTTTAAAACAATTTAAAATGAATACTTAACTATCAATTTGTTATATTATTTTATTCCTTATAACTTTTACAGATTGAGATATTGTCATGGTTTAAGAAATCATTCACATATAACTTATCAAGGAGTAATTAAGGATACTAATTTGATTTATTAGTACCTGACCCACTGTGGCTGCAATCTGTAGAAATGATCAAATGTAGTATCAAAAATGCGAATTATTATAACAATCTGTATATACTATCATCACTTAAAGTACACATATGATAAATAAAACCTACATTTTGTGATCAACACGTGATGTAGAATATATATGGCTATTAGGGTTCTATCTCTAAAGCTCTTGGTCCAAGGAGGAGTTTGATAACCAAATGAACATACAGACGCTGTTCTGTTTTATTGTTTTAGATTTGGCAAATTTATGTTTGTTGATTGACTTATTCGAGTGACATAGTTTTAAAGGTTTTAGAAGGTGCACTGTACTTAGGGCAAGGGTTGAGTACATTGTACAGTAGAAATGAATGTTCACAGTAGCACTTGTAGTACTTAGTGTACTTTGTAAGAATACTGATGGTCGAGTTACAAATTTAATATTTGATTGGCACAATGGTTGGATATGGCAAAAATTTACACTGCCACCTGCTCCAGTGGAGATGCTTTAATTTTTTATCCAACATCTAAAAGGTTACATTTAATTTGAATGGTTTTTGATCTTCATCGGTTTAGATTCTGTGTTTAAACAAAACACTCCATATTATTTTTCCTGACGATTGTATCACAAACAGCTTGGGTAGGGATATTTCACTTGGACTGTACTATACTCACGATAAAGTAGTAAACAACCTCTTGACTGTACAGTAACCGAAAAATTATTTCAAGTTTCATTGTCATATATAAAATTGATCAAACAATGTCTTTTCCAGTTACTATTTATGATTGATTCAGTGTTACTTTATATTTAATTAAATAAAAGCAAATAGAATGAGTGCCAGTGGGCTGAACAGATGTGAATGCAGAGGGTGGATTATAGGAAAATGGGAGGAGGATTAATGCGTAGCCTGGCTGGGTCGGCGCCCAACTTAGAGATTCCTGCGTCTAACTCCAAACTTATGCCTCAGAAATCCCTACTCATAGCAAAAAGCCAACCATGAGTCCGGAGGGAGATTGACTTCTATAACCTAACTACCTGTATATTATGCAAACTTAGAAATTTACCTGTGACCTCTTGAATGAAAACATAAATGCGACATTTTGAAATTTAGAAACTTATCATTAAAATCTGTTCAATATTTTATTTTTGACATTTAAAAGAAATAAAAATACCAATTAATAATATTATTAATGAGCATAATAAATTTTGATAATTACATACAAATTTGATTTGATGTATACAAGTTTCCGTTAGATGATGGACTTTAAGCCACATGGGGCATTGTTAGCACTGGACGGGTGACACCTTCTGCCGTTGGTGGCTTACACATGGTTTAAATAGGTTCTGAATCAATAAAAATAGCGTCTCACTCACCCTTTGAACCACCCAAAAGGCATTCAGCCCCTATGGTGTTGGTGTTAGAAAAAGTTTCAATGTTTTTTTATGGTAACTTTTTTGATTATGAACCAAAAGTTTCCTAAAAAAGAACGAATAAAATTTGATTATACCAGAGAGTAATTACGACAACACAGAATTGTCGTAAACCACTCTATTTTTTTTTGTTCTACCAAAATAATCAAATGTTTTTTTCTAGATAAATGGCTCACAATCTTCTAAGGAAATTTATTTCTTCATATTTTTGTAAGTGACAGATTATATATTAATATTAATTAAATTGATGTATTTTTCATCTTGTATTGAATTATTCAAATGAAAATTACCGAAATATATTATCATATATAGTTAATTTTTCATTAATTATTAATCGTTTCTTACCACCTCTACCACTTTTATATTTTGACTTGATGAGTACAAGTTCCTGTTAGATGATCGACTTTAAGCCACATGGGGTTTGTTAGAACTTGACGGGTGAGACCATGTGCCGTTGGTGGCTTACACATGGTCTAAATGGGTTCTGAATCAATAAATACTGTTATTGATAATGTTATGGATTGTAAAGAGAACTTCATTTGTTGGAGTATTAAAAATGAGTTAAAAATCTGTCTTAAAATATTTGAGCAATCACATTCATCTTGTACTAACTTTATGAAATTGATTTTAAACTTCATTTAAATAATTTTGTTTACAAGCAACAAAAGTTGTTATAATGTGATTAAGGATGCAAGGTTTACAGTGATGTTATATAGTAAATAAATCGTTGTTTAATTTTATATGAATTTAACAAAATTATTAGTACTAGTCTGAATAAATTATTTGTTATTTAGCTGCTATTTCAGTTATGAGGGAGCATATTACCGACTTGATTCTGGTCCTAAATTTAGTTTTACTCAAGTTTACTATAAGGGCCTTTGACCAATCTTCTGCTGGCTAAGAACTGATGGTTTTGAGTTTTAGTCAAGGAACTTGGGCATCATCAACACAATTTTCACCTCCTACACGAAAAAGTTGAAAACTCGAACTTGAAGGATTCCAAGCAATAAGATAATTGTATAAGTTTTTATAACGTAATACAAGTTTTAAGTTTAATTTATTAAATACTAGCAAACGTACCCGTCTTTGACGGAATCAAAAATTCTATTATACTTGGTATTCCAAAATATCAATTATAGTATTATACTAATACTACAATTAGAAGTTATAGAATAGTAGAAAGTACCATTATTAGTACAGTGCTAAACAAATGCCTCTGTATACAAAGATTAGATTTTAAGTTAGACATACACAAATCTACAATCAATGTTTCAGCTTTATATGTCTTATGGTGGCAATATTATGTGGACGAACCGACAGACAGAAATTATTCTAAGGGTACATGTGGCTCTCTGAAGTATGAAAACTAAAGAAAACTTGAAATGAGTTAGTTCTAATTAACGTGCTCCCAGTCAAAAGCTAGCACGGAAGCCACTGGGCTACTCTGGTTCCATACCTTACTTTATTACCAGTGTTTATATTACGCAAATATTAAATTAAAAAAAAAAACTTTTGTTGTATTTATTTATAATACATTAGCACTACTGTCATCGGCGAGCAAGCAAGCTACTGGCTACCCTGGCTAGACCCCTTTACTTTATTACCATTTTTTATATTATCCACATTTTAGATTCAAAAAAATATTTGTTCGTTACATTTATTTATAATACATTTGCACTACTGTCATCGGCGATCACGCAAGCCACTGGGCTATTCCCATACCTTACATTATTACCAGTGTATTTATTAAGCAAATATTAAATTAAAAAAAAGTTTATAGTTATATATAATACATAGCAAACGTACCCGTCTTTGACGGAATCAGAAGTTCCGTCATTTTCGGTATTCCAAAATGTCATTAGAAATTATAGAACAGTAGAAAATACCATTATTACTACAGTGTTAAACAAATGCCTCTAAATACACTACATTAGCTGTCTGTCCTTCAGGTTCATGGTAGAAGAAAGAGTTGAAACCTCTGACCCTTGAGCAAGTAAACTACATTTGACCATGTGAGAAAAACTTGGTTTCGCTACCTTGTATTCCTGCGTTAGATGAAGTCTCCCTTTGCGACTTAGTTAACGTCATTGCGAAATAGACTCTGACCGGACTTGGCAATCATTTCAACGTAAACAGACAGTGGCTCGGAATCAATGGTATGTGTGGTATACACACAGACCCCTATACCACATCCAGTCATTATGTCCGCCTCTATGGCATATCTGTGTAGAGCACAAACTCAGAGTCGTGTCCCGTTGCACAGCTTTGGGGCAGTCATGTTTCGTAACATGAAATTTGTTACTGCTACTAAATTGCAGCATGATTGGTTCTCCTACTTTAAGTTTTTACTCATGAGCAGGCAGTCCAGGAGAAATAAATTCAGAGTCAAGAAATTCAATTAGATAATGAACTGCTTCTTCATCACCAATCCAATCTCTTTACTGACTTGTAAGGTCTTTCCTCGGTATGATATAGCGTAAGAACTTGTTTGTTGATTTTTCCTGCCTGTTCATATTAAGAGTTGAGAATTGCTCGTTTACAAAACTATTTATTCGTAATAGATAGTACATCCTCAACTCTGGGAAACACTTTTTCAAAGATGTCAAATACGCAATATATTCATATGCTCCAATGAAATTAAAATCAACTAACAATACCTACTTGCTTCACCTGAGTATTTTCAAAACAAACTTGTCTGTGAAGTTAGGAAAATACGCTTAAAGCCCTATAACTTCGTTTCTATACTTAATTATGAATCTATTTAGAGCCCATATTTTAAGCTAGACATACACAAATCCAGTGTCAAAGTTTCAGCTCGCCATGTCTTATGGGGGCTGAGTTTACTTGTGACAAACGTTTTTGCTTTAAATGTCCATAACTTCACTTCTACGTTGAATTTCCAAATAATTCAGAGCCTATATTTTAAGTTAGACCTACCCAAATCTACTGTAAAAGTTTCAGCTTTATATGTCTTATGGTAGCTGAGTTTACTTGTGACAAAGTTTTGCGGACAAACAGACAAACCGACAAACCGACAGGAATTTTTCTAAGGGTGGATTCGGTTTCTCCAATGTATGAAACGTAAAGAAAACTTGAATTGAGTCAGTTCTAAGCAATGTACATACAAAATCATTATTTTATTTATATAGATGTAGCTATGAAATATAACTTCTAAATTTTTGAAATTGTTGCAAAGAATCAGAGATGATGGTTTTGAAGATAGAGTTATGGAAAATGTTAATCAAAGATAATATTTAACTATCACATGTCCTGAACTTTCATTTTAATGAATAAAGATGAGGTTAAGCAATTCTGTGAAAATGATAATTGAATTGTATGTATGAATAATAATGTTCTAATTTTAATTAAAATATTTATATCAATCAAACAAATTAATATGATTGTCCAGCGTTCTTGATTTGCACTAGATGATCAAATTTAAGCAAATTTGGGTATGGTTACCAGTTGGATAGGTGACACTGCATACTGTTAGCACCTTCCACAATACATCTTCTCCAGGGTTAATTGGTATAGAATCAAAAGTGAGACACAACTTAGCCTCTTGTAAAACGACTAACTTATTAGTGTAGGCAATGAGGAAAAAATTGAAATTAAATAATGAATTTCCAGAAAAAGATTTTGGAACCCAATACTCTACTTCCTATTGGCTCCTAGTCTCATAACAGAATATACTTTAGGAACTATTGTATTATGCTATAAGAATATTGTGTTACCTATTTATAATAAACGGATAAACCATTCAAGAAAAAAATATAAAGGACTTTTAATTACGCACATTTTAAAAGATTATTCAATCAATAAATAAAAAGTCCCAGCTCAACATTTGGATGAAACATTACTCAACTTCAAAGTGTTAAGTAAACATTTCCTCCATATGCTATCCAAGCTTTGGTACGAGAGAGTAACACGGAATCTAGAACTAGAGTGTCGTAAACCATTCTAGGTTTTCTTATTCCATCAAAATAACTAAATAATCTTATCCAGATAATGGCTCACAACCTTCTATTAATTGAAGTGCAATGTTGTTTACAAAAACCACTAAGGAAACTTCCAATTATCTAATTAAAATGGTTTGTTACATTATTAAACTATAATACAATTGTTGAACCATTAATTTGTTATTACAAATGTGGACAAGTTGGACAGTGGATGGGTGAGGAAGACCACCAAGTTGAAGAAGTATACTCGAATTATAATACCCTTGCAATTAATTTTATTAATTTGTTTTCTTACTAATAGACTGGAATGAAATTAAAGAAAGGTTAGAGCGAAAAATAAGAGGAAAAATATAAGAGTACTGGGAAATCAGTAAAAGTAGAAAAGATAAATAATAGGAGCAATTAAGACAGCCACGAATCTTTAGAGAGGAAAAAGAGGAGAGGCGATGAGGGGATCTGAGCAATTAATTAATAAAGTGGAAGAAAAATCGTGGGGTTGAGAGCCTCAGGGGTGTTTATTTAATGCCAGCACACCTTAATGCAATTTAAGTAAGGCGCGGAGAGGATAACGCTTGTGTAATTCCATTAACCTAATGAAGATACAGAATATATATAGGGAAGGGAGCGGCAGGTTCATTAAGATCCTCCCACCCCCTTTTATATCATCTATTTTACAAATTGAGGGGTGGTGGGGTCCCGCGCAGCGCCACCCTCCTCGACCTGTTTAAATTCCAAGTGCTCCTAACAATGATTGGCAAAGTCAACACACCAACATTACTCCAAGTAATTCCCAATCACATCCCTCCAACATTAACAAATTCATCCTTAACCATTCAGATCTTTCATGTTTATCATTTACACGAACTTTTCCGACAATTTCAATTGAACAGTTTAAATTAAGTGAAACTTATATCATAAAATCAAATATTGGAGATGTGAAAAAAATATTTTTCAATTCAACCATTGTTTGAATATTTATATTCTTATAGTTCACAAAATATTTTTTCCCCCAACTGAAGGGAGTAATATAACTTTATAAATAGTACATAATTTATTTTACATAATTTAAATCACACTTTAAATATAATTTAGAAATTAAATTTAAAAAAAAATATGCATATTACCATTCATAGCACATCCGAAAATACTGTTTAGAAAGTTTTCATTGTACGTTTCACTTTCCATATGTAGACTTCGTATAAATAATTGGGAAACAAATTTAATTTACTAATATTGATAAATCGAAATTTTAAATTTAATTTCAGCGTATTAGAATAATTTTGGCATACAATTATTTTAATTTTAGCCTTATAATTCGTCTTGAGATAGTATTAGGGTTGTGCAAAATGTTTTGCTTAGCAGTCATTCACAAATTTATTTTCTTGTTGAAATTCGTCGGTTTAGTTACGTTTCATCCTTCTTAAACATGGCTTAACTTTCCAAAAGTGGCTACCAGAAAGTAAAACTCAAGCAAAAATGGCGTGAAAAAATAATACTGCCTGAAATTTAATTAACTAAGTAAATGTGTTTCTTTATTTTTTTATCCTCTTCTCTAAGAGCATGCGTTTTTCAATAATGGTGCAATAATTAATATTAGCAGGAGTTTATTGATGAAGTTTTCTATATCCCATATTACTGTCACTACTAACTTTTTATAACAATAAGAAAATTTTGAACATAACAATAAATGTAATAACCATTTGCAGGAGATCTTAGTCTATAACTTTCTTTAAATAAATTTTCAATGATTGTTGTCGTGTGCTAGTGGAGACTTATGAGAAGAAACCTTCATCTGAAAGAAGTTGTAAACTATAAGTCTAGTAGTTTTAAGATAGTGAACAAGAGAGAAAAGAAGTGGTGAAGATTAGTGGTGAAAGAAAAGAATGTTAGAAAAGAAATAGTTTGCAATTACTAAATGCAGATTCACAAAGAATACTCTCTACTTACGTTGTATTGGTCTTGTTTTACTCGTGTCTTTAATGATTTACCAGTTTGACCAATATGAATTTTATGACATTTTTTGCACGGAATTTTATAAATACTACCGAACCCCAATACCCTTTCTGGACATTAGTCCTTTCCTGCGCGTTCACCGTTTTAAAATACCACTCTTCCCTCCCACTTTTGTCAACCCCTCACCAGATGTGTCGTGCATCTAGTGTTTCAGTTGGGTTTTTGACTCTGACGAAGACCGCTTGTTACGGTTGAAAGATCTTAGTCTTGTTTTCCCATTTTCATATTGTGGTTTGATCATTCATTGTTATATATAAATATATCATGAGACATAACAGAGTTCTTATTCAACTGTCCAATGCTCGACCACACGTAGATTAGTCAATTATCTACAACAGGGTTGGTTGCCTTTATATATCATATCAAAAACAGATGTAAATTGTGTCTGGCCCCGATGACAGATTCATAGCTTAGACACAAGAATATCTCACTATCGGTGAAGGATCTCATTTATAATGTAGCAATCAGAACTAGCATAACTTACGGATGTCTGGCAGAGTTCCAGGCAGCAAAACTAATGCAAAGACCCTCCAGATAGTTCAAAATAAAGCTACCTTACTTTGCCAGAATATGGATTTTCTAAAGGGATCACAAGCTGAAATTCATCACTCAACTGGTCACAAATGGTGAATAAAAAACTCGTCCCTTCCTAACCTCCTCACCCTAAACCTATCTCCAGTATACGCCTTATCACATTCTATGTAATCTCACACACACAGAAGTTAATCTAGAGGGGGTAGTTGCTAGACATTATACTGTTAATTGCAACGTGCACTTTAGTGTATAGAAAGATTCATTAGTCGTTATTAATACGAATCAAGCGCATATTATTATATCTATTCCTCGAACGGCAGAAGCCACTTTAACATGACTACTCCATCAATGCCTTGTACACTAATGAAGCCATTATAAATAGCAAAGTAAGGATAATCAAGCGGTTATTTTGTTAATTAATGAAAATATTTATTGTGTACAAAACTTTTGGAATGCTCTTGCCATTGTGTATTTGAGCTAGGTCTCGTAAGGGGGCCAGGTTAACTCAGGTTTACTCGCCTCTGAACTGATAGAACCGGGGTTCGATCCCCACCTGACCTTCGATTTATTCATGTGAGAGACAGAAATAAATCTGAGCACGTCGTCCCTCGGAGAAGGACGTTAAACCGTCGGTCCCGAGCCTGTACGATGTCAGGTACTCGTTAAAGATCCTTCCTCTAAGTATACTTGATTTAGGACTCCCACTGCAGAATCAATCTTCATTTTGTGTTACCACAAAACGCCAATGCTCGGCCTACGTGTGTTCCCTTGTGGGACTACCACTGCAACCTAACCTAACCTAATCTAGGTCTCGTAACCTGGCTTGCTGAGTATGTATTAATGCTTGTTGTGTCTTGATAACTGAGAGTGTCTCAGATTTATTATGAAATAATTTTTTCAAGAATATTATTCTATTCAAAATTTGTGAAGGAATAAAAGCGAGTGAGGATTAGAGAGAGAGAGAGTTGAAAGACGTATCTCTATTCATTCATACTTAATGAAAATACTAAAAATCCTTGACACCTGAGACATTAAACGAATAGCGTGTTTCCTTAAAAAAATATAAGAAATTACAAATATTTTTAATATTAACAACATATTTTGATTAATTTGAACTTCTAATGTTCGGAAAAATCAATGAATAATTTGTTTGACTATTTTCCATAATACAAACATGAGATAGATATTCATAAATCAGCGAAATTAAAATATAAATGATTGAAGTATGAAGTTAAATGTTTAAAATTTAATGTGTCGTTTGATAGATTTGTTATCAACAATGCTAAAGAATGTTTTTTTTTTAAATTTATCAATAACATTCCTTTATTGTGTATACAAAAACAAATTACATATAACAAATATCTTGAAAACATGAAACGATAGCTTTTCCTTGAAATTATCATTATAAAGTTATTTATAGCTGAAATGGGTCTTTTCTATCCTATTGATTTCAGCTTTCAAACATTTTTATTGTTTTTTTTGGCAATATTGGTGAATAAAATAATAATAATTCAATATATATAATTTCTTAAACTGTTTAGAAAAATAATTTTTTTTATAAACATATTCTTCACAGAGTTAAACAAAAAATCTTAAAATTTTAATTCTGCTATTAATTAATCTACAACTGTCTAGTATATTTGCATAAAATAGATAGTTGGCCAACTTTTTCATAACAACAAGTAGTCAGGTTTTTTCTCAGGTGTAGGTTATTTTTAGTTTTTTTTTTTTTTAGTTTAAGAAATCTCTGGAGCTAAATGAAAGTCGTCCACAAATATTTGAAATCTTGAAATGTCGTATGCAGGTCAGATATTTCATTTATCAATTACGTAAATAATTTTGTCATTAATATGAAAATTAGTTGGTAATTATTAGCAATATATTTATAAGACATTGTAACTGGATCTCAAGCCACTGCATTTATTTTACAGTATAAACCAGCACTTGCGTGCTGGCTAAAAAGCCTAGTTTCTGTCTCAAGTACCCTTTAAAATTTCTACACAGTAATTAAACAGAAGATTAATTTCTATAGAATAGAAATTTTAAAACTCTAGAGTTGGTAGTTTAGGAGAAAAAAAAGTTGTTTAAAAACGCATTTTGGCCGAAAAAGTGACTTTATCATCATGCATAATTACCCTCAAACTATACAGCACATCTACACTACGAGGCCAATTTTTGTGCCAAATATTTATTTGAACCATCAATGATTACGGACTGTAGCATGTGCAAGAACTTTTGGATACACACTCACCCACAAGACATCATCGAAAAACGTCATAAAAAGACTTTAGGGACCTTAAAACATGTAAATCCGTCAAAATTTCGAGATTGAATTTTTTCACGACTACTATACTTATAGTAAACTAAAAATTCAGTATACAAATGAAAATTGAATGTAGTAATTACGATTTCATAAAGACCAAAGAAAGTTAAATGTAAGATATTGTGGTATCGATAATTACAAAAGAATGGAAGTGTGATTAAAAACTAATATAACCTTCAATGTTATTCACTCGTGTGTTCTTATTGTTTAACTTTCACGAAAGTAGGGAATAGAAAACTATTTCACACACAAAAAAAAGACTCCAATGACGCAATTCTTACTTAAAAACTGTCCTAGTAATCCATGCCGAATCACAGAGGCCACAACTCAGTGTTATTGTTGTTCTTGACTCTGCCATAAAATTACAAAACATCATCCAGATAACCTAGCAAAAACTGTTCATATCTTCAAACAGTCATTTTATTCTTTCCTGTCATTAGAAGGTTGAAAGTTTTCTATGATTATGAATTATTTTAGCTTGACCTATGAAAGGTCAAATATATCTTATTGTTATAGGCTCAGTTTAGCCTAGCCTAAGATAAGAAGGTCACACTGATGTTATGAGAGTATTTGAAGGTTTTATCTGGCAATTCAGTCATTTCAAAAATCCTGTGAGTTCCAAGGTTATACATTTATCTCATTATAAACTCATAGTCGATAAAAAACAAAAAATAATAATAGTAATAATAAATTTAACATCATTTTTGTTTGAAGTACTAGTATAACTGTTCATTATTTCTGTATTGCAGAGTATCAGACCTACATTTCAAGTAAATCAGTATTTACAAAAAAAAAACCTAACATAATTAATATTAATAAATAAAAGGTTATCTACGAGTGTATAAATATGTAAAAGACTTAACAGTAAACACTAAAAATAAAAATCGAAATCCAAACCTTAATACGAAATTCAAAACTGAGACCATGATCTTTCAACCAATACAGCTGGTCGTCCTGAGAATTACTCACGACAGTTTAAGTGTGTCTCTGAAGAAGAAGGTTACTTTGATTGAAAACTCTTGGTCTTAGTTCGAATGTTTTATTATGCCTTCGACTTTCATATATATCTAAATTCAAATATAAACTAAAGTAACATACTGGGTAATATACTTGTACATATAAATGAATTCAGAAAGCCTAATTATTAACAATTTCTATTAATTAATGTATAGTTCCTATTAAAAGAATCTCATACAAACTGGCTGAGACTTACTATGCATAATCTACCAGAACAAGACATTTTTGACAATTGTACTTACACAATAGTGAAACAGAACTCAAAATTAATAAAAAAAAAAGTATAATAAGGAAAGTAATCCAAGGGCATAAGAAAAACTGGATGTCTGATTATTAATGCTATAATTGCAAAGGGGACAAAAATGAAATGGAGCCTTTGTAAAGCAGCTGATCATATAACAATCTTTCCTTGTTTTAATTGCAATATCTTCACTTAACATAAGGGTACTTCTAAAAACAAACAGATATATTCTACTTGTGAGAAATTTTTCATAGAAATTTGTATTCGTTAAAAACAAATATGCTGTGATTGAGTAGGATATAATCAACGTAAAAAATCGAATAAAGAACCATTAGAAGTCAAAAACTGTCCGATGAGCATGCCATGTTCTGTTTATTTGATGATAACAAATAAAATCCTACAAACTACTGATTACAAAAGCTGTTAGCTCACAGAACGAATAAGTATGTATGGAAAAAAAAACATGAACATTAAGTGCTTACAAATAATTTTAGCGACCAATTTATAATGGCTGTTCTTTAGTCTGTGTGGATGGTGTTATGGCCAGAATATCTTACAAAAAAAGTTATAATCACTATATTTCATATTTGAATTTTAGATAGAAGAGCAAGCTCGGAACCAATATTTCACTTTATTAGAAGATACCCTGTATGAAACTAAATTGGTGTTTTGCGATTTGTTAGAAATTTACCCACATAATTTTGATTATAATCTCTGTGGCTTTAACGTTTTAAACGTCATTTAATAACAGATAATCATTTAATGGAACCATAATAACGTAATTTAAATACACTTTTGACATTTAATGTGTAAAGGATGTGATTTGATTAGAAAGTATACTTCAGTATCAAAAGTTTAAAAAAACCTAATCTGAAATAAAAATAAACACATTTCTGTTATACTCTGATTAAGTGATACTGATATTAAATATATCAGTAAAAATAATATAAACTGCATTTATCAGTTTATTTTACTGAAAAACAATAATATATGGATAATAAATATACAATTTGAACCGAAACTGAGAGAGAAAAATCGGAGAAGTATTTCGTAAATAATAGGTCTGGAACAAGCTTGCCTACACCACTGCTTTGCAAATAGGGTAGGAAGCTTTCTTTGGATTTATTCAAAAAATCGGCCAGGTCAAAGGTTCCTCCGGATATTGAGTTTTTAATTTTAACTAATAATTATTAATACAAATTCTTCTTATTTTAAATATAATTTCTGGTGAAGGTATAAAGGAATTAATATTCATTTTTTTTAATTTAATTTACTTTCAGAGAAATTATAAATCTAATGTAATATAATTGCAGAGTGTTTATATTTGTCATCAAAATTCTCCTAAGTTTTTAGAGATAGACCACAGTATCATGTATATTCCATACCTAAATGAACCATTCTTTTTGAAAATTAACGTTTTGATTTATGTATTAAAGTAGACGTCCTAATAACGGCATTATTAAATTCGTATTTTCTGCTCTGCATTCGATTATTTCAACTTGCCGTACTCTCTGTTTGAATGTTACTAATAATGAAAATAGGTATTGGTAATTTACGTTTTGCAAAGACTTTTCAGATTGTTTTTATGTATAAATGTGTAATTTTATAAGTGATAAAATATACCAATATTTGATAATAATATATTTTAAAAATAAATAGTTTTGAAGAAAAATCAAAATGAATAGTGGATTACAAATTTTATTCTCTACAGTTTTTATTAGTAATATTTCTCTCTGTGACGTCACCTAAGCCCTTAAGATCTTAAAAAACTGTAAAAGTGTATAAGCGGCGTCTACTATTTGTTTGTATTTTGACATTAACTGGTCTGTGATGCAGATATTCATAGCGTATGTTGTTTTTCACATTAAGGTTTCATAATATTTCATTACCCCTGCCCTTCTTTTCATAGATAGAACTAAGAACTAAAATTGAATATTAATAATTGCTAAAAATGATGCTCTGCTGAATTCTTGCGTATAATCATTTATTCATACAACACTTTTATTGACTGTCCTGAATTATACTCAATTTTACAGGATAATTTTAACAATTTCGATTCAGTTGATAATTAGTATATATATTCTACAACAAGGTTGTCCAAACTTTATGGGGACGCGGGCCGCATTCGGCAAGGAAATTAGATCGCAGGCCGCAGTACCAGATGTAAAGTAAAACACGTACTTGTAAATGAATCTTTATTTTTATCATAAAAACATATATTATCATAAAAAAATAATTGACAAATATGGATATGAAATAAACCCTTAAATATAATTGTTAAAAATATTTAAGGAAGTACGTAAAACGGTACAGTTTACTTAAAATTCAGTGGCAGTCTTCGAGAGATGTTTGATTAAGTAGATTCCTCTCTTTGAATTTAATCGACTTCATTGCGGAAATGCTGCTTCACAAATGTAGGTACTGCCAAACATTGACATCAAGTGCAATCCAAAACGGCGTAAATTAGGATAATGCTCTTCAGAAAGAAGAGGCCAAAATTGAGTGAAAGGCAGTGTAGCTTTGCTTAATAAAAACAGGTCACTTTGCAAGTCACACAATTCAAGCTGCAAATCTTGATCGGCTTCTGATATCGTTATAGTCAGCGGAGCATTGAATACATTGAAAAGGAATCGTGTGAATGTTCGATTTGAAAAAGACGAAAAGAAAAAGTAACTCGAACAACGAACTTGTTTTGATTAAAAATTGACAGCAAGACAATTGACGACTTGACATGTGACAGCAAGACAATTGACGACTTGACATGTGACAGCAAGACAATTGACGACTTGACATGTGACAGCAATGTATAAAAACAAGTCAAAACAAACAATTTTGGCAGCGCGGTCCAAAAAATAAAATAAAATAAATACATAAAAAATAAAAATAAATAAAAAATAAATAAAATAGAATAAATAATATTCCAATTCAAACTTAAATAAAGTTTAAGAAAAAACAACTTTTTTCGAATATAACTCAATAGGTGTCTAAATAATATTAATTTTTAAAAGTTTTCTAGAAGAGGCCGTGGGCCGCATTGAAGGGGGTCGCGGGCCGCATGCGGCCAAACTTTGGACAACCCTGCTCTACAATGGAGAAATGACAGAGGTTTAACAGTACGATAAACAAAAAGTCTGTCAAATTAATTGTTGTTACCTTTATTATTTGCTAAGTCGACAACAACACTTAAGTCGACTTGGCCGGAGAGGACTGCTCATTCATAATCAGGTAAATAAAAGGCGTGTGGTGTCTCTTTTTGAAATTAGATTGAAATTGTTTTTGAAATAGAAACGATACATTCCTTCTCAAATAGTTGATGAAGGTTTATAACATGCCGGGAACATGTTATAAAGAGTTTATTTCTTATTTAAGGCGATTTCTTGTTCATGTTTAGGTGTTTTGGGTTCATATTCATTTCATAATAACAATCTTTTTACAAGTGCTGCCATCTGTTAAGCTTAAGTCATACACGTCGTACCCTAAAATATATCTATGAGCATATACTCTTTGTGTGTTTAAGAACTCCATTATTTTTGAGTAACATTGTAGCATAAAAAGAACTTTTTCAGTTTTTATGGAATATGGCTACCATCTGTAAGCCACTTCATGGGTGACTCTATAAACTTAAAATATATTATTAGAAATTGTCACAATACGCATATTTCATAAACTTACAATATTAGTTGAGAAATATTACATTACAAATTAGAAAAGTTCTCCCTGTAGTAACATGAGAAGTTTTAGGTAAATAAACATCTTGATAAGAGAAAACATACCTAATACAAAACAAAACAACAGGATCAGTTCCAAAAATTTAGGTTAACAAAATAGAAAAATTCTTAAAGGGTTAAAAGAATTACTCTGTACTTTTTGGATATTGAAATAGTTTTTGATAGCATATCCGTGTTGTCCATTAAATCAACAGGAATACACAGATTCATTAATCCAGAAACTTTAGAATTAATGCAAGATAACTCAACGAACAATTGTCGGGAAGTCGAACAATTGGTCAGAAATGATTACCTGGAGTGTAAGATTGCTGATTTCAAGAAAGGGTCTCTCTAGTCTGGTATAATAGTGAAGAGTCAAAAATTAATAATGAAATAAGTAAAAATAAGTTAACTCTCAAGTACAGTGGCATACCTAGAACTTTTGCCGCCCGGGGCAATCTCCAGTTTGCCGCCCTTTCTATTATAAGTTAATCAAATAGTGGTTTTCATAAATTAATACACATAAATAAATTATTAAGTTATTTAATCAATATTAATTAATACACAGAGTAAATTTTTTAGACATATTTGTATGTACTCGTAAACATATTTATATAATATCTACTCTTCTAGCTTTCATACTAGAAAAATCGTGTATAATGCTCTCAAAATTTATATTATTTGTAATTTCTTGTTCTATTGACAATATTGCAAGATTTTGTAGTCTTAATTGACTCATTGTAGAACGATGATAATTTTTTATCAACTTCAATTTTGAGAAGCTTCTTTCGCAAATAGCGACACTGATTGAAATTGTTAAAAAAATTCTTAACAAAATTAAAATGTTGGGAACAGAATTTTCCAACCTATACTGCTGAATAAACTTTAGCAGATCAAGAGGGCCCTTCTCCCCGTTTTTCCAATGTTTTGCCTCTTCTTTTAGTGTAGGTACAGCCATAAAAACCTGGATCCTTTTTCTTTCAATATGGAACTGTTCTTTATCAATGTCAATCAAGTCATTTATTTGACATTCAAATTCTTCATTTAGTAGGTTACATGGTATTATACACGAATATTTTCTTACAAGACCATGCAACTGATCGAAGCGTTCTTTTATTTCCTTTATAATTCTGTCCATAGATGAAAACATTTCTCTTCGTACTTCTTCTTCTAAGGATAGCCCCACGTCTTGCGAATTTTCCCCACTCATATTTTTTCTCCTTCTAACTCGACGCTCAGTCGACATCTCCAACTCTTCACAAATTATTTTGGCTGCTATAACAGCGTTTTGTACTAGCGTATCTCTTTGTTCCATGAAATGTGTTTGCAAAGAATTTAGTTTTATATGGCATTGGTGGACATTTAACCCTTTTATTTGCAGGTATTTTTGAGCGTCATTAATTTACAAAAGGACGGGTTCCCATAAATGAAGGTAACATAGAAAAGAAAAAGATTGCATAGAATTGAGTAATACTCCAGCATCTGATCTCGTTTTACTATTTTCTTCTTCAGATGTCAATTTTTCCAAAGTGCTTAAAATGTGAAAAAAATGTTTTTTTTACTATAGTTACCGCGGCAGCTCTAGCGCTCCAGCGAGTTTCTACACTGCGTTTAACACCTTGACCAGTGACAATTTACACTAAAATGCATTTATATACACCGAGGAATAATATTCGAAATCATATAGTTAATCATAATTTATATAAATCAAATATTAAACTTATAATAATCATAATAATCATTTGTTATTCAAGAAAGAAAATAAATATGAAATGAATAAGTTGCTTTTTACAACTATAAGTAAATATAAAAAATGCCGCCCCTAGGTAAGTGCCGCCCGGTGCGGACCGCACCAATGAGACTTTGGTTTTGTTTTCGGTACACAAGTCTTCAAGGCTCTATTTCTATTAAGCTATTATAAAACTATAAAGCTTTATTCTTATAAAAAAAAAGAGTATCTACTGTCTGTATGTGTATGCTGTTTGTGTTCAGTTAAATTTTTGTAATTAACGTCTGACCACTGGTACTAGCATTGGACCCATTGTTTTTGTCTTTAGGTTACTTTATCATTTTTGTCTTTATAAAAAATGACATAGGTTTCGACTGCATTGATATTGACGTTGTAATTTCTTCAGTTCAAATGTATATATATATATATATATATATATATATATATATATATATATATTTTATTAAAACCTATGCCTATTTCAATTTTGACGCATTTTCGAATTAATTTTTCAAATTTCCTTAACATGTATCAATGAAGGCCTGCTCCCAAAATATACGAATATATATATATATATATATATATATATATCTGTGACACATGAATTGCGTTGCAATGAGCTCTATTTGCTTGCTACCCTGGGGCTTAGAAGGATTATCAATGGTTGTAAAAAGAAAAGAAAAACTTTTGTGTTCCAGCTAAGTAAAGCATCCTTCAAAAACAGTGCTAGTCATTGGTTAAATTGGAAAAATATTACTCTCAGCAGACACAGTAGGATGTAGGATGACATGTCATTTGTAAATCATGTAAGTGCAATGTTGGAGACCATTTTCTCGTCTCTTCAATAGATTCTCATTATTTCTTCGATACATTAATTATTCACAGATTCTTGATATTGTATGTATCTTGATGAGAGTCAGTTCATTGGGTATACTTTTTCAATTTGTACCAACTAATGTAGCCTCTTACTTTCTCTAATCTGAAAACTCTCTGACTCTGCCACATAAAATTCAGTCTAAACTTCATATAAAAACAAGATAGAAATAACCTGTAGATGTTTATTTTTTTAGCAATATATTAGAACGCTTATTATTACATTAATTTATGCATTTCTTATTAATATACTGTTCAGTTTCTATTTTTATCATTCTTACTTCTTTGTTTAATCGATGCTTATCAAATAATCTGAAGTAGTATACATAAAAGTCTTTATCTTTCAACTAGTTAATTAGTAATTATCGCTTACTAAATTATAGCTGTTAGTCATCTAATTTAGTATAATATTGACATAAATTATTAATGAATTAAAATATTTTAATTAATTATTTGTATGATATTAGTGCTTTATTTTCTGTTGTTAAAATTTGTATTAAACATATAAGTATTTTATAAATTTAGGCTTTTGACTGTCTTAACATTAATAATTTTTTTGTTAAATGAATAAAATGTTGATTACTTTTAGATTTTAATTCCATGAGCTTTATGCAGAGAATATAAGCATAGAACTTTCAGCTCTTTTCCTGAAGTGTTAACGAGTAAATATAATTATGATATTGTAATTTCTATCAAAATTTTTTATATGAAAACAAAATGATTCAACTTTTAAAGCAGCAATGGAATCGGATAAAAAATTGTTGAATAGGTGGCACTTTTGAAACATGTGCCATTAGGGAGCAGTCACTCCCCTTGCTTGCCCATTAGTTACACCACTTGCTGCTTGTTTCTCAGTTTTATCTATAATGTTGTTTTTCTGTCCACTTTCGTATATTTTCATTTTTCTTTAATGTCTAGTTTGCCATCCTGTCTAATGACTGTATTTTACTCTTATTATCTTATTCATAATTTAATCTTTTTGATTCCTTTTTATCCCATCTACATTTATGGTCTTAATTATTTTGTAAATAGTTTTTTACAGGCTTACATATTAACTTAAGTTATTTTTTATTTTTTTTAGTACATTAACATTAAAATGATTAATCAGCATTAGCTCTGGCTTCTAAAATAGTAGATTATTTCCTGTTATATCCCATCCATACACTGAGGCAATCAGGAAAGAAATGTGATTTTATAGAAAAACCTAACATTTGATACAATTCAGAGTATAATAATTTTATAAATGATCAACATGTAATCATAATTCAAAATTAATTTTTTTTTTAAAAAATCATAAATAAAATTATACTACTTATAAACACACATATATATATATATATACTTAAAATAAACTGTGATACATAGACAAAAACATAACAAAGACTCACTTTTCAATATTTCGACCGTAATGGCGGTCTTGAATTGACGGAGGGACGACAGTCAACTGTCGGTTGACGATAGTCAACTGACTATATATCCGTCAATATATATATAACATAATTTTTCCCAATAAACAGGTGAAAAAATATTTATTAATTAATAATTAATATTTAATAATTAACACGTATTAGTTTTATTTAAACCAAAATGATCGAGCCACAATAAGAAATGGGCATTTCAAATAGGATTAAACATGGGTTTACGCTTTTTTAGGTTCAACCAAATGTTGAGTAGTTGGTTTTCAATTGTATCAAGGTGATCCTTGTAATCCTAGATTTTCGATACCACTAAATCCAAATATCAGGCCTAAACCGGTTTTGATTAATGACAGCTGTTAAAAAGCGGCCAATAAAAATTTATTTTTTTAATTTTAAGGTTTTATTTTCATATTTTAACATAAAATAATTAAAGTTTTGACGTACAAATGTTATTAACTTTTTTATACGAGTAACTAAATTATAAGATATTATTACCAACCATCATACCTCGTCTATCGCTGTTGAAGTCACCCGACCGGTTTCGCAGTGGCTGCATCATCAATGGGACTAATGTAACCTTCCAAAATCACGGATATAAATACCTATTTTAACTCAATGGTGCCAATATATATGCCTAAATTTCCTACCTAACAGTTCTATTTTATTTTATTTTGTTTAATCTGTTTTTGTCTTTTAAACTTTATGTCGTCTCTGTCCTGTCCATCCTGTCGTCTTTTCATGTTTTTTATTGGTTTAAATATAATGCCTGCCTGGTGCTTAATTTGTTCGTTTATTAGGTTATCAGTATTTTTGTGTTTATATATTTCCATTTCCTCTGTTTTAATTTTTTACCTTTTTGTCCTATTTTAATTAATTTCATTGAGTTTTTCATACTGTCGGGTTCATGTCCGTGTTTTTTTAAATGGTTAGCAAAATTTGATTTATTCGTGTTATTTACGTAATCATTAATATGTTCTTTAAATCTTTGTTTTAATTTTATCCAGTTTGCCCTTATGTATATCTGTTTACAGTCTTTACACACACACACACACACACACACACACACACATATACTATATACATTGGCACCATTGAGTTAAAATAGGTATTTATATCCGTGATTTTGGAAAGTTACATTAGTCCCATTGATGATGGAGCCATTGCGAAACCGGTCGGGCGACTTCACCAGCGATAGACGAGGTATGACGGTTGATAATAATATCTTATTTACTAACATCTGTGGCACTAACAATATGCATGTATATGACTAAATAATAACTGTTCATAATGTGGAGAATGGAATTTCTCACCAAATATTTTTTTCTATATTTATCACACAAACATTAATTTTGATGAAGAGTTTTGAAATAAATGTTGGTTTTGACATTAATAAATGTTGTCAATAAAACAATAAATAAACAATCAAAAACGGTATATTATTGTCTTTTGATATATAGTAGTAGCATAGTTTTATATTTTTTGAAATATTGTGTCTTATGTGAAAACCCAGGGATACAAAGTTTCAAATTGATATGATTAAAATCAAGTGTTCAACGTTTGGTTGAACCTAAAAAAGTAAACTCATGCTAAATTCCAAATTTCAAATTCAATCTGTATGAGGGGCGGTTTATTATTATTTCTTTTTACTTTCTTTTTGGGCCAAAAATTTTTTTATCTCTATTTTTGATTTAGGAGGAGCACTAAAAAAAAAACGAGATTTAATCGAAAATAAGGACCACCCTAATATATACATATATGTTTTTGAAGCCTTATTTTATTTTCATTAATTACAAAATATTATATTAATGAAAATTTCATTAAAATTTATGTGAATTGTTATTATTACAGGTTTATTATAATATTTTGCATGCAGAATATACTCGTAATGAGAAATATAATACATTTTCATTTTTTCAGTTTACTAATATTCTTAATTAACAAAATTCTTCGTCATAGAAATGTTTAAATAGTGATAATAATCACTTAAAATGAGTTTTAGAAAATAGGATGCAATGATTTCGGACACCACTATATTGGATAAACAAATAGGACTTTAAGAGAGCGATATAAAGTACACATTCATGATTTGATCAGAGAAGGCATAAGTGAAGTGCAAATTTTTAAGACATGTAGAGTCTTAATATGTAGAGTCTGTGTGTATACCACCCATACCATTGATTCCGAGCCACTGTCTGTTTCCGTTGAAATGATTGTAAAGTCCTGTCAGAGTCTATTTCGCAATGACGTTAACTAAGTCGCAAAGGGAGAATTTATCTAACGCAGGAATTCAAGTTAGCGAGACCAAGTTTTTCTCACATTGTCAACTATAGTTTACTTGCTCAAGAGTCAGAGGTTCCAACTGTTTGTTCTTCCGGGAACCTGAAGGACAGACAGCTAATGTGGTGTATACAGAGGCATTTGTTTAAGACTGTACTAATAATGGTATTTTCTACTATTCTATAATTTCTAGTTATAGTATTAGTATAATACTGTAATTGATATTTTGGAATACTAAGTATAATAGAATTTTTGATTCCGTCAAAGACGGGTACGTTTGCTAGTTTTTTAATAAAATGTAAAAGTTTTGACATATGATTGAATGTGAAAGTTTTTGAGGAGACCAAAATCATTATGTTGTAAACCAGTTTGGTATTTTTTTGCTTATAGTTAAGTTGAGTGTAGGTCACCCAAGATGTTTAAAATATTTTTTTAAATATTTTTATTTAAAATGGACTGTTTTCAAAAATTTGGCTGCAAAATGTTATATCATTGAACAAGTAACTTCAGATATTTTAAAATAAAGGAAACTGAAACACTGGTTTTGCTCCCCAATGATTACACCATTTTCTTGTTAATTATAAAATTAATTCTTTGTTAATAATGCTTGCAGTTTGATAGTTAAGGTGTTTTTTTTATGTGATTATTAATGATTTTCAAATACACAACAACCCAATAACTATTTCGTTGTGTTAGAGGTAAAAACTTTCCAAACATTTGACTTAAAGTCGTAACTATGAATTTTATATTTCCGTTGCTCAGTAATTAAGAACAACAGACTCACAATCAATTAAAAGAACTATAAATAAAATCATTTTAAAGCAACATTTTTAGCAAGAAGAAAAATTGTTGCTAAATAAAGTAAATTAATTTCATTCTTATTCTCTTAACATTGTTAATTTATTAGTTACTATTAGTTTTCTAATGTTATATAAGCTTTACAGAAAGTGATAATCAAGTTCTTCAAATCATGATAAAAAATATCAAATAAGGCAAATTATCGTTTACAGAGAGAAACTGAATAACACCAAATAAAATTTAAAGCTATTCAACAAACAGTCTCCTGTATGAAAAGGAAGTACTTAGTTTTATTTATTTTTGATTGAAGTATTATACAGTGGTATAACTTCCATTTATCGGTTACAAGAATTTTCTTTTATTAAACGTTGCATAAAACATACAAATTTAAAAATATATCTTTAGAATGTTTAGTTGTCCTTTTTACTTCTATTGCTACTTATTAGTGTTGAATTGAAAATGTCATTCAGACAGTAATAAATAATTAATTATCCAGTACATTTTACTGGCTATTACAATTAATGTGTATTTTTAATCTTCAAATTACATATAAAAATTACATATTACATATACACACAACTAAATAGTTCAGTTATTTCTCTTCTTTCTATTTTTCAAGATAGCTTTTCAAGGTATATATAGCTTATATAAAAAAGCTATCTAAAATAATGGTAAAAAGAGAAATAGGTAAACAACTTAATTACTTAATTGTGTATGCGTTAACCAATGACTGCTACCCAAATATATAAACTGTATAAAGGTATTGTTTTCTTGACCACAATTAGTAATAAATCCTTTTCTGAGAAGAAGAAAAGTATTTATTATATAATATATATATATATATATATATATATATATAGGAACGCAGCAATTCTTCTTGAAGAATATTTCGTTAAAATTCACAACAGCTGCAGTGTTCCCGACCTTAATGACAATGTGCTGTAATCTTCAGACTACAATACTTTCCTATGAACTGTAAGTTGTCAAATCATGTGACTGAGAGACATGATGTACAAAAAATAATGCGAGTAACTACTCTGAGAACAAGAACAATACACTGTAGTTTACTGACCTTGGTTATTTTCCTGTCTGCTGATTGGCTCGTTCTAGTCAGTCGTTTAAATGTATATTAAATTATTCTACTCCTTTATTTCTAATCTGAAGATGAATTATGTTGAAGTTAAAAGTTTGTTTCATGTGTTCGTTTTATTTGTAATTCAGTAAATACAGTGTTTGGTTCTTGTTCTTGACTAGTTACTCGCATTATTCTTAGTACATCATGTCTCTCAGTCACGTGATTTGACCATTTACTCCAGCTCATAGGAAAGTAGTACGAAGATTGGAGCAGAAACTGCTGCAAATTTCAACAATATATATAACAAGATTTCACATCAAACATGTGAAATAAAAATCATCGTCTATAACAGTAAAAAATTCATAAATAATATCTTAAAGATTTTAATCACATTTCTGAATTTCTTACTGCGGTTTAGATGTTATATATATATATATATATATATATATATATATATAAACCATATTTATGTAGTTATATATGCAAGTAGTTATATAGTTATATAGTTAATGACAACGAGTTGGAACATTGAACATAAATATATGCATGCTGAGAAAATATTGCAGACCAAACAAGCTAATAATTTCAAGATCTTTCAAAGAACTGAACTATAACTAGGTATCTACAGATCCTTGTTGTATGACTTAAATTTTCTTATAAATCAATAAATCTGAAAAAAAATTTAATGAATAATTAGTCTCTCGTGTGTCTATATCCAAAAGTTTTTAGGCATGCTGCAGACCACACTGTTTAATGCATCAAATAGATATTACACACGAAAAAGCCATTATAGTCCTGATGTGTAGTATAGTTTTTTGATTGAATGTCAACATCAGAATACCAGTTTATCAGAGCAATAATCTTATCAGCTTGATAATATGTTTAGCTAAAGTAATTTTTGGTTAAGGTTATTTGAGATGATTTTTTTTTGGTAATTTTCTGCCATCATAGATTTGGAGCAGTATTGGACGTAGACTTAGGAGTATGTGTAGCGTATGGAATGTAGGATCCCAATTAAAGAAATAATCGGGGAGAATTTTTTTCTTAATAGGCGTATCAATATCTGTAGTCATCAACGTCACTAATTACATATTCATTAACTATTGCAGAAATGAGTGACCTTACTATGCAGGCCACTGACAATCTTAGAGATTTCTTATTAGCATTTTGATGTCTATGGTCTTCAAAAGTTAAACTCATAAATATCTTATTATTTATGGGTACATCTTTTAATATCACTTTACAATAACTTGTCTTCTTTAACAGCCGTTCGTGGCTGCTCAGACTCTTTATTTTCCAGTAGAGCTTTGTTCGTCTTTCATAGCGTATTCGTGTCGTAAATACATTCTCCAAGCCACTATTCACTTACCTGTTTAGCAGTTCTCGCTTCCCACGTACGTAGTGGCCCATGGGGAGGTGGTGCATTGATGTCCATTCAATGCAGGCAACTATGGAGATAATGGTGGAGATAAACGCTACTGTGGCGTTTTGGGACCGATTATTGAGAAAACTTGCAAGAACTTACTTTGCAAAAACATTTAATTTCTATAGAGGTTAATCGCTACATACCAGATGTTTCTGTTATTAAGACGCTATCAAAATGAAATCATCAAACATCAGTACACAAGGTTTAACAAATAAACGGAAATCGAAATGGCATTTATTATGTGCTGTATACAGAGACGAGCATTTTTTAAAAAAAATTTCACTATAGTCTTAAAATAGTGCAGTTCAGTTATAAACAGAACATTTCAGTTTAAATAACTAAAAGGGTCAGTGGTTATCATACTTAATCTGGTTCCCAAGATTACCAGTCTATGACTTGCTCTGATCCTACATTCTTTTCATGCAAGAAGCGAACAAATATTTTTCATGAACAAATCTCATTCAGTATTGAACCTGACGATGCATGGTAGAAATTTATTAAAAATTTCTACTCTAAGTGAACTTTTCTGCGTCAAAGTTTAAAATTACCAATGAAAGTGTTAAATTATTCAAACTTCCTACTTTGTAAAATCAGAGTTAAAAAAACACACTAGACACGTTTTTTCTCTGTTAGCTAAAAACGGACTTTCACTAATTTAGAGCTAATACAAACCAATTACAGTGAGTAAAGTAAAGAGCGTAAAATTATGATTTCATGTTCGATTTCAACAAAAGTGAAACCATCTGACACTCTTCATTTGTTTCTACGGATAATTTTTAAAATAATACTCTCAGGGGTTTAGGAACAAATTAGTGGTTATTCCAGATAATTTCGATTCTAGATAAGACTAATAATTTTTTTCAAATATAATAATAGTTTGTTATAGTGATAATAATCATCATCATCTGTTTATTGATAACTACATTTAATAATAATTTATTTCACTAATAATAGTGGCAGTTTATTTTTGATTGCTTTTCAATTAATCGTTAAAAAGATATGAAATTCAAATAATTATGATTGTATCTTGCAGTTTCTTTCAATGTTGATCCACTGTTGATGTTTTATCGTTTGATAGTAAGATAGCTTTACGAAATCTTAACTTGAGCTTCAGTGAAAGGTTCCTATCAGTTTTAACAAGTTCTTTTATTTTATACGTATTGACAGAATCATCTTGACATAATTAACTTTAAATATACTACATCTTGTACCTCTCTAAAACTGCTATTTCTTTGAACTCTTTTAACTGTCTGTTTAACTGAATTTCATTGCATTGAGAGATAACAGGTTCTTGGTATCAATTTTGTAATATCTGCTTCTGAATATAATTAAGAGTTCGTGAATCATTCAAAAGCTAACTATTATTACCAATTATTGAATTAATCACTTGACTAGAAATAATTAAGTACAGTTGTTGCAATTATTAATTCAATATTGAATTAATATTTGATTTGCTAATTAAATTGAAGTACTAATTAAATTTACTGAATAGAGTACATTATTATATTAACAAGAGTTGGATAAAAGGAGTCATTATATCCTATTATTGTTTTCTTATATTGCATGATTATATTCTTCAATTCTTATTGATCCAGAATTTGTATCCAAAACTTTAATTAGCAAGATGTTCAAGTGATTCAAAAATACTTTTCTATTAACTTCTATTAAAAGTTAATATTATTGGTTCCATTGTGGAGGGGTTCCCAAACTGGGGTTACAAAACTGTGTCCAGTCGATGAAAGAAAAGTCAGATGAATAATAAGCAGGATATTATTGTTATTCAGACATTTTGAATCCCCAAGGCAGGATATATTACTCTTTTACCAATTAAGATATAATCTATGAATCGTTTTAATTCCCAGAAGACATACGTATTGCTACAAGTAACATTGTTCCACGTTTGGAAAGGCTTGAAACAATGTTACAAGGCAATAAACAGGAACAAAAAAGTAATTACATTAGAAGCTATTAGCAATTTTTTTGGATTATTAATCTCGGTACTATTATCTTGCACATATCTCAAGGAAATAGTTACTTTTTGTAAATTACACTTTCTTTGTTATTTATATAGTCCATGTAGGAGTCAGGTTAGCCGAGTGGCAAAGTTCTCGCCTCTGGACTGATAGATCTGAGATTCAATACCCACTCTGGCCTCGATTTATTCACGCGGGAGGTGAATAAATCTAAGCACATCGTTCAAGTTGGTCCGAGCTTAAAGTATCCTATGTGATATCGTTCGATATCGTATCGTACCTGTACGATATCTGATACACGTTAAAGGTCCCTACTCTAAATACACTTAAGTTTGGCAAAATTTAGGACTCTCAATGTAGAATGTTCATTGTATAGTATCACAAACGGTTAATGTTCGGCCTTTGTGTGTTCACTTGAGGGACAGTCACTGCAACCTAACCGAACCATACTCCATGTGTTCAATTTTTCTTTAAAAAAAAGCTTGAGAACCACCGTAATAAAAGTTAATATGAAGTAAATAATAATTATTTAAAAATGTGTTCATACATTAAGAACTTTGTTTAACTGGTTTCCAACTTCGTCCATCTTCAAGATTAACTCGTAAAGCATTTATGCAACGTACAAAGTAAACAGTATTGAATATTTAGAAATAATTTGTATTCGTATATATTTTTGGAATTAAAAATATAATGCATAATTAACAAACAAACCATCATTTTTCAAAAACAAGGTATAGACATTAATTTTATTCAGTTTTGATTTCTTTGTAGCCACAGAATATAGTTTTTGTGCCTTAGAATGCTCATAACATTTGGAAAGCCGGAATGTGTTAAATAGGACGCTGTCTTGTTTTGCCTAACGGAACTTGCTTGAATAACGGAACTCTTGTCTGTTTGGTTTTAATTTTTGCATGGTATTTTGATATAGCCTCACAGACGAAAGGTGACAATAGACCTATAAACTAATTAAAAATTCATTAATATTATATTAATATACCTATGTAATAAAAGAAAGGTTTTGTCTGTACATTGTTTAGAACTGAATAATTTCAAGATATCTTTACGTTTCATAAATTAGGGAAACCGAATCCACCCTTAGAAAAATTTCCGCCTGTATGTTGCTTGCACAAGAGTCAGAGGTTCCAACTCTCTATTCTTCCATGCACCTGAAGGACAGACAGCTAATGTGGTCCATACAGAGGCACTTAATTAACACTGTGCTAATATTTTTATTTATTTTATTTATAAATAGATATATTTTAATATTTTGAAATACCACGTATCATCTCTGAATTTTTGTAAAATACCGTCAAAGAAGAGTACGTCTACCAGTTAAAAATGTTTAAATTTAATTAATATAAATAAAATACTTTTAAATAATTCTATAATAATTATATAATCTTAAAAGTATATATAATATATTATAATAATATTATATTATATAATAATAATAATAATATATATATATATATATATATATATTGTACGAAAGAATATAGGACGATGCCTAAATATATATATGAATATATATTATGTATATATAATATATATATATATTAATGTTGTAAAACTATAATAACGCAAAGCTTTTTGCATGTATCAGTGTTTTTTTTGGCCATAGTATAATTGGTTGGGACAACACCGACTAAAGTACGACGGTTGAATACTCCCTCGGCATTGTCTACCTGATCCACTAAATCCCAGATCCATTGTCTACCAGGTAGACAATGCCGAGGGAGTATGATTCAACCGTCGTACTTTAGCCGGTGTTGTCCCAACCAATTGTACTGTGACCAAAAAAAAACACTGATACATGCAAAAAGCTTTGCGTTATTATAGCTTTACAACATTAATATATATATTATATATACATAATATATATTTAGGCATCGTCCTATATTCTTTCGTACAATATATATATGCTGACTGGCTTTGGAGAAGTTCTCAAACCTACCAGTGGGATTTTATCTAGGCCCTAGCCGAGCTACAGTATACGGTGAGCTTTGTTTCTGTTGATGAGATGACATCGATCCTGTCTAGTGGAAGGATCAGTTCCCTGTACTTGCAGACCACTTGCGATTAACCATGGTTTATCCTCTCCGTTCAGCTCCGTTCGACCACTCCGTTCAGCAACAGTCGGATCGAAATAAACGCTGTTTGATTTGGATTTTTTTCAACTGACGGGAATAATTGCTAAAAATCATAGTACAATTGGAATACTTTTTTTCTACAATATTATATATCTTCCTAAATAACAAAGCAAGTTATTCCTAAGAAAGTGTAATGGTTATAATTTGTTACATCGTTATAAAGATTACATGTTGAGTCAGTTTAAAGTCAATGTTGTTATGGAAAGACTAATTGGCGGTGCTTGTATGGATCCAGTTGGTCCGCTTTGGGCAGACGCCGAGTCTCTCTGCAGGACATCGGACCAACCACCCCAATTAGTACCCCGCCCTCTCTGCCGCCACACGCTCCTAATAGAATCACTGTTATTAGGATTTGAATTTGTAAACATCTCTCTGATTGGATGGATCCTAGTTACCTATGCAAATCCTAGCCTCTGTTCACTTTAATCTCTCTAAATATTGTATCCCCTCTTTCACACTACTTTTAATAACTTGTCCACACTTTACTCTCCTTCTGCCCACAACAATGTTGGCTCTGTAATTTCTGAAGATTAATATGCAAATAACAAACCTAACGAATTAAAACTTAAATTTATTTTATTAAATAATTAATTTTAAATCTTGGTTATTGATTAATTAAAAATATCTTATCGCAAAACATTTAAAAATAAATATTATATAAAATATAGTATAAAGTAAATAATAATTATTTAAAAATGCTTAAATAGTATGTTGAGAACGTCGCTTAACCAGTTTCCAACTCTGCCCATCTTCGAAAGTAACTCGTAACACACTTTTCTCAACCTTCGATGTAAATTAAGTTTAAATATTTTAGAAATGTTTTATACTCGTATGTATTCAAATAACTAAAAATTTAGAGCGGAATGCAGAATCAACAGACAAACTATCGTTTTTCAAAAAGTAATTGCAAAAATTTACTACATACAGTTTTAATTTCCCGCTGGTAAAAGAAATAGATTTTACACTTTCTATTATATGCGTAAAGATTTAATCGGAAAAGAATAAACAGAGGATTTCTGATTTTATTTTCTGCCATCTGTACAGAGAAACAAGCGTGTTTTTTGTTATTTTATATTACTGAGTTTTGACATTAAACCACATGAAATTATACACACATATTTATCCAAATAAAATTAGTTTCTATCAATGTACTAGTTCAAATCAAACAATCATATAATATTTCATATTTCTTACCTTCTACCATTTTTTAACTTTGAAGGTAAGAGATCTACTTTGAAATATTTTTAATCAGAGCATATATATATATATATATATATATATATATATATATATATATATATATATATATGCTCTGATCCCACAGTTTTAGTATTCACAGCCCTTTGACTGATACTTTTCATCTTTCTCCCGATTTTTCGATGGTACTTAGGCGATGGGGAAACTGTTGCCCTTAGAACATGTTATATCGTGGACAATAACTATAAAGATAAATAATGAAGGAAAGGAGGAATAAATAAATGGATAAAATAAATATATACAGTTAAGTAGATAGATTTAAATAAATATACTAGGAGGTAAATGACTAAACTTTTATTGATAAGTACATCATATGTTGTGATGCACTAGCATTCAGAAGTTAAAACACTAATCTATAAATACTAAATCTTTATTTAATGCAACATAAAAATATAAAGCTATTCACCTATAACTTAATAAAGGAAAATAAAGATCTATATAATTTTAATATTATAAATATGTATAAATGATAAAAAAACAAGAAATAACATTTTAAACTTTAATGACCACCTTACACTCACATGGAAAATAAAATTTATCAAAGTGTAAACAATTAAGAAATTAGTGAATGAATTCATTTACTTGAGGATGGTGATATACAGGGACTGACAGCTTCCTGTTCAACGGAAGACGTACATTAATTTTCCATCTCTCGCATTAGAAATCTAGGAGCGAAGATTTGAACTCTAATATTCAACACCAAGGCAAGCACATTCCCTGTTAGAGTATTCCTGACTCTATGATAAATTTGGCAAATTTATCCCAATGCTAAATAAGAGCAACTTACTTGTGTGTCAAACGAAATGGTATCTGCAAAGCTTCATTCAGGGAAAAACTGAAATAGTGAAATGAAGTGATGTTCTCATTGAAGAAGATCAAGTTATGAGTCCTAATACAAGGACTCTTGTATCAAGGTTTGTTATCTTCATGAAACAAACCTTAAATTAGAAGGTTTTAATATAAGCCTGAAGTTAAACCGTTGTAATAGGCTAATTTGAGTGAGAGTGAAGTGTTAAGCTAGAAAGAAATAAGATGAGTTTTTGCAAACGAAAGAGGTATGATTTCCTATCGGTGTTTTAGATGGATGTGCCTAGGTGCCTTCCAATTCCCTACATCTTTTATCAGTGTGGATACGATGCAAGATAATGGAAACCCAAGTTTTAAACATGTATGTTCTTTTTGAAATTAATTTTTACAATTTAGATGATAAATCAAATTTTATCTTACAAAAACACGTTGCATACAAACAAGTTTCATAATAATCATACTATTGTTTTCCTTAAAAAGAGTACAATCTTTTTATAGCATATTATTTGTACCGGTATAGTAAAGTTAAAGAACACGTGAAAATGAGGCTGTGCATTGTACAGGCAGAGAGTGACTGAAGAACAGAACAGGAAATCATAGATACTTTCAATGATTTCCATTGAAAGATTTCAACTATGACAGAAATGTTGCTACTATGACGAAGAGAAATGTAGGAGAACAACGCGAGACATACCTGTAGCAGGACAAGAGGAGGAGACAAATTAGACTTGAAATACGATTAAAGTATTGTATCATAGAAGTTTTTTCCTACAAAAGAGCAAAAATATTACTGAAAAAGAACGAACCCAGCACAGTGAGTGCTAGAGGCATTTCTCATAACAATAGAACTTATTACTGTGTCAGCTAAAAATTATATGAACTCTTAAATTATCTTTGTCGACTAGATATGCTCTACAGTATTTCCATTTTCTCGACATTCGGTCCTTAAGTGAGAAACAACTCTCAAAACGTCTGAGACTCACGTTTCAACTATATTTTTAGATACCTTCAGAGCTCCATCATTAACAGAATTCATTTCCACAACATGAAATATATAACTTACTGTAAATGCTAGAAAAGACCGTAAGAGCTGATGTTTTGACCTGCGAGGGGATCGGTATCTACTGTAAATGTTGTAATGATGTAATATATAACCTATGTTAAACTGATATCCTTTACTTTCAACAACTCGGTTGATTACTGGCTCAAGTGTCCTCACACGCTGTCGCTCTATCTTATGGCTCCTTGATTTTAATTTCACTCTCATTCATATCTCTTACACTTCTGTGGTATCTATCTCTTTGTCTTTGCTTATACTGTTTCTCATGGTACTGAGTTCCCTGTTTCTTTTTCAAATTTTGGAAATTCTTGCGAGTCATCACTGGCATTGCTATTACTTTTGGAGGTACGGCTGTAATTTTGATGGGGGACTTTAGGCAATTCATAGATCTTACTTAAAGAAAAAGACGGGAAAATATAGAAGTATATTAAAAATTCTCCTTTGAGATAGAATTTTATACAATATTATATTACTACATGGTAAAAAGTTTTAATCTTTAAATCTGAATACTTTATTTGATTTTGTATGCAGAGGGAACTTTGGACAAACTTTTTAAGAAAAAATCTGAAGTAAATTATACTCAACTTTAATTAAACAAATATAATAACAAACTCGTTGACAATCAATTGAGTTTGTTCATATTTTAATGTAACTATAGTGTAGACGTAATGTCAATGACTATGGTAAATATTATGAAAATCATAGTTGATCAGTTTAATGATTTCATAAATTATAATGTGAATATATTTATCTGATAAAAAATAATGGGCTTGAAATCATTGATTTAGAAGACTCTGCCAGATGTTATGGTTATTGTTAAACTGTGACACCGAGTCTCATCGGACTCGTGTGCACCACTGTTATATTTTTCCCATTCTGTTTTATTCTCTCTTCCTAAAATAACTTCTAAAATATTTTTCACATTGAATTCAAATAAATATTCCCATGAGAAATCATCGTTAGAGGTGCAGAATTCTAACAGACCCCCATCCCATACTCGAAATTAAAAAAAACTTAAACTTAAACTGAAATAAAAAAAAATTAACTTTATATAGCTCTCATACACTCGCGTGTAGCTATAGGTAGCTATGAGATACTGAAGTAAATTATTTCTTCTCCTGATGATGACGAATGTTGAAATGTTGAAGTGAGTTTTATTGGCGACTTTATGTGTTTTATTACTTTTTGTATAATAAAGTAGCCATCTAGTTATAATTTTTGTTTAGACAACGTGTTTATTTAATGCTTTAATTAAAATGGAATATTAGAGTCAAAAAAGGAAAGAGTAAACAGATTTTGGAAAGTGTCAAAATAAAAGGTTAGTTAACTCACAGTGAAACATCCCATTTTAAATATTATTATAGATTTTAAACTGCCTAGCAACTATCAGAAAAAAAACTTAAAATTTATGAAATATTAATTGAAAGTAAATTAAAACGTAATAGTATATTTTAGAAGCAATAGAATAATTGAAAATCGTTTAGATGTTGAAGTTAGCAGTCTATTCAGCTTAGCGATGTTAAAAAAGTGGTCTGGTAGACTATTACGGTTATATAGCAGTATCTAGAGCGACTCCCTTTCACCAATACCTTCAATTGAAAAGAATTCATTAATCTCGCTGGTTTTATGGATCACACCGGGGTTTTTATTTATATGTAATAGATAGAATCAAGTTGAAAGATTATTTATTTTTCTTGATAGTTATATTTCTTTTAAATTTATAACGACTCTACACATATATTTATTCTACCACTAAAGTAGAAACCATTCATTTTATATTTAAAAAAAAATTGAAATTTTTTTTTAAATGAAATTAAAGTTCACTTTATACTCGGTAGCTGCTCACCCGTTTTAGTATTGGTGAGCAAAAGACAATTATAATATTAGGCTATACATGTAAAACTGAACTTTGAATACCATTTTTCTTTTAAAGTAAATAGTCTATACTATTAATTTTTAAGATATTTGTATATATGAGATAACGGAATACAAAAAAAACAATACACCTCTGTAAAAAAAACTTAAATACTTTTTAATTTATTTAAAAAGTGGGCTTCGGAAATGCCCCACCTTTGGTCAAAGAAATCTCACCCCTTATTTCAGGCGATTTTACTTTAAACCGGTCTATGGTACAGTTTTCACAGAATTTGTCCACTATCTTTCTACAGTTCCTTCTCGCATTGCAATACTAAAGAAGCTATTCATCAGTATCTATTTTGCAAAGTTTAGTCCCATCGTGGCTAGTCAAGCTGGTAACATGTTCATTCCACTTCACTCACTCTGACTATATCCTTCAAAGATACTCAAAGTACCAATTATTGGATACTTCAACACATAAATGCTGGCATTACTATTATTTTAGATGATTAATTTTTTTATTTTATTATTTTTGAATACACTACATTTCTTGTGCTATGTGTAAAGGCTTTGATTGTTTTCACTTACTCGAAAGCCAATATAAGTAGCGCTGTCTAAGAGAGGTACTATTTCCTCAGATAAACATAACATTTTTATATTTTTTACCCAAAACTTTTTTTATGATGAACACAAAAATGATGTAACAAAACATTAGGATCTTCTAAACTAAAAGCGTATATTGTTTACAAAAGTATAGATCACAAAAGGATATAAGTTTATCACTCTCGTAAAAAAAATCAGAATGGATTAAAGCCCTATTTTTATTAATTACTATCACATAAATTAAAGTTGTTATAATGAAATATTTTCAGAGCAAATGTGAACAAAAATTAATGCAAACTGCTCCATAAGACTACCTTCATCACTGACAGGTGAATGTCGAAGTATAAACACATGGCAGACGCCAAATTTCACTTTATACATTTTTTTCAGGGCTTTTGAGGACAACAAAGAAAAAATTTTCTATAAAAATGGTGTAAATCAAATATTTAATCAACTCGATGTTTCACTCTAAATTCATCAGGATTATGATATAAATATTTTGTTTTCAATTTTTCAGATTCACAACGTTGTCTCCAATTTTACAACCGTAGTCATAAAATTTCCAGATTTTTTTTCCATTGATTGAAAAAAAATGATTCATTTATTAGCTCATTAAAAGAATCCATTTCCCAAATTTTGTTTCTAGCATTAGTGCTTTTGAGTGAGTTGATACCACAGCCAGTCATCGTTAACAATCTGGCTGTCGTATTTATAGTGTTTTTTATATATGGGTAATATATGACTCCGATATATATGGAAGTCATATATCCGTCTCCAATATATATATATATATATATATATATATATTACTTTTTCGTTGGAAATACGATCCAAAACGGACAAATATAGTTCAATATAGACAAAGAAACATAGAGAAATCAAAAGAACACACTTACAGTCTTTCATTTTTGGTTTGAACAGTCTTCAGGAGAGATAAGAGAGGGAAACCAAGCGCACTGGTTCGGAGACGGTTGGAGACCGTCTTATATGCGCTTAGTTTCCCTCTCTTATCTCTCCTGAAGACGGTTCAAACCAAAAATTAGAGACTGTAAGTGTGTTCTTTTGATTTCTCTATGTTTCTTTGTTGTCTATATTGAACTATATATATATATATGAATAATAATCAAAATAACACTTGGTGTAATAGATGGATTAATTTACCACAATGAAACAAATTTGGAAACAATGCTCTAAGGCCTTTCGTCAATACATCGTCAGAGAGCAAGCGAACTAAAAAATAATAAATACTTTTTAAACTGGTTGATTCAAGTTTCTATAATTGTTGGCAACCCTTCATCATTAAACACATCCAGGGTTACCAACAATTCTAGAAACTTTAATCAACCAGTTTAACAAGTATTTATTATTTTTTTGTTCACTTGCTCTCTGACTATATGTCGACGAAAAGCCTTAGAGCATTTTTTCCAAATTTGTTTCATTGTGGTAAATTAATCCATGTATATATATATATATATTATATATATAGTCTCCCATATGTCTCAGATATAAAAATTACAAAAAAAGATGATAATTAGAAAAATGTCGTGTATTTTTTTCAAGAGACCAAAATAATTTTCTTGCGTCTTCATTCAAATTGTACAGAACATGTTCTCTACAATTTGAATGAAGACGCAAGAAGATTATTTCGGTTCCTTGAAAAATACACGAGGAAACTAGTTAATCGTTAATATGGCGTATTATTTAATCAAACCTGTATAAATGAAGAACTGCTTCCTAAATATACCAATATATATATCTATATATATATATCAATGAACAAACCACAATATGAAATGGGAAAACAAGACTAAGATCATTCAACCGTAACAAGCGGTCTTCGTCAGAGTCAAAAATCCAACTGACGAAGACCGCTTGTTACAATTCAGATATCTTAGTCTTGTTTTCCCATTTCATATTGTGGTTTGATCATTGATTGTTATTTCACGTGTTCATGTGAAATCTTTATATATATATATATATATATATATATGTACATAACAGTTCAAAATTGAGGATAGGTAGCACACAAAGTAAAAAAACACACTTACAAACTCAAATTTTCGGGCAATCCGTCTTAAGGAGAAATGAGAAAGGGTTATTAGCCGTTCCATTTACAACGTGCTTGGTCTCACTTTTTCTTTTCTCCTTAAGACGGATTGCCTGAAAATTTGAGTTTATGTGTTTCTTTACTTTGTGTGCTACCTATCCTCAATTTTGAACTGTTATCCTGTCCAGTTTGGATCGTTTTTCCGTTTATTAAGTATATATATATATATATATATATATATATACAAACATATATATATTATGTTTGTGTGTGCATGCGTGTGTGGTGTGTGTGTGTTTGTGTGTGTATGTGTGAGAATTAAGCATTAATGATCTTTATAAAATTGAGTTTCATTAGTTAAAAAAATCATTTTTAAATTAAAATATAAATTAAAGAAAGTTTTATCATTCGCAAAAATACAAAAAGTAAAAATAATACATAAATTGCAAAACATAAAAATTCATAATAAATCTAAAACATAAGATAATAAAGCTAAAGTTATCTTGTATCTATAGTTATGTTGAGAATGTCACAGTATGGATAAAAATGTAAACAGCCCATTAATGAAAGTTAGCTGAAATACTTTATAACTTCTGTCATAAAAATAAAAACAATTCTGTTTTTTTTAAATCAGAAGTTCATATGTTTAGTTTTACTTTGACTGTATCAAGAGTTCATAGCTACAACGGAAATGTTTCTTAATTGTTTTGAAACTTCTTAAAACTTTTTTTTGATTTAGATATGTTTAAGGTATTCTTATAATTTAAAGGTATCCATAAGTGATATATATAATTAATAGCTTATAAAATTTGTCTAAGGTATTCATATAAAACATGTTGTTATATGTCTAAGATAGTAAATCAAAATATATATCAAAACTATAAACCTATATTTACGGAACTATAAAAAGGGGGGAAATTAACACCGTACAAATACAGTAACATATTAGGGGTAACACCACATAGTAGAAGGAGCATTTAGTTAGCACCACACTAGTTCTGACTATTCATATGTTATGTAAACCAAAAGAGTAGAGTGAGAATTGAACATTGTAAAATTCATAATCATTATATTAAATGTAATCAATATAGAAGTATTCAGAATTACAAGTAATGTATATAATAAGTAGTAATGTTATTTCATATGTACGAAATATAAAAAAGTGATGCGGGCACTGTAAGATTCATAATACGTCTTTAGAAGTAATTTTAGCACCACACTAGGAATGGAAAGCCAGTCATTTTTCTTAAATATATATATATATATAGTCTCCCATATGTCTGAGTATAAAAAATACAAAAAAATGTGTAAACATGGTAAAATTTATAAATACTAGCATACTAGGAGTATATACTATGTATATACTTCTTATACAAAGTATGTAGGAGTAATATTTAGCACTAAAAGATATTTGTAAACTTTAGATTTATATTTTCATTGAAAAAGTGTATTTAATTGAATTTTAATGCATTTAAATAAGAAATAATTAAGGATTTTACTTTTGGAAATTTATATCAAAAGTTATGTAATTAAATAGAAAAAATTTCAAATTTTTGATCTGATACAAGAATGATTAAAATACTTAAAAAGCAGTTAGTAGATTAACCAATTAAATTATTTCAATAATATTTAACATCAGTCAAAATTCAAGAAATTTGTTTGGGGTTAAGCTATAGATAACCTATACATTGATTATTTATTCTTAATACTCATTATTGTTATTATCGGTTTTGTTTTTCATCAACATTCAACTCTTTCTATTGTTTGATTTTTTTTAGCAGAAAAATAAGTGAACAGATAAACAAGTTACTGCAGAAATAATATTAAGAAATTCTGTGGTACTTAGTCCTTATTCAAGTTTATACTTTGGGAATAATAAAAACCCATTTGTATATACATTGATATGATCTAACTACATTTGAAACTAAGCAACATCATTTTTTCATTTAGTTATTGGCAAAATTCTTGTTTTCTTTGCTTGAGAGGTGTTTTAACCTGTTTTATTAATCAAAAAGACAAAAATGTCTGTTCCCTAACTCTTTGAAAGAGTTTTGAAAAAGGCCTCAGTTTTGCAAAACGTCGTCAGAGAGCTAGTAAACAAACATTTTTTGTCTTATGTATAAAAACTGTTAAATTCTGTATGCGTTTATAAATTAAATATCAACTTCTAAAGACCATTGTAAAATCTAAAGAGAAACTAAAGTAAAATAATATTTTTCTAAATTATTAGAATATATATATATATATATATATAGATTCATGCAAGTAATTTTCGGGAAATCCGTCTTCAGGAGAAAAGAGAGAGGGAGACCAAGCATTTAAATGCACATGTTCTCTTCATCCCGACAAATATGTATATTTTCACTGCATTCTGATAAATCTACATATGTATGTATACATATGCAAAAATACAACGTTGTTTGAAGTACAATAGTTTTGGAACTTCGTAAAGAAATTACTTCCAAATAATACTAAATTCCCAGCAGGAAAACACAGACAAGTGTTCGTAAAAACTCACCAATAGTAGTGAGTTTTTGTGATTTCTTTTGTGTGTTTCATTTCTGTGAATTAGTTCATTTAGTTCATCCAACAGTCTTATATAATGACATATATATATATATAATATGAAAAAAGGTATCATCTGTTGAAGTAGTTGTTTATGAAGATAATGATTCAAAATGCATATCTAATGCTGTATTTATATTGAAGTAGCGAGCTATACAAAACTCTCACCTAATTGTTAACAATATATAAAAAGGATTTAATTTAAATAATCATATGCAGGAATTATACACTTGGGGAAATACAGGATATTATTGTGGCTGCTCTGAGGTGTTGACTGTTGTGATTGTCACTTCCAGAGCAAGCAGAAAAGTAAATGAGTGAGGGCTTTTTTTTTTAAATTTGTGTAATCGTTTCTTCTGAATGATTTTAGAGAAGGTTTCTAAACTGAGTGCTTTTATGATTACGGATATTTTTAATAATAGTGTCATTTTAAATTGTTAATAGTAGGGTTTATGAAAATTGAATTCAACTGTTTTATTGAATGTCTAGTTTGAACATAAAAAGTATATTCGACTATTTCAATCTTTACAGAATTAAAGGTACAAATTAAGCTGATGTAGAAATAATTTCTAACTGGCATAATGTAAAAGTAAATTATTCTTAGACTTTAAATTTTAAATATATATATAATATAATACTAAATTTTCTAGTTTCACAAATTTCTACAGAGTGTTCAAATGTAAAACTGAAATATATGTATTACTTTTCTAAACTAGGGCACTTGTTAACTTGTTCTGTTCGATGAAATGATTAAATGTGTTCATTTTTTCATTCAAAAATACGTAAACATTTTCTTTTATTATTTTTTTCTTTTCATAACGTTTGAGTTACATTGTTGGGCGCCAAAAAGGTTTAGTCCAATAAGAAATGTCACTAGCTTACCACGTGCAACCTGAGTTTCACCAGAAGAATTTACAACTCGCAAACCTTCACAATATAACTTATTTCTTTTTTTACTGCTTGTAAAAACTAAAGTGATTAACGGTCAACAATAAGAATGCGAAAGTGGACCTCTCGATCCCAGCAGCTGATCTAAGCAAGCAATGGTTAACACAATGAGTCTGGCACCTGGAGGAGGCGGTGAACTAGGCTGAGGCGAGGAGCGATTCTTGTCTGGGTTGGTAGCAGCGTCAAAGGAGTCAGTGACAAACCTTGTAAGCTGGTCCATGCCGACTGATGCTGGGAGCCATACCGCAAACAGGCCACGCCTCCCTATCCCCCATTGGCTCTTCTAATCCAATAAGCTCACTGCAAATTACAACTGGTTAATCTCCCCCTTCCGCAAACCCCTACAACTCCCTACCCTTTATCACCCTCCACCTCATCGACTCATGGTCTAGAAATGATCATTGTCTTGTTTATAGTCTGACATCTCCCTCTCGTAAAATCCCAGCATAACAACACCGTCATCAATCTTTAGGCAAAAAAACTTTTAAACCGTACTTTAATGCTTGCTATCTATTGGAATTGAAAGTGATTTCCCTCTTGGGAAAATTTTAAAAATTAGTAAAACTGACAAACAATGATTTGCATGTTTATTACTTCCAACTTTATGAGTTAGTCCCTCAAGACTCACATGTTCCCTTTATTTTATGTATACTGATATAAAAACCTAAGAACAATTAGGTATATTTGAGTCCATAAAAAGAAAATAAAAAAAAACTAGAAAAAAATTGGATATAAAAGCCAAGTTGATGTTGCTGTTCCCCATTTGTTCTCCCGAGCTATTTTCAACAACACATAGGTACCTTTAAACAGGAAACTTGTGCCACCTATCACAAAAAAATTCCTTAGAATTTTGATTATAAATTTGTAAACACTTTCATATTGCGTTTTTTCCCTTAATAACTATTTGGAGTTTTCTTTTAAAGAAAAACTCAACTCATAAATAGAATTTAACTATATTTTTTACTGTCACTGAAAAAATTTTGTATGATTTCAAAACGAAACAAAAATTGATTCCTGCTTTCATAGGATGTATATCCTTCAAAAGAAGATTTATACTTATCAAAAAATTATAAAAATAAATTTTGGAATGGTTTGCACTCAACGTTACTTGAACGTGAACATACGATTACTATCAGACTCATTGCAAACACTTTAATTTGGTATTTATTTTAATGTGAGTATCGTTTAAACTTTTTATCAAACCCTGTGCCAAAAGTATTACCAAACGCCTTGAGAATCAAATTAATGACTTCATTGATTTTAATATTAATATATCTTTTTTGACAGTATTTTTTATATTATGATAGCATTTAATACGAAATTTAAGTTTTCTAGAATTACCAGAAGGGTGGAAAATATTAGTGCTCTTTACGGCTTAAAGTGTGTTGAAGACCTTTTCCCATGTTTTAATATTACCGAAAACATTAAGGTATTTCTTCATACCAAGAACTATATGTCCCTGAAATATTATTAAGATTTATCAAACGGTTATATTTGTAGAATGTTCACAAAATTATTGATAAACATCTATGAAGTCTTTCGCAGAAAAAAATGGTAAAAAATAGATTACAGTGAGCCTTCAAAGCAAATAATATGTAGAAAACATAAAATATATTTTTATTTCACCGAATAAAAAGTATGAGCATCGGAATTTAACCAACATCATCCTTTTCATGAATTGGTTTAAATGATATTACTTACATCATCAATATAGGCCGTAACATTCTTATAACATATAATTCAAATTTATAACTATGTATAAATCAAGGTTATTTATAATTATTCTACCTCTGTTTGACCAAATTGCTAGTATGCAGCAAATAACGTTGTAATTTCAATGTCAAAAAACATATAACATGAAGAATATAACATGAAATTTATACTACCATCTACTACGCACCCTAGGGGCCAGGTTAACACAGTGGTTACGTGCTCGCCTCTGAACTGATAGGATCGGGGTTCGATCCCCACCTGGCCTTCGATTTATTCATGCGGGAGGTGAATAAATCTGAGCATGTCGCCCCTCGGAGAAGGACGTTAAACCGTTGGTCCCGAGCCTGTACGATGTCAGGTACTCGTTAAAGATCCCTACTCCAAAATACAGTTGAGTTAGACAAAATTTAGGACTCCCACTGTAGATCAATCTTCATTTTGTGGTATCACAAAGGGTCAATGCTCGGTCTACGTGTGTTCCCTTGTGGGACTACCACTGCAACCTAACCTAACCTACTACGCACTCTAGTAGTATTCAACTCTTCAAGTTTTTTTTTTCAAAATATTACAAGTTTAATCAATTCCTTTGGTTAAATTTTTATAAAAAAAATTATGTTGATGTAAAAAATTTGAAGTGGCCTACACTCAACTTTAATAGAAATAAACATAATATCAAACTTGTTGACGACCGACTGATTTTTTTGTTTTATTTTAATGTGGCTATACATGCATATCAACCAGTATGCATTATGTGGTTATAATCATTTTCTCATTTATAAGAAACGTGAAACCATTGATCAATCTGACATGTTATTAAAATTATTAAACAGAGGGCCTGGATCTCATTCCTGCTTCTGTGACTCCTACACTCCTCGACTCCATATCTGTCATACTGTCCATCCCATAGTCTTAACTAAATTGAACTTCAGATTTTAAGTTCTTTATGATCTTCATAAAAATTTATAGAGAAGTATCTCTCATTTCTATAGTTTAGGTATCATTTATTTTCTATTGTCTCCAACGCGATTGGCTCGGATTCAGATATAATGTGATCAAAGGTTTCTACCTCTTCTAGATAGAGAGTCTCCATTCTTCGTTATGATGTGAAATACGGTTTCAAAAATTAATTTATAACCCAACAATACATCAGATTTGAGAACTTTTATTGAAATCAGAAATGATATCATTAGTTTTACGACAGCAGTAATTATACTTACGTAAAGCCAAAATGAAGATTTAATGTTAAGACTACATGTTCTACGACATAATATCTCATAGCGGTACATTGTTTTTGTCTCCTAGTGTACCTGTTGCTTGGTTCTTCCAATTTAATCTGTCCTCTAAAGAGTATCCAACAGTATTCCCTTAACTTTGACAGATTTGGTTAATCTTTATTTCTCCTTTAGAAAGTTATAAAGAGAGTTTTATTAGGACTCAGATATTTCTCCTATAGCCATCTTTCAACAGTAAAATGCACAGCATGCTACATCATCTGAAAAGCAGTGGCTTCATGCATTCTCGCGATATTGCTGAAGAAGCAGGGTGCGCGGAATAATACCAAAACAGGCTTCATGCATTACTTTATTTCTAACAAAAGGTCTCGTGCATATCCTTGCGTATCATAACCATCATTACATAGCGTAGTCAGTAGGTACTCCATAACTAATCACAAGAATAAAATCGATAGCACATATCCCTGAGAACATTTATTTTGTTGCTACTTTGTAGAAGAAAGAATTTGCGGAAGACTTAATAAAATATTTGTCTCAACTCTGTGCTACGTTTTCTGTACATAACAACTTAAATGTTTAAAGTTATAATTGTGAGAAACAGACTTCTTACACAAAAGTAAACTGAAACCAAGTAAACTGTTAGAATAATTGAAATGATTAATCTATGGCATCAAGAATTAATTTTATTAAGTTCTCTTTATCAAATAAAACAAAGTTAAATGCATTTTTCTGGGACTTTTGAGTTTTCAACATGTTATTCAAATACAACTTTATCAAGAAAGAGTTTATTTATAAATCATTTATCTCTCTCATTTAAACTCTGTACGAAATACAAAGGAATGAAAGTATTGCGTTCCATAAAAACTCTGGCAATTAAAAAAAAAAAACGCTGACTCTATGTATGATGAAACCACAATATGAAATGGGAAAACAAGACTAAGATTTTTCAACCGTAACAAGCGGTCTTCTTCAGAGTGAAAACCCCAACTGGATGCAGAAACACATTGGTCAGGGGTTGAGAGGAGTGGGAGGGAAGAGTAGTATTTATAAAGGGTGTAAAAGGCAGGAAAGGACAATTGTCGTGATGAGGCTATTGCCCTCGTCACGAAAGTATCAAGCTTGAAGAGCCCGTTACTAATGTTTATAATATTTGGTCTATTAGATATGATCAGAGAGGATTCGATATTTCTTAATAATATCGATTTTTCATAGGTAATAAATTTAGCTCTTGTCCAATCAATATGATGATTTTCATTATTTATATGCAAGAATAAGGCGCTACTTTTTTCCTGTCTATTTACGTTGTATTTATGTTATTGTACCCGTGTCTTTAAAGATTAACTTAAAGTTAACAAAGATTAACTAGTTTGACCAATATAAATTTTATGGCAATTTTTGCATGGAATTTTATAAATACCACCGGACTCGAGTCACGAAAAAGAAAAAACTTAGTGCCATATTCTTGCATATAAATAATGGAAATCATCATATTGATTGGACAGGAGCTAAATTTAATACCTATGAAAAATCGATATTGTTAAGAAATTGGTTCTGAAGAGAATATTGTCTTAACTGTCAAAACTTTAGAAAATTGAAATAAGGGTAAGCAGTCTTTTAAATGTTCCGATTAAGTTGACAATGATATTAAAAAAACACATAAATATTAATTTAACCCAAAATGACTAAATGAACAACAGAATAAAAAAATTCTGTTTTTTTGGAAATAATTATCCAGTAAAGTAACTTGATTCAATTTTTCTACAAGTACTCCTGGTGAGAAATGAAGAAATCTCTGTTCCTTATAAGCAGACCGTATACAAAAGGTTTATACTGATTCTCTATATTAGTGAAATCTATAATTTTTAAAGTTTTAATTATGACTAATGATAGTTAGGTTAGTTTAAGTTAAGTTAAGTTAGTTTAAGTGGTAGTCCCACAAAAGAACACACGTAGGCCGAGCATTGACCCTTTGTGATACCACAGAATGAAGATTGATTCTAAAGTGGGAGTCCTAAATTTTGCCTACCTAGAGTATCTGACATCGTACAGGCTCGGGACCGACGGTTTAACGTCCTTCTCCGAGGGACGACGTGCTCAGATTTATTCACTTCCCGCATGAATAAATCGAGGGCGAGGTGGGGATGAGTCCGGTCCTGTCAGTTCAGAGGCGAGCACGTAACCACTGAGCTAGCCTGGCCCCCTCAACTCCAGCAGTAATAACATTTTTGAAAAACGAAAGTGTAGATCTCGTGTTACAAAATAATCTCTTACAGGAGAACATGGCTTTTGTTCCAATAGCCAGTGGTTCTCTTACAGAGTTTATCTGACCTCCTTCTACATTGAAGATTTAATACAAGTTTCCCATTAAAAATTTGAAAATATTTCTACTTTGTCTGAAAAATGTCAGAAACATGTAAGAGACAATTTCGTTTTGAGATAATTTTTAATTTAAAATATAGGGTAATTTCATTTATTTTTCAAATATTGTTTTCAATTTTGAATCATGTTTTACAGTTTTGATCTTTTATAAAATTATTATACTTGGAATTTTATGGCATGCTAGTCTTTTTAAAAAATTCGTTTTCCTTCCTTTTGTCAAAAATCATAAACAGTTAATTTACTCTGAGCGAGTGTTATCTTTTTCCTACGTACTGTACTCTGTTGTAAGGTTGCTGTAAGTGTATATTGTAAAAATATATATTAGTAATTAGCCAGTTTTGCATACTCACATCAAATTCAAAGCCAGCTTTTCAGTATAATTTAAAAAGTTTATAGTTTGAAGCATGCAATTTTTGAAAATAATTTATATGAACAATTAGACTAGAGTAATGGAAAAACTGGATATTTGTCAACAATATAGTCCATTACTCACTCTTCAATATTACCCAAAGCTAATATGATTCATAAACACAAAAAAATATACATATGATAAATCGATGACCAAGTGGGGATCGAACCCCAGTCCTATCAGTTCAGAGTACGTTAACCACTGAGCTAACGTGGCCCCTACTTATTATAGTTGTTATTCTAATTAAACATTTCTTTTCAAGATTGTAGGTAAGCTTTTTTTTTTTCAAATTTTCGTTAATGTTTTACTTTACATTATAGCTAATGCTATTCTAGTAAATCTTATTTAATTTATAATTATTTCATCTTGTAGTACTCGATTTGTTGAATCAGCTGGATTGTTTTACAAAACCATCTTCGATTTTCCAATGTGTTTACAGGCTTTCAGTTTTTCTTACTTCAAAACCTCTCTGGATTAGGCGGCTATATTTTTTTGTGAAATCTGCAACAAAAATAAATGCAATGTTTTAATTATTAATAAATTATTGTTTATTTTATTTTACTATTTATTACAGCTAACTACAGAAATGACATACTATCATGATGAACATTATCCAAAATTGAAAAATCATATTGGTGAGGAAACGACTAATTGGTAGTGTCTACATGATTAATTGCATATCATTTAGTATCAATTTACATTAATTCATTATTACCTCATTTCATCAGCATTTAACGAGGGTTATTAGAGATTTGGTAGGATGTTAGTTTGGACAATATGGTTTAGATTGGTAGGTAGAATTCATAGAAGTTTTGGTATAGGAATCTGATTGCACAGTGAGTTATAAGATATTAAAGTCATTACTAATAGTATCATTGAAAATATAGAAACGAGTCTGAGTGATTTTACGAATGATTCAGGATTGGGTGGTTGGAATTATTAGTAAGCTACATACATGCATATTGTTAATACCACTGAGGTTATTATGATTTTTATTAGAAATAGGTAAAACCGTCTTACCTCGTAAGATGATCCTGGAGTTGGAGCGCTTGAAGGTTTGTTGCGATTGAAGATGGACAACGTCCGAAAGCGCTCCAACTCCAGGATCATCTTACGAGGTAAGACGGTTTTACCTATTTCTAATAAAAAAATTATTAGTAAGCTGTTTGTTTGACTCAACATTTTCAGTTCATAAATATAAGTAGGTTTAAGTATTGTGTTTTATATCAATTTTTTGCTATGTAGAATTTAGTTTGGTCGTTTGTTGAGGTGACAAGTGAGGGTTTAGTACCGTCTCATTAGGTTCTTGAGCTGTAGTATTGTGTACAGTTTCAACCAAACCACACTACGATTGACAATGGAAAAGATAATTGTTAAAAAAACAGGAGGAAAGATTTTTTGCAAATGTAATGGAGATTTTTTTTTATTCAAAATTGATTCTCTTTCTCTAGCTACAAGATTTCATCTGAAAGAAATGTTTCGGAATAATTCAAGTGGGGCAACCTTATAAACCGCTTTCTCCAAATCACGGTTTGGCGTATCCTGAGGAATTGACTGGAAATAAAATGCTGCCATCTAATTATAAACCCTTAAAATGTTGAGAACTGTGTTTGAGAATATTTTTAGACCCAAAATTACTTTTCTTTAGAAATAAACGGCAATTCTTATCCTGAAATTTAAAATATGAAGTATAAAATCTTACTATGTTTTTGGTAACAAAATGTTTTTGGATGGTACTTACGTACTATCCAAATTTGGCTTAATTAATATTATCATGCAAAATTATGTCAATTTTTTGCGGACACCGTACAGGATGCAGGCTGTAGAATTAAACATTTATCAATTTAATATTAGAAAGCAGTCATAACTCTTCATACGAAATTAATTCGTTCTGGAAGCGGATTAACAAGATGAAATTTTCGTAAGCTGAATCTCTAATTACATGTAAATAGCCTAATTTGTTCCAAGCCCCCAATACCCACCCCAAAATACACTTGATAAATTAAAATAACCAATATAATAATTCCTATACATATTATGATTGTAATAATCATAGATATAAAGTATAAAATTAAACAATAATAGTAATACGTACAGTAATTTTCTTTGGATTTAAAACGGATGAACGGGATGGTATGGTGGCGGGGGAGACAAACGTATCCTGGCTGCATAACGTACACGTATGTACTGTACGAACACACGCAAACAAATTACTTTCAACTTTAATTAAAAATATGAAGTAAATAGAAAACCATATGTTAACTTTTTATCACTTTTACCTTTTTTTTCACTTTTAGAACTTTTATTCATCCTTTTCTTAACTTAGAAATGTTATCACATTTTTTACTTTTCAGTTTTATATTTTTTTTTATTTTATTTACACTTGTTTCGACTACTATCGTCTGATATAAGTTCCTTCTTATTCAAAGAAATGCCTGGATCACGCTGGGGCGTAGGGGTTGGACAACGCGATAATAATTAGAGAGAGTCACTCTCAAACAAGATAAAACGAAGTTATCTGTGTTAAGAAAAATCCCGAAATCTTGGGAAAATGCCCAGAAAGAAAATTCGATATTTTAAAGGTACGTTTACGTCTGAGGGCTGAGGAAACGAACGCGTACTTCGATAATTTGGTCTATTGTATAATGAAACAATGAGGCACTTTTTTTCCATATAAATCTTACGTAAGATGGAAATTTCATAAGATGAGGGTTTCGTATGAAGAGGTACGTACCACTGAACCTCTTGCAGTACCGCTGACACTTACCAAACTACGAGTAGCTTACCTTGCAGTGAATAACGTTCTAGAAAAAATAATTCAACTTCTATTTTAATATAATATTTCAAGTATTAAGTCTGTTAAGGTTTCAATATTCATGACATGAAAGTTACTTGTGTAAATATACTTCTTTTTGAAAAATCCAGATACATGCTCTAATTACTCCTTTTCAGAACTTCTGCTTTAAACGCTACTATAAGTTGTGAGTCAAGTCTCTTTTGAAAGTCAACTTATTTATTTAGGGTTTTTAATATTTCAGTTAACCCATTTATTGGTTGTTGGTGACCATTAATGTTTAAAATATTCATTAAGCAATTACAGAAGTTAGAAGGACACTCTCTTACATCCCTTATTTTAAATGTGTTGAAAAGTTTCTTGCAGATTAATTACTTTTATTTGTTATATTGTAATTATAAGAACATACTACTAGAACTTTACAGGATAATACTTGCTGTGCAGTCAAAGTGTTGTGCAAATAATGCCGGTAAGCATCGATAAGTGCCCGTCTTGTTTATGATGAGTGTTTATTTTTTTCATTATTGCAGATTATCAATATTTTTTATCGAAGGTCAGAGTGCTTTAATCTAGTACCTAAGAATGAAAATAACCTTCAGAGTTTATCTTCATTATCATACATAACTATATTTATTGATACACTTTTGTAATGCCAAAGTGAATACTTCGTGTTACAAAATAACCCCTTACGGCCACCTGTAACATTACTTGGCCAGTAGATCTGTTACATTTGATGTCGTTCATCTGACTTCCTTCTACATTGAAGATTTAAGCTAACGTTTTCCCTTTAAGACTTCAAAATATTTCTATTTTGTATGAAAAATATCAGAAACATGCAAGAAAAAATGTCAGTGTCATCGAATCACCGAAAAACTGGCTTAAAATTATAACCCAAGAGCAATAAGGAACGAAAGAGACCATTCATCATATATCAGCATTACTCGCAGATAAAATAATTCATAAACTCAAAAAAATCTACATCTAATATTAAGTTTTGTTCAAGGGTGCAACATATAGACTGATTAAAGCATTCTGTTAAGCAAATCCATCATGTCATGGAAAGCATCAACAACTATATGTTTAATTAGCGTTGATTTTTTACATGTAAGAATTTTATTCTTCTTACATCTCATATTAAGTCATTAAATCATTTAAATTTTTTTATTATACCTTTAAACATCAATTTCATTTCTGTTGATTCACTCAAAAATGTTCTAAATTAATGTAAATAATGTAAATAAGATATAAACAAATATGGCAAGTATTTGTTACATTATTTGTATTGTGATCCATTATATTCAGTTTTTATAGCTTTATTGCTCTTTGCAGTAATTGAAATTTCATTATTACTTTACTATAAGTAAAGTATAGTGATCGTGAAAAAATTCGATCTCGAGATTTTGACGGAATTACATGTTTTGAGGTCCCAGAAGTCGTTTTATGAAGTTTTTACGATGATGACTGTGTGTGTGTGGGTGGGTGGGTTGTGGGTGGGTGCGTGTGTTAGCATTGCTTGTTACCACGCTACGGTCCAGAATCTTTGATGGATCATGTTGATATTTTACACAAAAATGGGCCTCATAAAGACGAAGATCCCTATTGCTTGGGAAGAATTATGCATGATGGGAAAGTCACTTTTTTTTGCCAAAAACCGTTTTTTTTTAAACATTTATTTCTCCTAAACTGATAACCCTAGAGTTTTGAAATTTTGACATTATCTTTGAGGTTACAAATAAAACAAACGAAAAATATATTCAGAATTTTAAAACAACAGGAAATATTTTTTTTTCAATAAAATGTACAAATTTTGACTTATAATTCAATCTCAAACCTTGTGAGAGAGATACAAGCCATACTGTTTGACGGACAAAAATAAAACTATGCCTATAAATAGAACATTATGTGTAGAATGAGTTGAGACATTTTTTTTCAAAATTACATTCGCTAATGGGGCGTTACAGTACGATTTCTGTTTTCTGAAAATGTTTTTTTGACCCTAAACGGCTCATTTAAAAATAATGAAAATTTGACCAAAAATGGAACAAAAAATTAGCTATTTATAAAAAAAAAATCATGAAGTTTCAATTACGGAAAAGAGCAATAACGATATAAAAACTCTTGGTTTACCCTAGACAACGAGATCACCTGCTATACTTGTCGAATTTTTTGTATTTTTTTACATTGTTTACATTGACTTAGAAATTTTTTGAGCAAATCCACTGAGATAAATTTGATATTTATAAAGGAATAATTTAAATTGTTTATTGACTTATATGAGATGTAAGAGGAGTAATATTGTGCAGGAAAATAATAACACTCACTCAGAAAAAATTCGTATATATGTTATTTGACAAAGGGGAAGGAAAATGATCTTATTAAATACTAAGAAGCTTATTATTATTATTATTTTAAAGATTATAATTCTCAGTATAATAATTCTATAAAAGACCAAAAATGTAAATGATAATTCATAATTGGAATCTTTCGTTTAGAGATTAATAAATGTAATTATCGTACATCTTTAATTAACAAAGCACCTTAAAATAACATTTTCTTCGCTGTTTAAGATGTTTTTCAGAGAAAAAAAGGGTATTTTCCTGTTTTAAATTTAAAAATTTTACTTTAATATTCAATGTAGAAGGATGTCAAGTAAACGATGTAAGAAATCTACTGGCTGTTTGAACGAAAGCCATTCTCTTGGAGGAGAATAAATCGTTTCAAGAAATGTTCACTTTGGTTTTTCAAAAATGTTATTACTGCTGTAGTTATACTAATGCAATTATTTTCAAATGATAAATTATCTGTGATGTACAAAAATAAGCTTATAAAATGTTATGTCCTTCAATCACTATCTGTACTACCTCAGGAATGAAAGGCTAATAATTCATTTAAGGAGGTAAAATTCATTTACGCACATAGTACTGGGCTCCCAGATAAAACAGAATACCAACTAAAACACCCTTTTCTTCTAGGGCAATAGCCTGGAACCTTTTTCCACATTCCCTCAGACTGGGCAATTCATTTCCTTATGTAAGGCAGCCTTACTTTAGAATTTGTTATTATTCACCAGCCAGTCTACCATTTTCCACACCACGGCACTCTGGATCATCTTGACCATAATAGTTTCTGGGGAAAATTTACCGATTCTCTTCACAAATTCACTCCTTTGATTATTCCATTTTTGGCAAGAAAAGAATGTGTGCTCCACATTTTCTAGTGCTGAGCAATACAGGCACTCTGATGTCTGGTTCTATCCTATCTTGTATAGGTAGGCGCGAAGTATCCATGTCCGCTGAAAAATTGTGTTAGGTAATACCCCACCCCTCCATGACTTCTCTCGGCCCACAGTTGGAAATCTTATTTATTGTAAAGTAATAAAAGCTTACAGGTATCAATATTTTTAAATCACTTTCAGTAAAACATAGTGATCATTTAATAAAACATCAATGACGAGATTATGAGTTATTTACATGTTTTGAGCTCCCCAGAGACCTTTTTTAACTTTTTTTAATGATATCTGTATGTGTGTGTGTGTGTGTGTGTGTGTGTGTGTGTGTGTGTGTGCGTGAGTGTGTGTGTGTGTGTGTGTGTGTGTGGGTGTGTGTGTGTTTGTGTTAGTGTGTGTGTCTATGTTTCCAAAAATTTGTTAAGACGCTACAGTCCAAACCGTTTGATGGATCGAGTTCATATTTTTAACAAAAATGCATATAATGTAGATGTGTCCTATTGTATGGGGGCAATATTGCATGATGCCGAAGTCACTTTTTTGGCCATAATGTGTTTTTGACAACTTTTTTTACTTTACCTCCTTTGTTATATGTACTTAAATAAAACAAAATAAAAGTTTATCAGGACTTGGTCAGTTCTTCAGGTTCAAATTAAACTCTCGGTTTTTATTTAAAACTTTTTCCATAGGCTTATATCACATCAATATGATATTCTTTAATTTAATTTGAACCTGAAGAACTGACCAAATCCTGATGAAATTTTATTTTGTGTCTACTTCACGGTCGATACCGATATGAATATATATATAATATATATATAAATAGTCAGTTTGGTTTTTGACTCTGACGAAAACCGCTTGTTACGATTGAAAGATCTTAGTCTTGTTTTCCCATTTCATATTGTAATTTGATCATTGATATTTTTGTATATATATATATATATATATAAAGATTTCACATAAACATGTGAAACAACAATCAATGATCAAACCACAATAAGAAATGGGAAAACAAGACTAAGATCTTTCAACCGTAACAAGCGGTCTTCGTCAGAGTCAAAAACCCAACTGAACACTAGATGCAGAAAACATCTGGTGAGGAGTTGAGAAGAGTGGGAGGGAAGAGTGGTATTTTAAAGGGTGAAAGCACAGGAAAGGACTAATGTCCAGAAAGGGATGTTTGGGGAAACAAAGGAGTACAGTAAGAAAAAGTAAAAAACTATCCGCTAGCTGTCAACCCTCTTTGAAGAGGCTATTGCCCTCGTGACGAAAGTATCCAGTTTGAAGAGACCGTTACTAATGTTTATAATATTAGATCTATTAAATTTAATTAGAGACGATTCAATAATATTTCTTAACAACATTGATTTTTCATAGGTAATAAATTTAGCTCCTGTCCAATCAAAAAATGAAAATCATCATATTGATTGGACAGGAGCTAAATTTATTACCTATGAAAAATCAATGTTGTTAAGAAATATTATTGAATCGTCTCTAATTAAATTTAATAGATCTAATATTATAAACATTAGTAACGGTCTCTTCAAACTGGATACTTTCGTCACGAGGGCAATAGCCTCTTCAAAGAGGGTTGACAGCTAGCGGATAGTTTTTTACTTTTTCTTACTGTACTCCTTTGTTTCCCCAAACATCCCTTTCTGGACATTAGTCCTTTCCTGTGCTTTCACCTTTAAAATACCACTCTTCCCTCCCACTCTTCTCAACTCCTCACCAGATGTTTTCTGCATCTAGTGTTCAGTTGGGTTTTTGACTCTGACGAAGACCGCTTGTTACGGTTGAAAGATCTTAGTCTTGTTTTCCCATTTCTTATTGTGGTTTGATCATATATATATATATATATATATATATATATATATATATATATATATATAGACAATTTTATTTAATTTATTTATATGTCTTCCAGTAAAGCTGACGATATAGTGAATCACAAAACATCCCTCTTGAGCATATTTGATGTTTAAATTCTTTTACAGTTTATTTTAATGTTTTATTACTGTCAACCGAATTTTAAATGCGTTTACTTCGAAATCAAGAAAATTCAAGACAAGACATCAAACATTAATGAGATAGAAATGATACCAATTCTTTGTTTTCTTTCATAGAAGTAGCTATCAGGTGGACATGTTGGTTGAGAATTCACTACACGTTTGATATAACAATAATTACAGCGCTATCAGAGCCGTGAAGTGCTCTTCAGTCCCGTGAAGGGACTGACTTCAGCCCCTGAGGCCCCAGTTCGAATTTCTTAAGCATCTAGTATTATCTGTGTTCTGATTTTTTTGAATAACTCGTGTTGTTAGTTGAAATTGAATTTATAATATTAAACCGAATAGTATAGATAACCATAAATGTCAAAATATTTATTGTAAATAAACAAGTACATTGTTTATGATAACATAAATTGGGCTTTATTTTATAATAACCTTCAATCCTCTAAAATAGAACTAATATATAAAGGTATTAATCGAAGAACTATGTAATGGATAGCAACAATCGAACACAAGAATAGTAAATGTAAGTGTTGGATCTACCACAATTGAATTGTGACTACTAAATGCTTTCCTCGGTGAGGCATGCCGATACATACCACTATTGTACTGATGAGTTTTAGACAATCTACTGGAGGCTCTAAATAATCTAATTAACCATGCATAAAGATAAATATTTTGTTATTATAAGAAATTGTTATAATAGGAAGTGTCATTGTATAACCATTGGGATTATGCACCGTACTCTCCAAATTATTGAATGATGGGCAAAGGAAAACTATCTAGATATAAATCCTGCTAATACGCTTCTTGTATCTTTCTCAAAAAGAAAGGAATTAGATGTCTGAAGCGTTTCCAGTTAAATGTAAATATTAACCTGGAAATATTGAAATTAAGGAAATCCTGCTGGAAACATTTTAGTTGAATGACTAAACTGGAATTACTTGCAGCTGTTAAGCTGAGCTATGCTGCAAACAAATTGTTCCGCTCTAAGGAATTCTTTAGCAGAAAAAGTTATCTTAACTACAATTCTACACATTGTTTCTACAGATTTACCATTATTACTGTGATAAAACTAATGACATGATATCCATCGGTTTTTACTATTCTAAGATAAATGAAAATTGTAGTTAGTTAGTTAATTGTTAGTTAGTTAAACTACACAGTTAAAGCTGTCAAACAGTAATAAAGAATAATCAGCTGCAATTTACATAATAAACTGCAATGAAATTAAACCCTAAAATAGCACTTATATTATGTATATGTACATGATAGACGCATTAAAATAAAACCTAAACTCAATGTTTAGGCTATGATTGTTGGCTAGTGGTATTATGTTTAATTGTAATAAAGTTGAGTGTAGACCACTCCAGGTTTTTCAATTATAATTTAAAGATAACAGTTGGCAGAGATGACTCACAGTAGACAGGTATTGTTTGATTGGGCTTGACTGGTAATAGAATGACATCGATAAAGAGTGCCCCAAGTGGCACAATGTTGCTGAAGACTCCACAACTTCAGAAGGGACAATGAGCAGATGGAATCAAGCTGATGGTAGATCGATATGGTTACTCTCTTTCCACCTCCCAGAGGTACAATTCACACCCTCTCCCGCCTCGTCCTCTTACCATTAAACATTCACCCCAAATCTGTGCAGTCAATTTCCCTTTATTTCCGTCAGTTATTAACCACTGATATATATTTTTCCTGCGAATGTTTTAATATTTCTTTTAGAATTGCTACACAAATCATAAAACTAATTTCATTTTTGCGGTATCGTTCTTTATTAAATTGCTAATTTTTTTAAAATTTTAGAAATGAATCAAAAATAATATACAGTTGAACTTGAAAAGAAAAAAATGTTACTTTCTATAGTAATTTTCCTCTTTCTAGGAAAATATTTAATTTAAAAAATTATCATTCAATTAATTTAGCATGGAATTAATTCTATTACTATATTATATTAATTAAAGCACATATAATATCTGTCACACAAAAAATTAACAATTTAAATTTCTATAATAATACTGTTATCATAGTCCATTGTACCTCGTGGTGATATAGCTGCCCAACCAGTTTCTCAAGTTATGCGTCTTCAAGATGGACTAAGAAATGTCAAATACTGATGGGAATAAATACCTATTGAACAAGTATATATATATGTTTAACATATATATATATATATATATATATATATATATATATATATATATATATATATATATATATAATGATCAAACCACAATAAGAAAATGGGAAAACAAGACTAAGATCTTTCAATCGTAATAAGCAGTCTTCGTCAGAGTCAAAAACCCAACTGACGAAGACTGCTTATTACGATTGAAAGATCTTAGTCTTGTTTTCCCATTTTCTTATTGTGGTTTGATCATTGATTGTTATTTCACGTGTTTATGTGAAATCTTTTTATCGTATATATATGCATATGTTTTTTTTATGCCATGTTATCATAGTTTATATTGGCATGGATTAATTGTAATAAAAAACAGTATTTTCAATAAATGTCGCTGGGTAGCAGCACATGCAATTACAGATAAGGATAATTCTAGAATCATGAAATTTTGGTGTAAATATTAAAGCAACAATAGCATAACTACAAAATTGCTCAGAAAGTGTCACTCAGTGTCGCCAACCTTACGACCATGAAACTGTGGATATATGCATACATAAATCTCATGTAAAGTGAAAATAATCATTTACATTAAAATATAGTTTTGGTTCTAAGCGCTCTGCATTCATTTATAAAAAAAATTGAAGAATATTAATAAAAATAAATATTTAAATTTAATTTTTAATTAAAAAAAATTAACTACAATAATGAAGAAGTGGATGGAAGTTTGTTCTGTATTTATGTTAGTCCTTTATACTAATCTGCTTGTTCGAATGATTTTGTTTGTATGTGCCATGAAAAGCAATCCTTCTCAGGAATTAACCGCACACATAATTTCATTTAAATAGGATTAGCTATTTAAGTTGTATGTTGTGTGTATGTTATGCATAGAACATGTATTAATCAAGTAATTGATTAATGCAACCTTAATCAAATTATTGTGATATGCCTGTGAATTTTACAAGTGTGCATTGTTTAACTGCTATTGTTCAAACGTCTTATTCAAATCTGTCGTGCACAGGAAGAAACAGTACACATAGTTTCGTGCGAATGGGTGAAGGTATTTATAACGCAAATGGAACAGTTTATTTACGTTATATATTGCCTGTATATTTGTTCCTCATGCTAATCATAGAAGAATATTCTTTAAACATGCCTTAAAATTCTGTTTGCACTTGAACAAACCGGACACTTAGATTGTACAATTGGGACAAACTGTTTACGTTGTATTTTATGTTTGTTTGTCCCTCTTACACAATTATATTGTTGATCCATGTCTGCTATTCACAAGATTGAACATAGTTCATTGGGGCAATTCGTTGGTGTTGTATGTTGTGTATGTCTTTATTTTTCATACAAATCAACATTTTTGCATGATTTCATTCAAACACGCTTATAAGTCTGACATTTGCTGTAAGAAACCGTACACATAGTTTGGTGTAAATGGGACCCTAGTTGCTTGTGTATTTCTCGCTCATACAAATCTACATTGTTTAACTGATTTTGTTCAAACATGACATAAGGATCTTTCATTTCCAAAATCAATCCATACAAATTGTTTTGCGCAATTCGGATAAGCCATTCTCATTGTAGTTATATGTACCATATATATGTCCCTCATTTAAATCTATATGGTTTGTCCGAGTTAGTTCAAACTTTGTTAGTTCTCACATATCATCTACATGGACAAACTTTTCATATCTTTTTCTACATACGGAATAAGTTATTCGCATGTGCCATGTATTGAACGTTAAAACTTACATAAGACGCATTGCTTATGATTTGTCATTATCAACTGGCAAGATCATATGATCATGAACGTATTACTTCTTCAGTGTAGGTGACCCTGCTTGTCTATAATTTGCCAGACGAAGGTTGTTTAAAAATGTAGTACAGATATTGTGTTATAGTTTTCCAAATTTTTATTAAATATTCTACTAAAAACCTTCTATTCCATATATAATATATATATATATATATATATATATATATTGCCAGAGAGAACGATCATAAAAGGCTACGAATACTAGAAGCGCTCTACATCCTAGAGAAGTGTCCAAGCATTAATGAGCAGAGAGACAATTTTAGCAACCACCTGTGCTTGTTTGGAAATCTTATAAAAGCCAAAAACAAAGGTAGAGTACAAAGTGAAGAAAGAATTACTCGTGGTACCCAACCATACCAAGACACGCCAGACGAAGTAACATATAGGGCCACTTCAGTCACTAACACAACCTGACGTAACCTGACTGATTCCCTAAACCAGACGTTGCAATCTGTTGTTTGTTTGTTATCAAGTAATGTTTAGTTTATCAAGTGTAATAGTTTCATTTTATTTTATTCTATGTGATAATTTTCCTGACGATGGTGATTGTAGCACTGAAACATGTCGAAGAATAAATTCAATGGAATGAAATATGGAGAGTTAATTCATAACATAAGAAACCCAGAGGTAAGAAAGCGTTTTAGAAAATTAGAAACATTTTGTAACAAATTAAATAATGTGAAATTGGACATTCATTTTTTAAACGCATATATATATATATATATATATATATATACATATATGTCATTATCAGCCTTTGGAGCGATTCACATCTATTCCTGACGACGAGGACATCGAAATATAGTAGTGAGTTCAGTGATTTCTTTTCTATGTGTTCTTTTGAAAATTCTAGTTTATATATATATATATATATCTATATATATATTGGTATATAAAAAGATTTCACATAAACACGTGAAATTGTTTTTACGGATAAGCCAAGCCATAACACTATATTGATTTTAATATACTGTTTTCTAATCGCAATAACGTAGGCAATATGTTAATAAAAACTCTCCCAGGAAATTGGAGTCCGGTGGTATTGATAAAATTCCGTGCAAAAATTGCCATAAAATTGATATTGGTCAAACTGGTAAATCATTAAAGACACGTCTAAAACAACACCAATACAACGTAAATAGACAGGAAAAAAGTAGTGCCTTAATTGTATTGGGGTAAAATTCAATTTCCTTTTTATAATTACATCCTCCAGGGTGTAAATGCATATATATCCCTACACTCCAGGGTGTAGGGCATATCAACAAATGCCCTATAGTGTGATATGACCAGCGATCTATGGATACCAAATGGCTGCCTCGAGCCACAACTTATTCTTCTATTAATAATGACAGATCACATAATCAAAACACATTTTAATAATTTTAAAAGGATTATAGTATGAGTATCTGAGCACCTCACTACTTCCCAGTAAGGTTCCTTTCGACTGCTACAGAGAGATGGGTTCGATTCCCTTAATGATTGGCTGTTCGTGTTGGCCAAACAAAATTGGGTGGATAAAAAAAGGTCGCTTGGTGTCCTTTTTCTACGTCTTCGGGTATATCATCAACTACTGCAAACTCCTGTATCATACAAAATTTAAAGTGTTTTTTTAATTTTGTTTACTACAATATTCTTAGTATGTTTTGCCTTATTTGTTTAAATACAATTTAAAAAAAAAATTGATTTCTTTTATTTAATTTCTTGAACTCCTTAAATTATAGAAACAGGTCTATACAACAAAAATAGTTATTATTACTTAGCTATTGTATTTATTTATAGGTTATCCGTCATCAATGTATTAATTTGTATCTTATTGAAAAGTTCATCAATTCGTTAATACATTACAAAAACTTTAACAGTATTTATAAGTACCTTAAAAAGTTCTATTAAAAATATGCCTATGTAGAATGTATATGATAGAAAATCTGCTCGTATACTTTTACTAAAAATCACCAAAAACTATGAATGTCTGACCACCTCTACGATATAGTATAAAGAGCGAGGAACATAGTCTTCTCTATGATATGAGAAATTCGTTTAAATGCTTTACGGGAAACCATAAAAGCACCGTTTCTTCAAACTTTTTCCTTATGAATCTGAAAACTTGTAAAGAGTCGTTGAAAAAAAAAATACAGAAACCACCTCTAACCACCTCGTAGTTTTGAAATCATGATGAGAATACTCTGAAGTAATTTGAAATTGTCTCCAATATACAAATCTTATGAAATAAAAAATGTAAGCAAGCTATTCTTCAAAAATGTATAGCGTTTCACTTATAATATAACTATATTATATATACTATATACTATACTAATACTATAACTTGGTAGTAGCGATTCATCCAGCATCGTAGTAAAATTTATTTTTGACTAGAAATATTCAATGTTTTATAATCACTTGGTTCATAATTTTATTAATTAAAAATAGCAGGAGATTCACTAAAGAGTTTGAATTGCACTTCTAAAAAGGTCATATACCTATAAAAATGTTATATATCAGTTTATAAGATAATGATCTATCTTATTATGCTTATCAAAAATGTTTTACATAAAACCGACTCTTCGGCTTACAGAGTTGCGTTGAAGCGTGAAACACTAACCAAATGCAAATTATTGTAGTTCTTTGTATTAGATATAGTAGAAACAGTGAATTTTTAAAACCAGTATGTATAATGAAACTATTCTTCACATATTTTAACAATTTTTTAGATTAAATTATTGTATTTATAAATTAAATTACTTTGCTTTTCATTATATATATATATATATATATATATATATATATATATAAAAATTTCACGTAAACACGTTAAATAACAATCAATGATCAAACCACAATAAGAAAATGGGAAAACAAGACTAAGATCTTTCAACCGTAACAAGCGGTTTTCGTCAGAGTTTTTTGACTCTGACGAAGACCGCTTGTTACGGTTGAAAGATCTTAGTCTTGTTTTCCCATTTTCTTATTGTGGTTTCATCATATATATATATATATATATATATATATATATATATATATATAATTGAAATTTACGAAAATAAAATCAAGCTAAAAAATAGTATTTGATCCTTCAATATCCAATTTCAGCTACCTAATATATTCAAAACACTACTCTGGGTATGACTCCAAACATCCCCAGGCTGGATTAAAACAAGACACATACTTGTCTAGAGTTTGATGGCATAATTTAAGAGAAATTTGATGCAGCACGTCGGTTGGCAACCAATAACTTAGGACTTGTTTAAAGTCTTTTTTTAACAGATCTGAAAACTGAATAATTGGTAGAAGCAAAATACAGCATGAAATCATAATGAGAATATTCAGAAGTAATTTGAAATTGGTCCTTCATATGCAAAACTTATAAAATAAAATAAAAATGCAAGCAAACTTGTTCTTTAAAAATATAAACTGTTTTACTTTTTAAATCTAGAGTTACGAGTATTATTATTTTAAAGAAAAATTAAAGAAATTAAAAGTGGAAAATAAAAAATTAAGTTATGTTAAACATTTTTGAAATAAACTGTGCAAAAGCTGTATTAATATGTATGAGGAAGAGTACAAATTTATTTGTACACTAGTATTACTGGTGCGCTTTAATGATAGATGAGCTACGAGGAGGGATATTGGAATGAATCATGGCTCCGCCGGGGTCAGCAAATCAAGATGTACGACCTTTGCAGGAGGATTTCATAAAAACACCACTTTGTGCAGCAAAGTGGAATGAATCCATTTGTAGGTTCTCCGATAATGGGGCACCCAGTAGTGGCTGCCTGCAACACTTAACCCAATGGCTAATTGATTTAAGCCAACGTCACATTATCCACTTGTCTGTCTTCAACTTTAACTAATTCATAATTTTGATATAAAAATGCATAAATATGTTAACTAATTTCATACTTGATTTCTATCAAACTAACCAATTCATGGTCTAGAATATATCTAGAACTAATTCATGGTCTTCTTTATATACTTACTATTTTGTTTAAATTATTAAAACCAAACTTAACTCACTCTTGTATAATATAATGACTGAGAAATCAAAAACCCTTTGTATAACATTCATTATTTATGGAATTTCTATTCTAAAGAATTTGAATTATACGAGAAAAACAAACAAATATAGTAGTAAGTGTTGTATGTCTTTATCTATGTTTTCTCTTTTTGTAGTATACTATTATATATATATAACTTTCTATATTGTATAAATATATACATTCATTCTAAGGTAGTGCAACCAGTTATTATGTGGTATTTACTCAATGTAGGGTAAAAATCTAATGAAATAGTCTCCACATATAGAAATTTAATAGTATAAACAACGCGTTAATACCCTTAGTTAATGCCTGAAGAAGAACACTACGTGTTCAAAACGCGTTGTTTATACTATTAAATTTCTATATGTGGAGACTATTTCATTAGCTTTTTACCCTACAATATATATATATTCATTTTATTTTTGTTTATGTATAAGTTAATTAAACATGTTTGTAATTATTAACCGAAAAATCTTTAATCCGAATGGAATGCAAATACGAAATGAAATAGGTAATTTAGAATACACTAAGCTTTTTTTCTTGTTACTCGTGAGTAGTATAAACTAAAAGCTGAGATGAATCTAAATGTTTCAAGGTCCAGGAGTAGAGGAAAATGGATTGCTTGGGTAAACAGGGTTATCTGGAGGGTGCATGCCACATTTCTAACAACTTTATGGATCATTCAGGTGAGATTATATAAGTTTATTATATTATTAACATAATATTTCATATATATAAATAATTATAATATCATTATAATATTTATCAATTTAACAACAGCATATTAATAAGTTTGTCACCACAAAAGTTATTGTTTGTTATTTTACTACAGATAAACCATAAAAAATATATTTCCTGTTCTTGACCAATTTTCATGTTTGCAAATTCTTCAAACCTTTTCACACTGGCGTGATTATTGTCTGTGTTGGGTATTTATCAACTATTCTGTGGATATCTAAATAGCATACCGTTTTAAGATTTTATTGAAATTTTATACATAAAATATAATCATTTCTTGGCTACAAGAGGAACTGTGTACTTTTAAAGAAAAGCTAAAGCTTAGTGCTTTCCGATACTTAATGCCAAGATAGAAACTATTTGTTTCTATAAATATATATCAATGATCAACAACTTGTCATACAGGATTACAATTTCTATAAGATTATTCATGTACCCAATTTTGATAAAATTTAAATCAAAGCAAGATTTATAGTATTTCAATAGTTTTAAAAAATTGTAAGCTATTATAAACTAGGATCAGTTGTGCTTGTGGTATATTGCTAGAAATCTGAAACCAAGCTAGAGAGAAGTTCGATAATTTCAAATTCTTACTTGCGTTTAATCTGACATGCTTACACGTGAGTGTATATCTTTGTCCAACCTCTTGTTTTCAGGCAACCCTCTTGACTTCAAAGATACTCTCCACTTCTTCCATCTCCTTAGCAATCTTCCTCTAACCCCACCCTTGATTATCCTCTACTCAAGGTTACCAAATAACATCTACAAATAATGATGTTATTTCCTTTTACACAAATATTGATCAAGTTGAGTATATGGATTAAATTGTTTTCGCATTGTTATCACAATTATTGTGAATATATTGTCCATGTTCCAATTTTATTTATGGCTATTCAGTTTTTATTCTAACCAAGTGGTGTATTTATTTTAAATTCCATTAAACTCTGTCAAACTGGCAGCAAATTCATAAAAATCTTGTCACGCCCTCACACAGGCAACTACAGAAATAATTCAGAAATATCAAAAATGGGTTTTAAACAAATTAAAACTTGAATCCGAATCCATTTGATGTCACTTTTTTATTACTAATCTGCTTTGCTTGGACCAGTTTGTATATTTTTAATATTAGTCATAATTTTCTTACATAATTATGATTCAGTTCAGTAAAATTAATATATTTTTAGAATCAAATGACGATAACAAATCCTCAGATGAAAACAAATTCAAAAATATTCTTTATAGTTTCCAAGTGAAAAGAAATAATTTGTAAGTATTACATGTAAATTATTATATAAAAAAATATTTATAATATTCGTATATTAATGAGAGTGATGCAGAATATCTTAATGAACAACGTTTTTATGTATAATGTTCAAAAAAGGCATCATAGTATAGGAAAGAAACAATGCTCTAAGTACTTTGCAGTCATTAAAGAAAAAATCTGAATTTAGTGTATTTATTCATGAATAAAACGAAGTTCTAAATCTACTGATTAGTTGTTCGTTCAATTCCATGGTAATTTGGCGATGAATTTCTGATGAACAGTCATGCCAGTTGATTAAAAAGACAAACCCTTTTTTAAGACAGATATAGATTATATATTATTTAGTTTTTTTGAACTAAAAATTCAAAAATTACAGGAAATATTTTGTTGTTTAAACTGCATATATAATAAATGACTGATTTTTTACAAATCCAAAAACATATTATGATACTTAAAATAGAGCCTTAATAAAGATACATAAAATAGTTGTAATTTTTTAATAGTTTTAATACTGTAGACCCATGATATATTCGTAGTAAGTCGAATACCTATCCAATGCTTCAACTAATCAAGAACAATGGGGTTCAGAAAACACCAAGATCAATATGTGTGACACCTAGATTTGTTATAGAGTGATGCAGATTGATTACTCTTTCATTAGTCAATCATCAATCGCAACAGTATAATTGATTTTCGTTTGCATTTATAACTCTAAAAATTGCATTCTTCTTACATATCATATTAACTATTTTAAGATTTTTTTTATTGAACATTTAAATGACAATTCTGTTTGAGTCAATTCTATTATCCCATGTTGAGATTTCAGTTTTTATAGTTTTATTACATTTGACAGAAATTGGAATTGGTTCAATTTTTTTTATAACTTACTATAATTTTAAGTTGATGTTTTTGACAAAATTTCATTTCTACGTAATTAGTCATTTATAGTAAACAAAAATTTGTGAAATCATATTATATACCATAATGCCCATTTCCGTCAATTTAAAATAAACAGAAAAGTAATCAGCTCATTATATTAAAAGGTGCATTTTCGGGGATAATCTCATTATGATCCATCAAATGGTGTGCCTGTATCATGCTTACAAGCTTTCAAAATCAATCATACGTCAAACTTTTACATTATTGTAAAACTGATCTTTATGGGTGTTCAAAAAATATGATTTTTTTTCAGGTAATTTTGTCGTTAGTTTGATAATAATCCCCAAATTTCAACATCCAAGATTTAGTACTTGCACATTATTATTACCACTGAGGTTAGTATGATTTATATTATTAATACGCCCACCTCGTACAATGATCTTGGAGTCGTTGGAACGCTTTCGGACTTGTCCATCTTCAATCGCGATTGACGGTTTGCCGTATTAATAATATAAATCAAGAGTTAGTAGTTTAAGACCAACAAAAAAATGTATGTAAAATCACATTTTGGCCAAGAAAGTAACTTTCTCATCACAAGTGATCAAAAAACAATAGTGTATGTCTGCAATATAGAGCTCACTTTTTGGTAAAATACGAATTTGATCAATCAAACGATATGGCCTGTAGAGTTCTATAAACTATGAATACACAACAACCCACACACAGAGATAATCAAAAATACGTCAAAATAGATTTTTTGGGGATCTCAAGATATGTTAATCTTGTAAACAAGAAAGACACATAAATTTTGTGATTAATTTTTTTTTGTGATTACTATACTGAAGGAAAAATAGAGTGTATTTTTAGGATTAGTATGTATCAAATTTACGAAGCAACGAATAAAATCATTACTAGTCTTTGAATTTAGTATTCAAAAATAGCATCTGCTAATACCAAAATAAAAGCAGGTGACGTTATAAAATGTGAAAAGTTGAACAGATTTACCCTTAAGCTCTAGAATATGGTAGAGTTCCATAAAATTTCTTATTTAATTTGGTAATGAACAGGTAGTAAAATTAGGAAGCTCCCTAGGTCTTGGCTGATTCCTTCCATTTCATTAATTAGAACATCTTAAGGTGAGTTAGTAGACTTGTATTCTGCTCGAGATTTACGTGGGCAATTAATTAGACCAGGAACCAACTTATCTCCCACCCCTTTTTAATGAATATTGCTCCATTTTACAGTGATTAATTTTAAACAAATGTGCTCCATTCATCTACTTCCATGTTATCTTTAGTTCAATCAATATTTGAAACTACTTCTTGAAAATTTAAAAAAAAAGTTATTAACTAATAATATTTATCAGTATTATTATTTATACCATACATTTCAGCATATGTCAAAAGTTATTACAGTTAAACCTCTGTATAACCTACGAGATGTTTTCAGGATATAAATTCTAAAAATAGAAATATTCGATATAGGAATATAGAAATTTGGAAAATATATATTGCTAATTTTTTTGTCATTTTCATAAATAATTATAAATTAAAAAAATCCTAAAAATTAAAATATCTGAAAAAAATTATTTTAAAAAATTTGTAATATTAATCTTCTTTACAATTTTCCCTCAATATATATTAAGGTAACAACGGGTAAATCATTTTTCTTCCATTATTCAGTTTATACTATTTGTTAAAAAGTAAAATTCATTGGTCTATTTTAATTACAATAGCTATATTTTTTCCTCATATTAGTTGTTATTACATACATTGCTTTAACTTTGAACTTAATATTCTTATGTTCTGTTAGGTCAAATTTTAAAAGCTTTGTATTACTTTTAAGACTTTTATCAATACCAGTAAAAAGATGGTTAGTAAAATTAATAGTTAAAACAGAGATATTAAAGCTAATGTATTTTAAACTGAAGTGTTTCCTGAATTACAGTAAAACACGTGTTTAGTAAAGTAGGCATCTACTAAAACTTTCAGTAAAAAGCTAAGTTCAATAATTCTAATGTAGTGCAATCAGTTATTATGTGGTATTTACTCATTGTAGGGTAAAAAGCTAATGAAATAGTTTCCACATATAGAAATTTAATAGTATAAACAACGCGTTTCGAACACTTCAGGCATTAACTAAAGAAATAGGCATCAGACCGTTATCTATAGTATAAAGTAAATGGTATAAAATAAAATAAGGAAGAGATAATTTATTATACCTAAGGATGAGTGTCTATGGTACAACTGACTGGGAATAGGATGGAAGTAGGTAAGATATGGAGGTACATCTGTTTCATATTGGAAAGCAGGTACATTTCTTTGTTATTTTTTTCCTAAAGGTTTTCCTAAATAACAAAGAAATGTACCTGCTTTAAAATTTGAAACAGATGCACGCTCCATACCAACACCTGTTTTGGTATAATTTCGCGCACCCAGTTTTACAGTCATATCGCGGACCGTATCCCCACCCACTTCCATCCTATTTCTAGTCAGTTGTACTACAGACACTCATCCTTGGGTATGTACTCTCTTCCTTATCTTATTTTATTTTGTACCATTTACTTTATAGATAACTTTATTTATATTTTACAATTATAATTTATAATTTATTTATATTATAGATAACTCTATAATATTGTATTTTTTTAGTTAATGCCTGAAGAAGAACACTACATTTTCGAAACGCATTGTTTATACTACTAAATTTCTATATGTGGAGACCACTTCATTAGCTTTTTATCCTACAATAAGTTCAATAAATCTACTGCTTAATAAATGTAGATTTTAAGTTTGCTTGCTTTCATCTACTGCCGTTGATAGTAAAAGAAAAGTAACCTAGAAATAACTAGTGCAGTGTGGTATAATCATGTTATTATGTGCTGCAGGCTTGGTACTGATAGTTCGGAATTCAAATTCACATGTAAAATAATCAACATTATTTATATGTTAGCTGGAAAATGTATGTCGTCCTTCGAAGGAAACAACAGCAAAAGAAGCCGTTGATCTCGAGCTTATAGAGTTCTTGCTAAAGTTCCCTACTCTAATAAGATAAAGAAAAGCAAACTAAACACCAGGGTATCCTACACGCGACAGTACTTTAAGAAAATATAATAACAAACTCATGGACAAGTAATTAAGGTTCTATTTATTTTGTAGTTCTATAAAAACTTTATTTATAAGGTTCTATATGGTTTTAGCGTAGGTGTAATATCAAACACTACGAAAATGTTATCAAATTCATAGTTGATTAGTTTAATGGGTTCATTTGTTAGACTGTGTTATTTGATTGGAAATAACAAACTTGAAATCATTGATTTAGAAGGATTTGGCATATTATTATTGTTATTATTATTCTGGTTTAACTGGGAGCCAAACAAAATGTGCGTAAATCCATTTCACCTACTTACAATTAAAAAAAAAAACTATTGTTCTTAAATTGTGACAAGAATCACATAGGACTCACACAACTGATATATTCTTCCAATTATGCTTCATTCTCTGCTTTCTAAAATGAATATTAAAAAGTATCTCTCCTCTTCAGGGAAGTATTGAATATGAGTCTTAGTTTCTGTTTTTCATTCGTGCTTTTCAAAGTTTTTTAAGTGTATAGTCCAATCGGATCTGATTTCATTTGAATATATATATATATATATATATATATATATAAATAAAAGAATGATTTTGTCTGTACATTGCTTAGAACTGACTCATTTCAAGTTTTCTTTACGTTTCATACATTGGAGAAACCAAACCGAATACACCCTTAGAAAAATTTCTTCAAACTTGATACTTTCGTCACGAGAGCAATAGCCTCTTCAAAGAGGGTTGACAGCTAGCGGATAGTTTTTTACTCTTTCTTCCTGTACTCCTTTGTTTCCCCAAACATCCCTTTCTGGACATTAGTCCTTTCCTGCACTTTCACCCTTTTAAAATACCACTCTTCTCAACTCCTCACCAGATGTTTTCTGCATCTAGTGTTTAGTTGGGTTTTTGACTCTGACGAAGACCGCTTGTTACGGTTGAAAGATCTTAGTCTTGTTTTCCCATTTCTTATTGTGGTTTGATTATATATATATATATATATATATCGGTGATCACGGAGGCGCTCAACGATGTGGCCGACCCCGCTGCCTCACCTGCCCCATCATTAACCCTGAACCTCTCTTCTCAAATCTCAGCAATAGTTTTCAAGTCCCCCCCAACACCTCGTGCACCAGCACTAACTGCGTCTATCGCTTGGAATGTGTCCAGTGCGGTGCTTTCTATGTTGGCCTTTCCTCCAACATGCTTAGCATCCGCATGACTGGACACAGAGATTCAGTCAGACGACGCAGCAACCTGCCTGTTGCTATCCACGCGAATAGCCATGGCCTTACTTTTAATGACTGCTTCACAGTCCAAATTCTCAAAGTAGTTGCAGCTGATGAGAAAAGGTTAACTTTGAGAGCCTCTGGGAGGCTCACATTTGGTTACTTAATGCCCGCTCCCCACCTGGCCTCAATCTCAAACGTTAAAGATTTTTTTATTTTTATTTTTTATTGTTATTTATTTTTATTTTTTTATTTTTTTCCCCTCACTCTCTTTCTCCTCTTCTTCTTCGCCACTTCTGTCCTCCTTTCTACCTTTTTCCGACTTATACGGTACGCGTGTTCGCTCGTGGTGAATGGTGTCGTTCACGGGGGATTAGCCTGCAGCGCCTCGAGCTACTTCAACTGGTGACCGCCGCCTGGAGCCCCCAGTCGCCCTCTGCTTGTGCGAGTGGACGCATGTGCCTCTTCCTCTTCCCTTCTTCTTCCCTTCTTCTCCCTGACGACGAACTTCAGTTCGAAATATCGACCCAGTAAGTTTTCTCGCTTCTTCTATTTGTTGTCTTTTTTCATTTATATATATATATATATATATATATATATATATATATATAAAAATGTTGATCTAATTATAAAACTCAAACGTGTCAACATGAATAAATGTTATAGATTGATTAGTTTTGAAGTGAAGTCCCTTTTTATCAATGTAGCTGTAACTGATCTTTTGAGCTTTCTCCAGGAGGAATTAGTTAATTATTCCCCTCCAACTCCATCTAACACTATAATAGAGTTAATTAAGTTATGTGTAGTAGATTGTCATTTTCAGTTTGAAAATACTTTTTATAAACAAAAATTTGGGTTTGCAATGGGTAACTGCTCTTAAACAATTTACACATGGAATTTTTTGAAACTAAAATGTTATGCTGAATATTGCCTAGACATGTTAAATGGTATAGATAAGTTGACGATATACTGTGCATCTGTCCTCATTCTACAAATAAAGATGCTTTTCTAATGAAATTAAATTCATTAGTGCCGACAATCCAGTTCACAATGGAAGAAGAAGTAAGTGATAATTTGCCCTTCTTAGATGTCCTGATCTATAGGTTACCTAAAGATTTACGTTTTAGTATATATAAAAACCTACAAATGTACTTGCATATGTTCACTTTTATTCTTCCCATCCAAAAAATGTTTAAATTTCATATTTTTAATTTAAAAATGTTAAAGTTTTTAGAAATATGTTTTTGAGGGCGTTAAGAGTGTGCTCTCCTGAATTCCTTAATGATGAGATTAACAACATTAGGTCAATTGCCCTGACATTAAAATATCCCTCCTCTCGTATCGATTTAGCTTTGAAGGGTGCTTAAAAAACTTTCTCTTAAACTTCAACAGAGCCCCGTTATTGTCAAATACCATAATTTTACCGTATTATGACTCATTGGACCCCCTTCCTAGACTAGCCAAACAACTTGATTTTAATATAGTGTTTTCTAATCATAATAACGTGGGCAATATGTTAACAAAACTCTCCCAGAGAATTGTAGTCGGGTGGTATTTATAAAATTCCGTGCAAAAATTGTCATAAAATTTGTATTAGTCAAACTGGTAAATCATTAAAGACACGTGTAAATCAACACCAATACAACGTAAATAGATAAGAAAAAAGTAGTGCCTTATTCTTGCATAAAAACAATGAAAATTTGATACTTTCGTATAAAACTTCAAACTTGATACTTTCGTTACGAGGGCAATAGCCTCTTCTAAGAGGGTTGACAGCTAGTGGATAGTGTTTTACTCTTTCTTACTATACTCCTTTGTTTCCCCAAACATCCCTTTCTGAACATTTGTCCTTTCCTGAACTTTCACCCTTTTAAAATACTACTCTTCTCAACTTCTCGCCAGATGTTTTCTGCATCCAGTGTTTCAATTGAGTTTTTGACTCTGACGAAGACCGCTCGTTACGTTTGAAGGATCTTAGTCTTGTTTTCCCATTTCATATTGTGGTTTGATCATTGATTGTTATTTCACGTGTTTATGTGAAATCTTTCTGTGTATATATATATATATATATATATATATATATATTGATAAAAGTATCGACCGTGGAATAGAAAGAAAACTAAAGTTTATTGGGACTCGTTCAGTTATATATATATATATATATATATATATATATATATATATATATAGAGAGAGAGAGAGAGAGAGAGAGAGAGAGAGTGTGTGTGTGTGATAGGGAGGTATGTTATCTAATCGGGATTCGGTCAATCTTCTTGTTTGAAAAATCAAACTTTGATGTGTATATAATTAAAGTATATATATATATATACACAAAATATATTGTCGTATTAATTAATTAATCTTAAGTCTTAGACAAAACTTCAGTGAACAGGAAATAATATCGAATAGTAATAGTTATGTTAATATATTAAAATTCAAATAATTGTGTCATTGATCATTTATGAAATATCAAATTATAAACACAAAGAAATAACTTGAATAGGGAGCATGTAAACTGATTAGCATAGGGTGGGCAATTAGATTCTACCCTAGGAACTAAATGAATTGGAACGACATTCGTTTAGTAGTTGAAGTGACGCATGTCTCTTTATTCAATTAGGGTTCAGTGGGAAACTAATCCAAGCATACAACCAGTCAAACAAAGAAGTTTAATCAGTCATTTCCATGTCTATGTTTTTATTTCGATAGGAATCGCTCAAAAATACATGTAAAATGACAAAACTACAAATATTGTTTTCTATATCTACTCTATCCACCTACAGATAAAGATCTCAGAACGTTAATTGTGGTTGCCACAGAGTGTGTGAGCAAATTCATACTTCTTTATTACAGTGAGATCCTGTTCTATTTGATTTCAATTAGCAAGATTTTCAAAGTTTTAGATAGGAACAATTAGAATATAATGGTAATTCAGATAACGTAAATACCTTTAAATTTGTCAGAGCATCAAAATAACGATGTTTACTAAAACACTTGTCACACAGGTCTTCTGATGTGTGTTTATTTTTGTTTAGTTTCGAGCTAGAATGCTCTGTAAAACTGATGTGGAATTTCTGCAGATGCGAAGTCTATATTTCTATATTGCAGTACTACTACTGCTACTGTTTTCGCTACCACGCGAATAATTTTGAGCACAAAGATAAAGAATCGACTTGTCCACACTGCTCGAAAAATCATAGACTAGAAGCTTGTTCTAAAGACAACATTATAGTATCATGCATCAACTGCTCAAACTTCAACAAGTAGAATAAAGGCCTTCTAAATTCGACATAAATCACTCTGCTTCAAGTAGAACTTGCCCATATTATTGCATGCTGCTTGATAGGAAAAGAGACTCCATTGACTATGGTAACTAACCCTAGCAAGAAAGTTTTAATGGAAGTCAGCAAGAGCTAGAGTGTATTCAAATAAATTTACAACAAGCAGAAAGAATATTAAAATGGCATGGCCCAAGAACTATGCAACATTAATTTTGTATTTGCAGCTACAAAAGCTGCAAACTTTGTAGAGGCGGTTCTCCATCATAAGAAGAAGGAAAGTGGTGTGAGGCAAGGGCAATGATAATTCATAGGTGAACGAATGGGGACAAGAAGGTGAATCCTATTCAGGAAGACTGAGGCACCGGCATGAAGTAATGTGCAAACGGTTTCCGTGTCGGGTATTGCCAGGAAATAGGATGTGGTTTTTTAGTGGGTCGGGACCCCCAACCCCACATACCCTAAGCAAGACGTCTTGCTAAGGGATCTGATGAACAGATTTTTCCACATCCTACGACGAAAAAAAAACATCAATTTTGAACTAGGAGGTTGGCCACCACGTTATCGTATTTTCAGCGCCTGTAACCGTCTCCAACCGTCTCTGAACCAGTGCGCTAGGTTTTCCTCTCTTATCTCTCCTTAAGATGGTTCAAACCAAAAATTAGATACTGTAAGTGTGTGGTTTTAATTTCTCTGTGTTTATTTATGCACATTGAACTATATTTATCCTTTTCGGATCGTATTTTCATCGAAAAAGTATATATATATATATACATATATATATATATATATATATATATATATATATATATATATATATAAGTACTATAAGTATATACATATATATATATATATATATATATATATATACATATATATACATATATACATATATATATACATATAAGTATATATATATATATAAAATATGAGTCACCGCCCTGCCTTCCTGCGGGACTCTTCGCTCTTCACACCTTCTGATGACGACGATGGTCGAAATATCGATGTGAGTTATGTCTGTGTCTTTCTGTGTGTTTCCTTCGTTTTGAATTTATTTTATTTTAAAAAGTCCGCTGGACCGTTTCTTTAATTGTGTTATATATATATGACTGTAAGTTATTTAATACAAAATTTAAATTAAAATATTTCTATGAAAAAAAATATGAATGTTATGTTTTGACTCTCTACAATTTTCTATCGTTTAGATAATTTTTTAAAAGTAGTAACCTCATTAGAAAATGAATATTTCTACTTAATACTTGTATGCTGTTCTCTCTGATCAGTATTTCGGGTTCCTCCTTATTTCTTGTTTAGTTATTGAGACTAAGAGGGTTAAATCGCAAATATAAGGGCTATATGAATTATGTTCATAATTTTTTTACAACTAACATTTAGTTAGTTTTTTAACAACTTCTAATTTATTTATTACTGTCGAAACGTTGTTTTGATAATAGGCTTCATTTAATTGAAATTATTCATATATTTACTCTAGAATTATCAGTAATATTTAAAGTAATTTTAATTGATTTCCATACTATGTTTACTTGATTGAATTTGTTTAAGTTGCAAACAAATATTTAAAACATTTCAATATATTTTTACTTTACTATAAGTAAAGTATAGTGATCGTGAAAAAATTCGATCTAGAGATTTTGACGGAATTACATGTTTTGAGGTCCCAGAAGTCGTTTTATGAAGTTTTTTCGATGATGTGTGTGTGTGTGTGTGTGTGTGTGTGTGTGTGTTAGCATTGCTTGTTACCACGCTACGGTTCAGAATCTTTGATGGATCAAGTTGATATTTTACACAAAAATGGGCCCCATAAAGACGAAGATCCCTATTGTTTGGGAAGAATTATGCATGATGGAAAAGTCACTTTTTTTGCCAAAAACCGTTTTTTTTTAAAACATTTATTTCTCCTAAACTGATAACCCTAGAGTTTTGAAATTTTGACATTATATTTAAGGTTAAAAATGGAACAAAAGAAAAATATATTCAGAATTTTAACACAACGGGAAATATTTTTTTTTTCAATAAAATGTAAAAATTTTGACTTATAATTCAATCTCAAACCTTGTTAGAGCAATACAATCCATACTGTATTGACGGATCAAAATGAAACTATGCCTAAAAATAGAACATTATGTGGAGAATGAGTTGAGATATTTTTTTTCAAAATTACATTAGTTAAAGAGGCGTTACAGTATTTTTTCTGTTTTCAGAAAATGTTTTTTTGACGCTAAACGGCTCATTAAAAAATAATGAAAATTCGACCAAAAATGGAACGAAAAATCAGCAATTCATAAAAAAAAAATCATGAAGTTTCAATTACGGGAAAGAGCAATAACGCTATAAAAACTGTTTGTTTATCCTAGAGTAAGAGATCACCTGCTATACTTGTCGAATTTTTTATACTTTTTTACATTGTTTACATTGACTTAGAAATTTTTTGAGCGAATCCACTGAGATAAGATTGATATTTATAAAGGAACAATTTAAAATGTTTATTGACTTATATGAGATGTAAGAGGAATAATATTGTGCAGGAAAATGATAACACTCACTCAGAAAAAATTATTTGACAAATGTTAAAATGTTATTTGACAAAGGGGAAGGAAAATGATCTTAGTAAATTCTAAGAAGCCATAAAATTCCCAGTATAATAATTCTGTAAAAAAACAAAAATGTAAAAGATAATTCCAGATTGAAATCTTCCGTTTAGAGATTAATAAATGTAATTATCGTACATCTTTAATTATAAATCATCTTAAAACAACATTTTCTTCGCTGTTTATGATGTTTTTCAGAGAAAAAAAGGGTATTTTCCTGTTTTAAATTTTAAAATTTTACTTTAATATTCAATGTAGAAGGATGTCAAGTAAACGATGTAAGAAATCCACTGGCTATTTGAACAAAAGCCAGGTGGTCTTGTAGGAGAATATTTCGTATCAATAAATGTTCACTTTGGTTTTTCAAAAATGTTATTACTGCTGTAGTTATACTAATGAAATTATTTGCATCAGCTGTGTGATGTACAAAAATAAGCTTATAGATTGATATGTCCTTCAATCACTATCTTTACTACCTCAGGAATGAAAGACTAATAATCATATATCATTTAGATGTTTACGTTATGCTTAAATGAGACGTTATGTGTTATATACTCAAGAAATTTGATATTAAGTTACTTATAGTAAGGTTGAGTGTAGGCCACTCCAGATTTTTTTACTTTAAACAAGCTTGTACTTCTGAAACATCTCAAGAATGAATTTCTATAAATGCACTGATGTAACCATTTGTATTAAATCTAGAGTTATATTAAATTCCTGAAGATGAACAAAGTCCAAAACTTGTTTATCGTCACTAACAGCAGTATATGGGGAAGACGGTAGCATTCTTTCTTGATTTAATGTACACAAATTTCTATGAATATGATATGAGCACTATCATTGACATTAACGCTATCAAGATGTGGGTATTTAGCAGAGTATTCCAAACTATAGCCTTATCCTAATATCAATAAGACAGTTGAAATCATTAAAATAACTAATCATAAATATAAATTGTCAAATATTTGTGCCTGAAAATTTTATTTTCATTTTTGTTTTTTCAGTGATCCCATATCTATAAATGAAGATGCTACTTATTTATCAAAAAATTTTCTTCGTAATGAAGCAACACCTAAAAATGATGTATATATGAAATTTGGAATGGTGAAAAAGAAGAAACGTCCTATGGTTCCCTCTAGAAGCAGTCAGACAGTTTTCAAGATGATGAAGTTCCATCGCTCCAGGGAAGAAGAAGACTTTATTGATCTTTTATATTCCGAACGACCATACGATATCCCTACCACTTCTTTGATAGATATGAAAAGAGACCTTAATACAAAAGAAAACCGTATTTGGTTATGTATTTCAGGTTTTCCATATTACAGGATTCTATTTTTTTACAATCAATTTTCAGCATTGGGTGAAATTGATAAATACTCCTTTCAAGAAGGAAACAATTATATATTACTAAAATACAAAAAATTATGTGATGCACTTTACTGTTTGAAATTAGATTACTGCATTATAAGCAACTGCATGATAACAATACGAAGAATAAATATAAGAGACCCAAAAAAGATGTACCATCCTAATTTTGGTTTGAAAATATTACCGAAGTTAATTTTATTTCAAAACTCATCTAAACTACGTGTCAAACATCTACTAAATAAAAAGATACGTAATCTCTATGCGACCAAGATAAAAAAAATGAATAACAAGTACAAAGTTGTGAAAAAACCTTTTTATTGGAAGTTTTGTGCACACGGCCTTGCATCTAATGTTGCATACTGTGCTTTTCGAATAATCTTTGACACTATTAAAGAAACAATTGATATATTAAAATCTGTACCAAAACGACTCTTAAAAATGCGTTTACATCTCATAAATCGGCTTCAGGGAAACACAAACAACAAACGATTCATTGAATATTACAAGATTCAAAATAAAAACACTGGCAATAAAAAAGTTTAAAATAATGTGAATGTTACAATATATCTATTTTAATTAACAAAACATTCGTCGACATTCATTTCAGTATATTTGCCTCCACATCAGTAAGACTTATTTTCACTACCTAACCTCTAGACCAGTGGTTCTCAACGTGGTCCATGAGGAAAGTAGTATTCTGAAGGTCCATGACACGTGGTTAGAGCTCTATGTTAAGTTTAAATGAATTCATCAGCAAACAAAAAATAAATCAAAGCGTAGTAAGCTTTGGCCGTACAATATTCACACATCATTAAAATATAAGGCCCAATATCCTCGTCAGTTTGTTAAAATGTTCCAATGTTTTAACATTTTCTATTGCACTTCTCTTTATGGTACATTCAAAATTGATTCTGTTACAATTTATTTCAGGGTACTTTATAAAATGTTAATAAAGAAATATTTTGTTATTGTTTTAAAAACATTTTTGTATTTCGGCATGCGTTGTAGATGTAATGAAATTATTTCATAATTAACGATATTCATTTACCTAAAAACAAATATTTATTTATAAATTTGTATAATTATGTTTTTTAAGTATCCGAGGGAGTGGGGGTCCACAAGTAGCTTTTAGGGGGTCCAACAGTAGCTTTTAGGGGGTCCACAAGCAAAAAAAGGTTGAGAACCCCTGCTCTAGACGTTTAATATTTTCAGTAATCGAAAAGGAAAACATGTATTACTGAATGAATAAAGTAGTACTGATCTACTATAAATTGCCTCATAAATTCTTTTATGAAGTCTGGGGTTAATCAAATAATAATCACGTACACGAAATACATCTCTCTTCAAAAAGCAACTCATTTCTTTAGGTGACTATTTTTAAATAATGAATATCTTCATTAGAGGAGTGAAACACACTTAGGCCAACCTGTCTCTCTGACTGTCTTTATTTAAGAGTCAGCTATATTATTATTATTTCATTAGTAGATCAGATATTGTTAATGAAATATACAAAAAACTGAAAAATATTCTGAATAAAACGTTAAATAGTTATTACTAGAGATGAAGTAATATAATTTTAAATTTATAACAATGTTAATATCTCCCTTAGCTATCACCCCATAACATGAACTGTTATGGGTGATAGCTATAGGATGTGTGATATCTGAACATGTTCACCTTTATCAGTAGCTTGATATAGCTGAAATAGACAAGAAGATGCACAACAAAATTTTTAGTCATCGTTTTAATTAAGTGTTACTCTCAACATTAAAATCAAGTTTAACTTAAACTTTAAAAATAACCACAGTCTTTTATATTCAAGGTGTTCATTATTAAATTTTGGAAATTATTTATATATGAAAACAATTGAGTAAATTAAGTTTACACGTGAAGCATGATGATTGCATTAATCATTAATAATAGTTTATTATTTAAGTTACTTAATTTTAGAAATATAGTTTGCAGCGTTAATTTCAACACATAGTTGATCAAAATAAGTACTGTAGCAATACTCCATCTTACGTCATAATTTTGATTTAAGGGACTCAACTTAGGCCGAATTTTGAATTAAAGCAAAATTACAATAATAAAAATAGCAATAAATCCCAAAAAATTGGGTCAGATATGATCTAATGATTAGAGTTCATGCAGCAAGCATATAAGGTTTACAGACTGTTGAAGAAATAACCTTGACTTCAGGTTATTTCTTCAACTTTAATAATAAAGTACTTATCTTACAAATACTTCATTATAAGTAAGTAAAGTTTTATTTAACTATAAAAAATTTGATTTCGAGATTTTTGAAGGATTTAAATGTTTTGAGGTCCCGAAAGTCCTTTTATTAGGTTTCTTCTATGAACAGATCCGCTGGCCATGTAATTTTACAGATGGCCATGTAACCGATCGACTGCCTATAAGAATAAAAGCCATGTTTTCCTGTAAGAGATTATTTCGTAACACGAGATTTTCACTTTGGCTTTACAAAAAAGTTATAACTGCTGTGTAATATCAATGATATTGTATGGATCAGTTGTGTGATAATAACTGGTTCAATCACCAGTGGTTGCTGCCTCCAGGATTAAGAATAACAAATATCTCCCACTTACACATTTATATCAAAATTGATTAATTTTTTCTTTATTTGACAAAATGAGAAGACCTCTATGGGAAATGAAATATTAAAAAAATAATATAATAAAACCTAAATAGTATGATCTATATGTTGGTTAGATACAGTGCCCTTCGGAGGCAAATAAATCAAGAAGAAAGCTGTTAAAGGATGTCTGGAACAGCCGGGTTCAATTTATTTTAAAAAGCATTTCAAGTGTACTTACATTTGTAAAGAATACTATATCTTCAAAGAGGGATTTAAAAAAAACATGTAGAGCATTTATTAGAATTTGTTTACTTAACTACTATGTATGGAAGCTGTATTAGACATAATAGGAAGACTTGCAAACTCTGTGTCAAGAAGAGGTAGAAAACCTTGTTCACACCATATCTGTATTAGAGCCAATCTTCCTCACAGAATGGACAAATATTTCTGTCCAATCATACCTAAAACTATAGAAGTGACAGATACTTCTTTATCTACATTAATTAAGGTCATTATTGAAGTTAAAATCTAAAGTTGAATCTAGTTACAATGGCATACACAGTATGATAGCTATGACTGCGGAGAGTACGCGTCCGATAAGTTTCAGGCCCTCAGATTAATAATTTTAATAAGGTGTCAAATTCATCATTGATTTCACAATTCTTATCTATATAAATAAAAGAAAGGTTTTATCTGTACATTGCTTAGAACTGACTTATTTCAAGTTTTCTTTACGTTTCATACCTTAGAGAAACCGAATCCACCCTTAGAAAAATTCCTGTCGGTTTGTCCACAAAATTTTGTCAAAAGTAAACTCAGCCTCGATAAGAAGTAGCAAACTGAAACGTTTACACTAAATTTGTGTATATCTAACTTAAAAAAACTTTGACACTAGATTTGAGTATGTCTAACTTAAAATCTAAACTTTGAACGGATTGAAAATTCAAAGTATAAGCTAAGTAATGAACTTTTAAGTTGTCTTTGGCTAACTTCACAGACATGTTTATTTTGAAAATATACAGGTGTAGCAAGTAAGTATTGTTGGTTGATTTTAATTTCATTTGCGTATATGAATATATTGCATATCACAGAGTTCAGGATATACTATCTATTCAGAATTAATTGCTTTGTGAACGAGCAATTATCAACCCCTACTAATGAACAGGCAGGCTATATCAAGCCAAGGAAAGAACTTACAAGTCAGTAAAGAGTGTGAGAGTGATTAGTTATGAGGAAGCAGTTCATTATTCAACTGAATTTCTTGACTCTGTGACTGCTTGCTCATTAAAGTAAAAACTTAAAGCATATGCACCAATCATGCTGCGATTAACAATGTAGTAGTAAAAAATTACATGTTCTTGTAGTGCTCCAAAAATGTGCAACGAGACATGACTCTTGAGTTCGTGTTCTGCACAGATATACCATAAAGGTGGACATCATAACTGGGTATGGTACTGGGGAGTCTGTGTGTATACCATGCATACCATTGATTTCGAGCCAGTATCAGTTTCCATTCAAACGATTGCAGTATCCTGTCAGCATCTGTTTCCCAATGACGGTAACTAAGTCGCAAGGAAACTCTATCTACCACATGAATTGAAATGAGTGAGACCAAGTTTTTCTCACATGGTGAACTGTAGTTTGCCCAAGAGTCAGAGGCTCCAACTCTTAGTTCTTCCATGAACCTGAAGGACAGACAGCTAATGTGGTGTATACAGAGACATTTGCTTAACACTGTACTAATAATGATATTTTCTAATATTCTATAATTTCTAATGAAATTTTGGAATACCATGTATCATCTCCGAATTTTTGAAAAAGTACCCGTCAAAGATGGGCATGTTTGCTAGTAACTAATAAAACAACTACAGCTAAAAGTAAATAAATGATACATATTGATTTAAACGTAAAAAACACAAAACATCATTTGGCAGTTAATTAACGAGTTTATCATGTTTAATAATAGTAAAGTAGGGTATAGGCCACTCCAACTTTTATTTACTTGTAGGAAAGTTTAATGTAGGCCACTCCAGATTTTTAAACCTGACTTCAGAAAACTGAGGGCTTGTCAACTAAATTACTAATTACTCGCAATATTACCAATGTACAATGCAGATTGCTAGCTGTTTCAACAACCCACACTGATTGCTGTTCCAAGAACTAAAAGTGTGACTCATTTGCGATGTGGGACGCATTGTATTTATGAGCAAGTCATATCACCAGGTTCATTCTGCTTGGTAGTCCTTAATTTATCCTTCCTCTAGTTTTTTAGAATAGGAGTCTTCAACGATTGCTTGACATAGTATATTCTCGGGACTGACTACTTTGTGTCTTTCTCAGGGATGGTTTGCATAAAATTTTCTATCTCTCTCATGAAAAATCTAATGATTTGACCAAGATTTGAAACAAATCTTCAGTGCTAACAGCAAGCACACTGCCACTAGGTAACACTTAATTCCAAGTGAAGTTTATAACTTTATGCCCTGGAAGTCAAACACTCTAAGCTTATAAATTGCCTTAAACTGTAATTTCAACTTCTTTTTTAACTGCAGAACTACATTCAAGATAAAAACTTGTCAGGCACGCAATAGGGAACCATGTGCACTGTATCATCACTGGAAAAATTACAAGAGACGACTGAATTATATGAGTCTCATATCTTTTAACTGCTACGTAAAGGGTAATAACAAAAAGGTTGTAATAAATTGTGTGACATTCCTAAAACTTTTAGGAATTAAAAGGAGGTGTTGGTAACACTATGAGCCCTCTGGAGGTTTCATTTTTGAATGTTGTGAAGAGTTTGTTTAAACCCACGTGTGACTGTGGTCAGATTAATGAAACATTTTAGACGCTTTTTGTGATTTCAGTGTATGTCAATAGAAATGGTTTGACATTTAGTGGAAGTTTCTCCTGTTACTCAATTAGAAAAGGAAAATTTTGGAACACTAGGTAATATAGAATTCTTCTCTAAGTATGAAAAGCGATGTGATTAATTCCTGTTAGTATTTTGCTGGCTTTAGACGTAACCATAATTATTTAGTAATATACTATTTGTATCATTTAGGTAGTGAAAAGTTTTATAGTTCTTTACTTAGTTCTACTATTATTAATGCTTCCTTTCTTATTTATTTAGTATAACAGGTATACATTTCTTGAACACAAGTTATACAAATATAAGAAACAGTAATTAAAAAGAAACTAATATCATTTTATTCTTAAAACAAAATGAACAAAAATAAATGGTTATAGAGATGTGTCATATAAGTTAATGTATGAATAAAACTATCAATAACCTCCCGTAGATGATGAAAACCTAAATCTAGCAAACATCATCTTTAGTTTTTCATTCATCTCCCTAAAACTACATTTCTAATGAGTTAAATCCCATCATAAATTATACTGATTGTCACGTATTTATTGTCAAACTACATTACGTATTCTTTTCATTGGTAACATCAAATTGTAGTCATAAATTCCTCTTTCCTTTTGAAGCTATCTATTGGTTTGTTTAACCGTTTCCCTCATCATGTCAGTTGCTCTCTCTCAGATAAACCTGTTTTATCTATTGCCTTGTACCTAAGCCTCTCGGCCATACCACAGTCTCTCAGATAGACCAAAAGGTCCTGACTTTTGAATATATTGTTGAAAATAGGCAGGGTGATTGTGGCTATAATCATTTCAAGCATTTGACGAACAACTCTGCCTCCAGTATTACTCTCATATAAGAACCTTTCTTTTTATTTTTACAGTAATTTAGTTTTACAGCAATTAGTAATTAGTTTAGTATCTTACAACAATATCAAGGTACATAGAAGAAGACCTAAAATTGATAAGAAATCTTACGAACATTCTTTGATAAGTTGTTTTAAGTAAATTATTTTCATAGTACATGACAATAAAATTTCATAAAGTAAGAATTTTTTTTTAAAAAGTTCTAGTTTCATGGAAGAGTTTCTCAATCAGTTCTTCCCAGTGTTCATTATTGCAAAAATTTACTTAACTCTTCAGGTACTATAAACGCCATCTTGTTTAGAATCACATCTAAATCTTCCACATTTGAGCAGCAGTTTTCTAGTAATTGGTAACATACAATTACTGAAAAACATGAAAATACTAAAAAATGTTCTTAGTTCGTCTAAGGTTAAACCGCTCAAATACTTTCTTATTCCTCAGAACATATGGTATATAGTAGTAGGCATAGTGCTCAAGTTCATTTCCTCCACAGTGGCCCAGCATCATATAAATGTGACAGTGAAATTTAGTCGTATTACATACTTTTTTTTAAAAAAAAATATATAATGCTGTAATACTATTCTTTATGAATATTATTTTGCCCCTAAAGGAACATGTTACGACTGTAAGGTAGGAGCAAATATGCAAAACTCACATCAGAAGCAATATTTTAATGATTTTTACTCTTAATTTTATTAAATATTAATGTTTTTGTTAAGTTAATATTTAATTAGTTATTGTTATAATTGATTAATATATGTAAAATATACAAATTTTCTTTCTATTTCTCAAATTCAAAATATTGTTTTTTGCTACCTTATGCTGTTTTTAGTGATTTTATTTCGTCAATTATTGATAGAACAGTGGTATTTAATGGATTAAGAAATACTTATACAAAAAAGTGGTTTGAAGTGTTGGAATGGGGTCTTGGAACTGGTAATTTTTGGTTTCATAAATGAACTTCAAATTTTATAATGAATGATATAATAGATGTACTTTTAATTTATTAATGATTTAAGGGTACTTTTTTGGGTTATTATCTAACAAATTAAGATGGCTTCTCATACACTTGTTACTTTCGTTGTATAAACGCATTAATTTACTTTACTGATAAGAATGTTAATTATAATAAATCTTGTAAAAAATTATTTTTAATTTCTTTAGAATCAATATAAACAGTAATTATGAAATATTTATATTCTTTATTTTATTTTCCCTGTTCTAAGTAGCATAGAATAACTGCACTTTGTTTTTTCTAGCTTCGCATTGATTTCAAAAGAAATACTCTTTAAGGAACGTGCTAGAATCGCTTTTGAGGTCCCTGAGTTTATTACCTATTATTTGTATCTGATTTTTTAATATTGTTTAGTTTTTATTGTAATTTAATTTATTAAAAAGTTCCTTAAAAACATTATCTTGAATATTTTAACGGTACAGGATAACAGTGTGTAAAAATAATTTAAAACTTCCCCATATAGGATATGTGGTCCTTGAAGGGTGAAATCAAAATGTGAACAACTGGCAAGTTTACATAGCTTTTGTCAATTTTTGTTTTTGTACTGCATATTGATTCAGTGTGGAAAGAAATTTCAATGTGAACTTAATGTTGTATACAGGATTACAGACCCACCAAACATTAGTAAATATGTTGCAAATGATCAAAATTTGTTACAGTGTACTCTATTTAGGAAAGTAAAAGTTAATTGACTTTGTTTGGACTCTAGAGTAGATTAATTTCTTTTCCATTATTATTATTAATAATAATAATATAGAATGGTTTTAGCAGTAGCATCATTTGTAATTCCGTTACCATCTCCGAAGAGACTGTTTTAATTTTGAGGTATTGTTACTGATTAAATCAGGAAAAAGGGATTTACATTTTTTGGTGTTAGAAATGCGTTATTATATATGCTGACATTCGATTGGTATCCTTTAGAATTCTATTATATTTTGTCATAGAGACATTACAAAACGGAAGACTATAACTGAAGTTTTCAAATTTATTCATGATTGCTATACTTACAGTAAAGCAACCAAATTGTTTTCTATTGAAAAATAAATCAATAAGTACAAGACTATAAACTCGAAGCTGTTCTATATTTATAATGTCATTGGTTTCCATTATTTTTCATGTATACGAGTTTTGAACTTATTGATTTATTTTTCAATAGAAAACGATTTGGTTGCTTTACTTTAAGTATAGCAATCATGAATAAATTCGAATGAATTTGAAAACTTCAGTTGTAGTCTTCCGTTTTGTAATGTCCCAATGACAAAATATAATAGATATACCTTCATTTTGCCCAACAAATGACGGTGTCCCTAAAACACGCTCTATCTGATAGCTTTTAGACATTAATATTATTTTTTATATTAGTATTAATTATTAATTTTATATATATATATATCAGCTATTAATTTTTGTACATTTTAAAAGTTTTTAACCTAATAGTTCTTTTGCTCAAACTATCAGGATGTTGTCAGTATTGAACTATTAACTACTTCGCGTATAGTATATTCGATTACAGTTGCTATAATAATATTTAAATTCGGAGGTCTCAAACTCATCTATTCGATCATGGTAGATAAAGAAAAGGTTAGTTAACATATAATTTTTTAGATATTTCAAAATTTTTGAAGTGGTCTATATTTAGCCTATGTATTTTGATCAGTACAGTGTTAACAGTTCAGCCACAAATATTAACCAATCATTGAACCCTAAATTAGGAACCCGATAACGCCTTCAACCATCTTTGTTTATGAGGTAATGACGCGAAGAGCATAGTTTTAAGTGTACAGTCTTCAAAGATTATTGTTAAGAGTTCGTAATACTTTGTTTTCAGGTTTTTTATTTCCTAATTTAAGTGAAGTCATCATTTTTTTTTTGTTTTTAGTTCAAAATGAAGAGACATTTAGGAGTTATTACTAATGGAGAACCTCGTAAAAAGTTTAAACCCAATGGTGGTGATGAAAAATCGATGAACTTAAATGAAATAAATGCCGTTGATGGTACAACAAGTCATAAACAATCGAAACGCATATTGAAGGCAAATATCAATAAACCCAGAAATAATGGTAATATATGAAATATCGCCTACTGATGAATTATTACATTATTAAAATATGATTACAGATGATCCTTTAAGTGTTTTTAAAACATTGAGTTTATACTTAAAGATGAGATTTTTTTTTTGTTAAGCTAAAATTCAATTGGTGGATTTTAGTTTTTTAACTATTATATATAAAGTAATGGATAAAAAAGTATTTTCACGTTTTTAATGTGTTTACTTCATGGAATCGTAAACAATTACTAAAGTTAAAGTAAAGAGGGATTTAATTGCTAATTTTCATAATTGCACTGTACATTATACTTGAAGCTAGTTTTATAAATAATTCCTCGTGTAGATATTACGACTTGGCGCAATGTTGAGTTTAGAGAGTAAAATCAGCAGCTCTAAACAGTTGTAGGTATGATACATAACTTAGAGATGCATTTTTGTTTGAAGAAAATTATGCTTTTATTCCATATTTATTCATATTAAAAAAGAAATTCACTTTTTTCCCTTTTGTTTGTCTAGAAAAGTGTATTTGAATTCTAATGTGGAAGAATAAATTGGTTGATTCGAAATACTTATTCTATACAATATAAACATTTTCTTAGAAGTAACATAGAATTTTGTAGGTTTTCCTTATTTAGTTGTGTACGTATTTTGTGTTAATTTGAAATATTTATATCTTGTTTGAATATGTTTTATAAGTCATTTAATTACAAATAATAAACATGGTACTTTGCGTAGTTTTATTAATTTTGATTGGATTTCCTTTTTGTTGGAAGTGAAAGAAAATTTACAACTTATAAGTTTAATTTTACTTTTTTTTCATGATAATTCGCATGTTTTATTTTTTTTTAATGAACTTAATTTCAACCATGTAATTAAAAAAAAATTAAGTGGCCTCTTGTGGTTATTTTAAACAAAAAATTTTCTCTTGCAAGTTCTGGAGAAACCCGACTGGAAAGTTTTAAAGGAAAAGAAGAAGGAACTACTTCATCTTCGAAAGAGTAAACAAAACAAAAACTTATATGATACATGCAAAGCAGTTAAGTTGACATGGGAAATGATGCGGCGAAATAAAAACTCTAGTGACAAGCAGAAAAAATATTGTACTCAGATTATGCAATTATTAGAAGGAAAGATGAATATGGTAAGTATTGATAATTTTTTATTAGAAACCATTTTTGATGTGTATGATTTGGTTATTTTCTAAGAACAGGAAATTCTGTTAGTGTTATAGTATCACCATCGTTTAAAATTATGTTAGTTGTGATGCTTTAATGATTGAACTATCACTTTCAGATCATTCGCTCCCATGATATGACACGTGTTATACAATCGCTTATTAAGCATGGTTCTCCAGAAATAAGGGATGCCATTTCTGCTGAATTGGGTGATAATATTGTGAAATTAGCTAGTTCAAAATATTCTACTCACACTGTGCATAGTTTACTTCAGTATTCCTCAATGGAAACTAAGAAAAGGCTAATTTCTCATATTATTAAGAACACAAGATTACTGATTTCAAAGAAGGTTCTACTTTTTTCTCTTTTTTATCATTAAAGTAACTTCTTTAACATTCTGTGTTTTGTATAAATCCTTTTGTCTATTAAATTGTATTTGTTTTCTTCCTGATCATAGCTCTCCGCATCTCTTCTGAACTACGTTCATAACAAAGTTGCTAATAGAAGTGAAAAAATCGAAATGAGAAATAATTTGTTGGGCCTAGTAGGTCAGAATGGTGAAGACTTCAATAGTGAAAAGCATTCTATTAACTTTTCTGAAGATACTGAATCTATAATCAACAAACTAGTTAACAAGTAATACATTTTATCAAATAAATCATTTTTTTTTATCTTATCTATATATAATTTTTTTTTGTTTGCCTGTCTGTTATCTAAGCATTCAGAGGTCCTTTGACCAATCTCAATAAAACTTGTATATGTAGTCTTATATTGTCCAAATTAAGGTTTTAGAACAATGGTATTACCGAATTTATTTATTATCACGTTCCATTTTTAAATTTTTACTTTTGAACAGTTTTACTAACAGGAATGGATATTAGCTAATCATTTCAGTTCAAAGTATTTATACCAATGAGATACACCCTGAATTTGCTAGCAAATATTAAATCCTTACTTTTCTTAGGAGTTGGAAAGTTATTTTATTTTTAGTCTGTTGGTTGTTTAATATTTACCTGCAGTTTGAAATTGCTTTGTACAGTGTTTAAAAGTTATTGTTAGTACATTTGGTATTATGCCACCTAAAAAGAGAATATCTTTTGGAAGAAAATCTCAAGCAATGAAAAAACATAGGCAATCAGAAACAGAGGAGTAAAGATATAGGAGGCTGGAAAATGACAGAAATAGGCATGCAGCAGCAAGGAGGGAGGAAACACCACTAAGAAAATCTGAAAGACTACAATCAGATAGAGACAGACATACGATAGCCAGAAGAGAAGAATCAGAGGAACAAAGAGATGAAAGACTACAATCAGATTGAGACAGACATATGATAGCCAGAAGAGAAGAATCAGAGGAACAAAGAGATGAAAGACTACAATCAGATAGAGACAGACATATGATAGCCAGAAGAGAAGAATCAGAGGAACAAAGAGATGAAAGACTACAGTCAGATAAGACAGACATACGATAGCCAGAAGAGAAGAATCAGAGGAACAAAGAGATGAAAGACTACAATCAGATAGAGACAGACATATGATAGCCAGAAGAGAAGAATCAGAGGAACAAAGAGATGAAAGACTACAGTCAGATAAGACAGACATACGATAGCCAGAAGAGAAGAATCAGAGGAACAAAGAGATGAAAGACTACAGAATCGACTTGTAAGAACATTAAGTTTGAGGTTTCGAGCAGTAGCAGAATGGAATGAAGCTGTATTTAACTATTATAAAGATCATGATTATTCTGGAGAACCATCCATTCAAATTTCGTCTATGAATGTTATTTGCACACATTGTGGGTCTATGAAATGGAAAAATGAACCTCCAGGAATATGTTGCTCATCAGGTAACTTCTATCTGAACCATGCACCAGAAGAAAAAACTAAGAATATAGTTTATAAGGAGGTGTTGACTTAAAATGGTGTATTTACATTGTGAATTCTTTAAATTTTGAATTTCAGAATATCATTTTTCTTTAGAATTTAGGAAATGTTTGTTAAGAATATCACATTTATGTATATTTAGAATTTTGTTTGATGTAGTTTGATTCAGATTTTTTAAGTTCTTTATCAATATATTTTCAGAATACCTTCTTTATATAATTCTTTTGTAAAGCTTTTGTTTAGTTAGAATTAGCTCAAAATTTATTTTAGAAAAATAAACTTAAAAACTTTGATATAGATGTTTTTCTTTCATTTAAAATTGTGTTTAGGCCCGGGCAACGCCGGGTATTTGTGCTAGTTTATTTTAAATTTGCAATTGTTGGTTATGAGCTTGCTATTTAATTGGTAGGGCATTCACTTCTTTCAATACATAAATATCAAAATGAACACACTTAATAACCACGCAAAATGACTGTACAACATAATGATAAAAGAGAAATGAAACCGTTCTGGTGCCTTTTCAGTGTGTTCATTATCAAAGAACTGATAATGGCAGAATCTTCTTTGACAATTAACTGACTAATCCAAAGGATTCAAAACTTTTCCATTTGTCTTATATCATATTTAAATGGAGTAGTTTGCCAAATCCTTTAAGGTAATCAGTAATTTTTTTATAAAGATAATTAGATCAGTTTAATAATATTATTAAATGATTAAATATCAATTTGGGTGATGTAATTACGTAGTAGGTTTTTAGGTTTTTGATCATGATGGCATGAAATATCTTAAGTATTTTTTACAATATGTGAATTTTTGTTTAAGTGAACATTTGTCTAAAAAAAATATATTAAAAATACACTTCTAAATTAAGCTCTTAAAAGTACCAACTATTTGTTTTAGATCATATGCCCTGAGAAATCCAGTAGTGCACAGCGCACTTTTAATTTACTTAAAAAGCTGCAATGAACATCAAAAAAAAGAATTAATTGAGAATTTAAAAGTTCATTTTAGGGAAATTATGACTTCATCTGATGGCTGTAAAGTTATGGCCATCATTTTGTGGCATTCTTCAAGTAAGGTAATGTAATAAGCATACAAACCATTATTAATAAATATGTTTTAAGGCAAAAGTTTTTAAATATGTTTGAATCAAACGTATCATTTTACTTTTGAAGCAGAACAATGCTTTACTAGTTTTTATTGTTCAGTGGGTAAATAACTGTATAGTAGCTCTTAAATTCTGTTTTCCTTTTGTTGTAATTTAGGCTGACGAGTTAATTAAGTAGTCTTTACTTTGCCTGAAAGTTATTTATTTAAATCCTGCGTAACTGTAATCAATTATTTTTTTAAGTAAATATTTAATTATTAATTAATGTAGTAATTATAATTAATTTAATTATAGATTTTAATTACTTGTTTGTTTGTTTGTTGATTAATTTTTCAAACCAAAATCTTAACAGGTTTTGATTGATTCTACCTTAAAAATATTGACTTTTTTTTTATTATTTTAATATTGTTCTAGGATAAGAAGACCATTATTAAAAATATAAAGCCTGATGTTGTATCCATAATAACTGAAGAATTTAGTAGTACCACATTTATGCAATTACTCGATGCTACTGATGATACAGTATTAGTTAAAAAGGTAATATGTATATATAATTAACAACGCCTAAACCATAGTAAGAAATAAGAAAAATGACTGAAACCTTTCAACCAAAATAGGTAGTCTTCGTCAGGGTCCAAACTGATAATGACGAAGACCACTTGTTTTGATTGAAAGATCCTAGTAATTTTTTTGATTTTTTTACTATCGTTCGACGTTGATTTTTATTTCACATGTTTATTGTGAAATCTTGTTATATATAATTGTATTAAAAATTATTTCATATCTATAATTTTAAATTAGCCTTACTATATATTTTAATTTATGTATTTCATAACAAAGCAAATTATCTTATTTGTTAGACTCACCTCAATGATCTTAAAATGAAGTATTTATGCTAATTTTAATAGTTCAATCTGCCTCATTGACAGTTTTAACATATATTCATGAATTATTTGTCAATTCAAACAATCTGGTCTGTCATATGTCTAAATGAATACTCCTATTTTGACTTTATTTCTTTACTAATGAAAAAATAACATGAAAATTGTATTTAACTTGTAACTTACAACGCATAGGTTAATGATTTTGATGTTTTCTGAAATAAACGTATCATGATTCCGGACCTTTTTATTTTAAGATTTAAAATGTGCAACTGAAACTATTGTTCATTTTATTTTTCATTCTGGGTAATACTGAGTTAATAAGAAAAAAATCAAATAGCGCCCAAAAAAAAATTCAAAGACGCAAAAAAGTTAATTAAGAAACATTCGCACTGCACTGAATCATTTAAGTTTAAAAAAAAAAAATAAATATTCTAACGATGTTGTTGGAATCACTGGAAGCAACACAGAAAGAAAAATAACCACCCTATTCTTCATTTTTCCCAGTTTGATTCGGTATAAGAAACTATAATTTTAACAGGTTTTAATGTTAATTGTTTGCATTAGCCGTTATGTGCACAAAGTTTTTGTTCACTAGGTTTAAGTTGATTGAAAATTTAGTTTTGTGATTTTAACCCATAGAATGCATTTTCGCTCTTTATTATAAAACATCTTCTACTTTTTCTTAACTAAAGTATAGTAATAATGAACAAATTAATTTTGACTTATTTACACCATTTGAAGTTTCGTGAAGGCATTTTTGATGGTTTTTTTTAATGATGTCTGGAAGTGTGTATGTTGGATGTGTGTATCCAGCATTTTGTAATCACACTACAAGTCTTACTGTTTGACAGACTCATTGAAAGTTGACTGTTGTGTTGAAAATGACCCTGAATTTTTTTAAGAACATTGCATAAGGTACATATGACGAAAAAGGTATTTTACGTCGAAAAGGGTACTGATTTGTACCTGTTCTTCTCATCACTGTAAGAACGTTATATAATAATTTCATAACCTTTAAGTTTTAAGAGTTAATTTAACACTAAAAAGTGCCTCATTATATTATTTTACTAGCAGACGTTCCCGTTGCACATTTTTAGGGCACTCAAGTTTAGTAACAGAATTATTGGTACTCCTACTTTAAGTTTTAACTCATGAGCAGGCAGTCCAGGAGCAGTCCAAGAAATTCAGTGGGATAATGAACTCCTTCCTCATCACTAATTACTCTGTTTACTGACTTGTAAGTTCTTTCTTCGACTTCAAATAGTATAAGAAACTTATACTATTATACTTATTATTTCTTTGTTGATTTTTCCTACCCGTTCATTAGTAGAGATGAGAATTGCTCGTTTACAAAGCCAGTTATTGTGAATAGATGTCAGATCTTGAACTCCTGAAAACACATTGCCAATACGCTCTTGAAGAGAACTTGAACGCAAACAGAATTAAAATCAACTAACAATACCTACTTACTACACCTGTATATTTTCAAAATAAAAATCGCAGTTCTCTAAACACATTCTATGTCTTCGCTTCTACGTTGAATTTCCAATTCATTCAAATCTTCGATTTTAAGTTAGACATACACAAATCTACTGTTAAAAGTTTCAGCTCGCTCTGTCTTATGGTAGCTGAGTTTACTTTGACAAAATTTTATAGCCAAACAGATAGACATTTTTCCAAGAGTGGATTCAGTTTCTCTAATGTATAAAACGTTAAGATGTCTTGAAATGAATCAGTTCTGAGCAATGTACAGACAAAACCTTTGTTTTATTTATGGATGGAAGCATTGTAAATTTTAGTTCTTTGAATTGAATTTAATTCCTTTGGACAATGCATTATTCATTATTTAAACCATTTTTATTTCTATATAGCTAAGCAATAATTTGAATCTACGTGTTACTCGATGTGTTATTTGACTTCGTTTAACTGGAAAAATATTTCAATTAAAGCAACATGGGTGTTGTTTTCTATCTGTTGATTGTTTTTTTACAAACAGGCATCGGATGACTTTTGGTTGAATTCGCTGATTAAATATATTGTTGTTGATTTTAGACGTTATTAGTTATTGTCTTGTCACGATATTTATATCAGTCGCATGTGAATATAATTACTTAAACTACCGCAAAGGATAATGGAAAAAATGATGCATGAAATCATTTAACTTCTTTGGGGAGTAACTAATAGTAACGAGACAAAAAGTTACTGATTAGGTTAGATTAGTCGAAAAATTCATAGCCTTCTGATGAAAAGAAGTTAGATTTGTCTTCGAGCTTTTAGCTAACTTCCTAAAATAATTAAGGGTGAACTTATAAGTAAAAATTAGAATATTTTATTTATCATTAGTCCAGGTCTTTAAATTTTTCCAAATGTTAGAAGTTGTCTGACAGTTAAGGCCTTGGTGCAGTAAATATGAAATAGATTAATTTGTGTACGATTATCAACTATTCTACTTCTTATACCCTGCTTTTTGTTACCTTCCTAACATGATTAACGAAATGTCTCAAAAAAAATTTCTTTTTAATTTGTTGTATAGTTTTGTTGGACAGGTGTACAATGGTTTTTTTTAATTGAATCAAGTTTGAATGGATTAGAATGCCTTAATAAAGAATAACTGAACATTCCACTGAATCATGTAACACTAGGATAGTTCATAGTGCAGTGTCGTTTGACTTTGTATAAGAGGTATCCAGACAGTAGTATATTTAATCTTACTCTTAACTTATTTTTAGATACTGTATCCTGGAATTTTGAGTTCTATTTACGAAATCGTGGCGAGTAAGTATGGCCGAAGAGTATTTTTATATATTATCACTCATAGAGATCCAATGTACTTTTACAACCACGAAATTAAAGAATTTGAATGGTTGGATACCTCACCGTTAATGTAAGTACTTTTGCATGTAATTCTATCTATCTCTCTCTCTCTCTCTCTCTCTCTCTGTATATTGTCAATTTTGGTAGCAGTTATTACTTATTATATACATTATTGAAAATATCACCAAACTTAGCTGATACCTGTTTCTTAACAAGCTTCTCAATTTTCCTAACTTACTTATGTCCTAAAGATGAATGGTGATTATTCGAAACATGCCGACTCTAGGAAATATACTTTACTCTGTAGACGAAGTAATGAGAGTGTTATTTAGGAAAATTGAGAAGCCAGTTAAAAAACAGGCATCAATTAAGTTTAGTGTTTTAAATTTATCAGGACTCTGTCAATTCTTCAGATTCAAATCTAAACATTCAGTACCATATTACTTATTGAAGTATATAAAGCCGTTGATAAACTTAAAAAGAAAAACTCCATAAATATTCATCAAGCCATGTGAAATCGTAAAATGGATTTGCTCCAATATAATCCAGTGTATATGGAATAGTCAAATTACATATGCCACATTTTCCTTTATGCCCAATTGTTTCGTTCATAGGTATATCAGTTTAGTGTTAAGTTTACTATTTTTCATCGGTTTATTGTTTAGTGTCTTTTTGTTCTGTCTTGTGAAATTTGTTGTTTTGGTTGATTGCATTTCAGAATCTCGGGTTTATTTAACTAGACAGTTGTTGAAATCTCAAATTGTTTTATATAAAATCTCTAATTTAATGGTTAAGTTTTTCTGTTTCAAACTTTTTATATCTCTCTAGGTCCTCTAACTTGCGTTTGTTTGAAATTATTGTATGTATTTCCATGTTGTAATTTTTGTGCTTTTTATATATGTTTAGTTGTTCAATGTTTGGATTATTTCTTATATTTCCTCTGTTTTCTATGCGTGTGAAAAAAGGTTTTGAAAAAAAAACTGAAACATCGGTATTGAAAGTTTGATTTGAACCTTAAGAACTGACCGAGTCCTGATAAATTTGATCCGGTTTCTATTTCACAGTCCATACATTTATCAAGATTTATGTATAACTGTTATATTACGATTAAAATGAATCAGGTTTTTGTTAGTCTTTCAGATTTGTGTTAAATCTCTTGCCGACGTTTTGATTTTATTTAAAATCTTTTTCATAAGCAAAACTAAAAAAAATTTGAAAAATGAAAAATTATTGGTTTTACATTTTAAGAATAATACATTTAAATGAAAAGCATCTTACAGTGTTCTGATATTAGTTCTGTGAACTTCGTTTTATTCAAATTTATTATTCATTATTATTGTTATGTAAAAACCTTGTGTTTCTTGTTCAGATATTTTTATTTCTGCCTATGAAAAATATTTCCAAAAAAAATGAAACGTCGAGTGTAATTTAGAGATGGAAGATTGATCGAATCTGATTTATCTTAGTTATATATTGATACGTCATTCAAATTGTTTATTTATATATAGTAGGTCAAAGTGACTTACTTTTCAATGGTGTGTATATATTTATAAATATATATAGATATATCAAGGAAATTATCAGTGCAAATAGTAAAAGGAATGGAAGAAGTTCTTCAGTGCTTTCTAGTGTTACCTCATTTTGAAAATAACTAAGAAAAGTAAGAGAGTAGGGGTTGGCATTGTAAATGGAAGTGTGTTTTCAGAACCATAAACTTGCCAATCACCCCAAAACCTGGTGAAGGAAAAAAAGGGGAACAGTTGGGCGACAACTTTTCTTGCAACCATCTTTTACCCGTATATCTATCCATTTTTTATAAATCAGAGCTAATATCAATGAAGTTATCAAAATTATTTTTTATGATTCGGATTCAATAATATTATTTTTAGTAATAGACTTTTCGTGAAGTAATACATTGGTTTGTCCCCAAATATAGTGTTTAAATTTAGTAGTAAGAAGAAATAAACCATTCGATGTTTCCGACCTTGTAATACAATTTTGTGCTGTTTAATAGCCTTTTACCTGTTTGCCCATAATACTTCAGCCTGCAATCTTAGCAAATACTTCAGCCTGCAATCTTAGCAAAGAATAAAATACACACACTTCATTAATACCAAACTGCTTTAAGAAGGAAGGAATGCCAGCTAATTCATGACCAAAAGAGAGTACAAGTTATTTAGCAGGGTTGAAAGGTTGTTTCCCTTGTGTTTCATTATTTAAGTTCCTTTATATTATCTATGAAGGATTCAGGGTACTTCAATTTTGTAGCTATAGAATGGATGGTTCAAAAACTCTTCATTCTGATCCCAAAAAGCTCTCATTAGCATTCCCTTGAACAGAGACTTCTTAATAATAGTGGGTTGGAGAATATAGTAATGAATATAAGAAGCCACATGAGTGGGCTTTCTATAAACACCAAATTCCAAACCATATCCCTTTCTCTTCGAAAGAACATCAAAAACGACACTGTAAAATTCTACATTTTAACTTTCCATTGTAATTTTACATTGTAAAACAATAAAAAAAAATAAAAATTCCTAAACTAAAACGAATTAGAGTCTAGTGGATGCACTCGACTAACGTTTGGTACTAACTTAAAGTAACATAGTCGTCATTCATTAAAAAACAATTTATAATATAATTAATAATATCCAAGTAAGGTCATCCTTGTTGATATTTTGTGTTTCTATCATTAGTAACGCAGTTTAGGTCCCAATTTGTATTTTCAAGTAGTTGATTTAACTTTTTAACCAAATTTCCGTAACTTATGATGTAATTTTTGTTTCATTAGAAGAAACTAAAATTAAATACTTTAGAATTTCATGTACCTATATGTTATAGATTATTAACTAAAAAATATATTTCAGCAAGAAAGACCTAAAACTTAAATTCAGTGAATTGAAAGAAGATTTATTAGAAAAGATTGTTCAGGAAATTATTAAAAATCCAGATCGCTGGTTTTATAATGGTTCAATTTCCTTGTTCTCGTCGGAAGTAATAAAACACAGTGAAGGTAAGGTAACTCCAGTTAGTCTTTGTGTACATTAATAAAATTTATGTTTATATAATTAAAAAAAGTATTTCTATAAATTGGAAGCATTGTGTATTAGATATATCAGAAATCTTAGTTTATATATCTTCAAAACAAAGAAGATATATAAACTTCTCTGGTTTGTTTATACTTCTATGATTACTACAAAAATATACTCAAATGTAAAGAAAGTTTCTTAGAGATCGTAGAGCAGGGGTGGACAGTCTATGGCTGCTGACAGATAAGAGGTAACGAAAAATATGATTATACCATTAATTGTTTCTCATATTTAAGCAATGTCAGAGGTCACATAAGTGTTGATGATGCTAATAATCACTCAAAATGTTCTTTGAATAGTATTGAATCCTTTTATGATTTCCTGATGGAAATAATAATAATTAAATTTTGTGCAATATGCTGATTTCGCCATGAAAATCGCTTTTAATTTTATGATTTTATTGTGCAGTAAAAATTGATAAAATAAAAAGGTTTTATCAAATTTTTATTTTTAACAGTTTTATAAAATTTTTGGAGTTTACTATAAAATTCCTGATAAGAATATTTGCTTACTTATCTGCTCTGTTGCCACTGTTGGGTATTTCAATTAACATTAATTAAAAGGTGTTTGTAATACTCGGTTTGGAATGTGTAAGAAATATATTTGTTTCATTTCGCACTACTATATTGAATAAAAAAGTTGCCCACCACTGTGTTTGGGTAAAAAGCGTAGACTAATTGACCAATTCCCCAATGTGGTAGGTGCTCGCTCCAATAATCAGTTTAATGAGATAATATTTTATTATAATGATCATGAAAAAAAATCTGTTTTTGATTTTACCTGTATTGATATCCCTCAATCAATTGTGGGTGTTTTTAAGGATGATCGATGGGTATATGTAATGTTTTTGTAAACAAAAATTTGTTTATCACTCTATAAGCGCACCGTTTGACAAATCCTAATGAAATTTGTCGGGTAACATCCGTTGTGTATAAATGTTTCCTATTGTTTTTGGTTAGTATTTTATCATGGAAAAGAACTTTTTTGCACGTAATATGAAAATATTCATTAATTGTTTTAAAAATCAGCTGATTAAATTGATTGTACATCATTTCTGTAAATTTTTTCACATAGAGTAAAGTTGAGTGTAGACCACTCCAAATTTAGTCTTACTTTAGTCTTATTTAGGTCCTTAGTCTACGTTTGTTACTATTATATAACCAGTCTGGTGGATATAGATTAAAAAGTGAATACTTATCTCTTCAATCTAAAATCTGAGTACTTCACCATTGTGTAAGATATTTTAGGTAATTAAAATGTAGAATTTAAGTGGTGGAGTGAATGTATAATCAACTACATGATTTGTTGAAATTTATAAGTTGTTATTGCATTTTTTTTTAAATTTAACCTATTTATATCCACTATGCAACAAATCGTATCTAAATTAATTTAAAGATCTATTTTATTAATTCGGTGAATGTATCAAAACGTATATCATTTTAAGTAGTTAGGTGAAAGTTATACCTTTTTAAAAAAATGTTTAATTTGAAGTAACTGGTCTTCATTTGTCTTGGACAAAACTTTCCCATGAGAAAGATATTATAAGGAAGGAATAAAAAAATGTATTCATAAGAAAAGGATGTTAAATATCTTTTTATGTCAAAACTGTGTGTACCACTAAGTGGTTCAATAAGTGTGTGTCATAATTTTATGTTATGTTTTTAGGAGATTCTCAAGTCCAAGCTTTTGAGTCTTTTATTAAATATATCTTTGGTCAAACTGAGATTGAAATCGAAGAAGGAAACGTCATGTTTAAAGAAAATATTGAACGACCCGAAATACATATAGTTTTCAAGAATTTACTCAAAAATGATAAGCTAATATCTTCCAAAAAAAGTAATAATTTGCAAGTTGTACATTTAGTTTCTCAATAAGTATTTACTTCATGTTCATTTTAGTATTTATATTATTCATAATGTTTTTAACAAAAATAATAATAATTAATTGTGTTTTGTTTACACAGTAATATATTACTATAAAAACTATTTTTGAAATTACTTCACGTTTTTTGAAAATTTATATGAACCCTAATTGTTCATTTCTTCTGACATATCTTTATATACATTTATTTCTTATAATTTCGATTGAAATAACTTAATTTTTTTTCAGGTCGGTTTTCTTATCTTTTACTTAAAAAACTGAAGATAAAAGTAATTAAAAGATGGGTTACTTTGAATAGAGGATGCTTTTCCCTGCTTTTGTAAGATATGACATTATTATATTTTGTATCCACTCTTATTATGTTATGCGGACATTAGCTCTAGTTAAAGTAAAATAAATTGTAGCTTACTTAAGCTAATAATATAATTAAATTCCTGAAATTTTAATTACTCCAAAGAGCAGTAGAGCTATAAAAAATGAACATTCATTCTGGACTAATGAATTACATTAGGTATAAAAAGAATAATATTCTTACATTTTAAAAACAGCGCCAGTGAACATATAACAAAATGCATCTAATCAATTTAAATGTTGCACTCTTCAACAAAACTTAATATCAGATGTAGATTTTCTTTGTGTTTATGGATGATAGTATCTTTTATTCTATAGAAGAGCTGCTAAGTTGTTGAGAAATATCCAGTTTTCTATTCTAAAATGTTTACACTATTAGAAGTTCATATTTATTCTTTTTAAAAATGTCAAGCTTCCAGCTATAAAAGTTTTAAATTATATTGAGAAGCCGAATTTGAATTTGATTTGAATATGCAAAACTGGTTAATTACTAATATATATTTTTCTCAATATATATTTACAACAAACTTATAACAGAGTACAGCACGCAGGTAAAAACTTAACACTCCCTCAAAGTAAATTTAATTTTTATGTTTTTTGACAAATAGAAAGAAAAGTGACTTTATAAAAACACTAGCATGTAATAAACTTCTGAGCATAGTATTTTTATAAAAGATCAATAATTATAGCATAATTCAAAAATGAAAACATTCTTTTAAAAATAATAAATAAAATTATCCTACATCTTAAATTATAAATTATCCTAAAACTACATTATTTTATTATATGCTTCTGACATTTTTTTAGACAAAATAGGAATATTTTTGAAGTTTTTAAGGGAAAATTGGCTTAAATCTTCAATGTAGAACGAGGTCAGATGAACGGGGTAAAGAGATGGCCATGCAAGAGATCCACTGGTTATAGAAACAAAAGTCATGTTCTCCTGTAAGATATTATTTCGTAATACGAAATCTTCACTTTGGTTTTACAAAAGTGTTATTAGTGCTGTGCTAACACCAATGATATTGTATACATCGTTTTCTGGTATACAAAAGTAAGCGTGAATGTTGAAAACTGGATCAATCTCTATTTTTACTACTTCCAGGAATAAAAGTCTAATAAGCATCTCCCATTTAGACATTGATACCTAAATGAGATATATGTCATATACCCAAGAAGTTTGGTATTATCTTTTCTTATAGTAAAGTCGATTGTAGGTCACTCCATTTTAATATGGAAATATAATAATAAACAGTTTCAAAAATACTGATTTCTTAATTTTTTTCAGACTTCTTGAGTTGAAGTTGAAGAGTGATGAGGAATTACGCGAACAGATTAAGTCACAAATGAAGACACTTGAGTGTAATAACACCAAAGGTGCAGAACTATTACTGAAAGAATTATCTTCATAACTGAAGTGTGTTACTACACTGAGGAAAGTTGTAAATATATATATCAATGATCAAACCACAGTATGAAATGGCAAAAAAAGACCTAAGACCTTTCAACCGTAACAAGCGGTATTCGTCAGAGTTAAAAACCCAACTAACTGACGAAGACCGCTTGTTACGGTTGAAAGATCTTAGTCTTTTTTTCCCGTTTCACATTGTGGTTTGATCATTGATTGTTATTTCACATGTTTATGTGAAACCCTGTAACATATACATATATAAATACATATATTGTAATAAATATATTTTCAATATAACTGTCTTACTTCTACTTTCGTTCACTCGCCCACATCCTCTCGTTTAAGTAACAGATCATCCCATCTACTTTATTTTTTCACATTCAACCTTTTTAGATTAATTGGATGATTAAAATGCTATATAAATTTTAAAAAAAAGTCAGAACATGCTTTGAAAAATATTCATAAATAAAACTTTTGTGACACTCATTAAAGTAAAGTGGATAAATTAATTTCAGTGTTCTGTCAGTTTTATTTAAACATAACGCAATTTAATTTTCTTTAATGAGCAAATTATATTATTATTTATTTTCTTATTATGAGGGAACATTTATTACTTTACTATAAGTAAAGTATAGTGATCGTGAAAAAATTCGATCTAGAGATTTTGACGGAATTACACGTTTTGAGGTCCCAGAAGTCGTTTTATGAAGTTTTTTCGATGATGTCTGTGTGTGTGGTGAGTGAGTGTGTTAGCATTGCTTGTTACCACGCTACGGTTCAGAATCTTTGATGGATCAAGTTGATATTTTACATAAAAATGGGCCTCATAGGGAAGAAGATCCCTATTGTTTGGGAAGAATTATGCATGATGGGAAAGTCACTTTTTTTGCCAAAACCCGTTTTTTAGAAAACATTTATTTCTCATAAACTGATAACCCTAGAGTTTTGAAATTTTGACACTATCTTTAAGGTTACAAATGCAACAAACGAAAAATATATTCAGAATTTTAAAACAACAGGAAATTTTTTTTTCAATAAAATGTAAAAATTTTGACTTATAATTCAATCTCAAAGCTTGTGAGAGCGATACAAGCCATACTGTTTGACGGATAAAATGAAACTATGCCTAAAAATAGAACATTATGTGGAGAATGAGTTGAGATATTTTTTTTCAAAATTACATTAGTTAAAGGGGCGTTACAGTACGATTTCTGTTTTCAGAAAATGTTTTTTTGACGCTAAACGGCTCATTAAAAAGTAATGAAAATTTGACCAAAAATGGAACGAAAAATCAGCAATTCATAAAAAAAAAATCATGAAGTTTCAATTACGGGAAAGAGCAATAACGCTATAAAAACTGTTTGTTTATCCTAGACTAAGAGATCACCTGCTATACTTGTCGAATTTTTTATATTTTTTTACATTGTTTACATTGAATTAGAAATTGTTTGAGCGAATCCACTGAGATAAAATTGATATTTTAGGACATCGCAGTCGTTTGAATTGAAACTGATAGTGGCTCGGAATCATTGGTATTCACACAGACTCCCCAGTACCACACCCAGTTATGATGGTGGCCTTTATTGCATATCTGTGCAGAACACGAACTCAAGAGTCATGTCTCGTTGCACATTTTCGGAGCACTCCAAGAACATGAAATTTGTTACTGCTACACTATTAATCGCAACATGATTGGTGCTCCTGCTTTAAATTTTTACCCATGAACATGGAGTCAAGAAATTCAGTTGGATAATGAACTGGTTCCTGATCACTAATCACTCTGTTTACTGACTTGTAAATTCTTTCTTCGACTTGATGTAGTGTAAGAACTTGTTTGTTTATTTTTCCTTCCTGTTCATTAGTAGGGGTTGAGAATTGCTCGTTCATAAAGCCATTTTTTCTGAATCGATAGTAGATCTTGAACTCTGGGAAACACGTCAATAAGCTCTTGTTGGGGAGCTTAAACACAAATGAAATTAAAGTCAACTAACAATCCTACTTGCTACACCTGTATTTTTCAAAATAAACATGACTATGTAACTAGCCAAACACGGCTTAAAAGTTCATAACTTCGCTTCTACGTTGAATTTCCAATCCATTCAGAGTTTAGATTTTAAGTTAGACATACACAATTCTACTTTCAAAGTTTCAGATTACTATGTCCTATGGTGGCTGAGTTTACTTGTGACAAAATTTTGAGGACAAACAGACAGACAGAAATTTTTCTTAGGGCGGATTGGGTTTCTCTAATGTATGAAACGTAAAAATATTTTTCTAAGGGTGGATTCGGGTTTCTCTAATGTATGAAATGTAAAGATAACTTGAAATGCGTCAGTTCTAAGCAATTTACAGACAAAACCTTTCTTTTATTTATATAGATTATTAATAGGATTATTAGTTTATAATAATCTAATCAGCACTCTAAAGTTAGAGTAGTATGGGAGAAAAACAAATGTCTGAAATCATTAATTGTTCAAAAAAATTACTTTCCATGATACAATATTACACAAAAATAACACACTAATAGATACTGTGGACATTAATTTAGGGTAAAATATAAATTTCACCATCAAACGGTGTGAATTGTAGCATTCCACTAAGACCCACTGATACATATCATCGAAAATAAGTCAAAAATGAACATAGGGAAACTAAAACTTCTAAATCCGTCAAAATCTGGAGATCTATGTTTTCATGATTAATAATATACCTTACTTACAGTAAAAAGTTATTAAATATTAAAACATAACAAAATTTGTGAAAGGCATATAATTATATTTCAGAAAATCGAGTAGTAAATTGCGGTTAGATACTCTACGTCTATTTATAAATATTTTTGAAGGTGTAGTATTTTTTTATAAATGTCAATTCACTTGTAATAAGTTATTTTACACTAAATTGGACATGGTTATACCCACACTTTATCCATTTTCTTCTTCATCCATTCTTCAATTTTTCTAATCTATTCCAAATAGCTCTGCCCTCTGCCAAACTGCTTTATCCTCTGAATTCCCTGTTTTCCTGGTACCCATATAAGAGTAACTTATTTTTACTGGTTTTATTATTAATTTTTGTCCCATCAGTATACCAGACTGATGTTCATTTCTTGAAATCAAGAAACTTTCTATCCATGTGTTCATTATTATCACTTCAATGCCCTACAATCATCCCTCAAAGGGATGGTTTGAAGAAGGACCTGTTTTTAAATGGCGGATCCATTCGGATTTTTACTGATACATCAAAGCTGGAGGGTAAGGTCGGCGAAGGTTTCTTTTCAGAATCACTTGACTGAAGCACAGCTTTTAGATTACCGATCGCTAGTGTGTTTCAAGCAGAGGTCGTTGCTATTATGAAAGCAGTAAAGCACTTATTAGCCTTTACCACCTCACGTGTTCATGATTTTGTTGGATATTCAAGCCGCTATGAAATCTCTTAGGGCAGTTTACACTAAGTCTAAGGTAGTTTTGAACTATTGAGGACTGTTAGATAAGTTGTAAAAGAGGTCAAAAGTTAGCCTTATTTGGGTTCCGGTTAATTATAGGCAACTACAAGGTTGATGAGCTTGTCCGATCTGGTACCCTTCTTCCGGCATAGGATATCCTGTATCATCCTGGAGTTCCACTCTCCACGTGTAATTTGGGTGTACCAAAGTATTGCTGATCGTGTAAACCAAAGATGGACCAGGGAGGTCACGATATAACAAGATTTCACAATAAACCTGTCTAAACCATAGGAAGAAATCAGAAAAATGGTTAATATTTCAACTAAAAGAAGCGATCCTAGTTACATCTGATGTGAGGTTGGAGAGGGTGTAAGTGCAAGAACAAAAACAAAGGGCTAAGATGGCAGGCAAATCAAGGTAAACAAAGGGTTCAGGAAGAAATATGTAACAATCTGCTTCAACCCTCATAGATAAAGTTATTTCTCTCATCAATACCAATAAACCATTACTAATGTTTAAAGTATGTATGTGATCAATTGAATTTCAACAGAGAGAATTCGATGATGTTTCCTAACACCATTTTTTCATACTCTATCATTTTCGCTTTTATCCAATTTATATCATGATTGTAATCTATATAAATAAAATAATGATTTTGTCTGTACATTGCTTAGAACTGACTCAATTCAAGTTTTCTTTACGTTTCATACATTGGAGAAACCGAATCCACCCTTAGAAAAATTTCTGTCTGTTTGTCCGCAAAACTTTGTCACAAGTAAACTCAGCTACCATAAGACATATAAAGCTGAAACTTTTACATTAGATTTGGGAAGGTCTAACTTAAAATGTAGGCTCTGAATTATTTGGAAATTCAACGTAGAAGTGAAGTTATGGACGTTTAAAGCAAAAACGTTTGTCACAAGTAAACTCAAACACCATAAGACATGGCGAGCTGAAACTTTGACACTGGATTTGTGTATGCCTAACTTAAAATATGGGCTCTAAATAGATCATAATTAAGTACAGAAATGAAGTTATAGGGCTTTAAGCGTATTTTCCTAACTTCACAGACAAGTTTGTTTCGAAAAAACACAGGTGAAGCAAGTAGGTATTGTTAGTTGATTTTAATTTCATTGGAGCATATGAATATATTGCGTATTTGACATCTTTGAAAAAGTGTTTCCCAGAGTTGAGGATCTACTATCTATTACGAATAAATAGTTTTGTAAACGAGCAATTCTCAACTCTTAATATGAACAGGCAGGAAAAATCAACAAACAAGTTCTTACGCTATATCATACCGAGGAAAGACCTTACAAGTCAGTAAAGAGATTGGATTAGTGATGAAGAAGCAGTTCATTATCTAATTGAATTTCTTGACTCTGAATTTATTTCTCCTGGACTGCCTGCTCATGAGTAAAAACTTAAAGTAGGAGAACCAATCATGCTGCAATTTAGTAGCAGTAACAAATTTCATGTTACGAAACATGAGTGCCCCAAAACTGTGCAACGGGACACGACTCTGAGTTCGTGCTCTACACAGGTATGCCATAGAGGCGGACATAATGACTGGATGTGGTATTGGGGAGTCTGTGTGTATACCACACATACCATTGATTCCGAGCCACTGTCTGTTTACGTTGAAATGATTGCAAAGTCCGGTCAGAGTCTACGAGGTGTGTAAATAAAGTAGTGAGACTGATTTTTTTTAAATTTTCTATTCAAATATAATTACAATGTGATATTGTCACCTTCAAAATAGTTCCCTTCGGAAGCCACACAGCGCTGGAGACGGTCCTTCCAATCATTGTAGCATTGCTGGAACTCGGATTCTGGAATGGCCTTCAGCTGGTCGGTTACAGCAGTTTGTATGTTTTGTAGTGTCCCGAAATGAGTTCCCTTGAGGTGATTTTTCAATCTCGGGAAAAGGAAAAAGTCACAAGGACTCAAGTCTGGTGAATAAGGAGGCTGAGGAGCAACAGGAATGTTTTTACTGGCCAAAAACTCGTTTATTGAGATGGCAGTGTGACAGGGCGCGTTGTCGTGATGCAACACCCAGTTGTCGTGGTTCGTCTTCAATCGACTCTCTTCCTTCTGAAAATTCCTTAAACCACCGAAAAACCTGTGCCCTTGATAAAACACGTTCTCCATAGGCCTCCTAAAGTTTTTCAAAAGTTTCGGTTGCATTATGTCCAAGTCTGAAGCAAAATTTGATTGCACACCGCTGCTCAACTTTGAGGTCACTCATTTTTAAAACGCTCAAGAAAAAACCATTTCACGAAAACCAACGCTACGGACAAACAAATGACTGTGGCGAGTTCAGATTCATACTGGAGGCGCATCACACGTGCACCTGACGCTACTCAAGGCCACGCGTCTCCAGCGTTGCCAGATCGAAAGCGACGTTGCCAGTCTCACTCCTTTATTTACACACCTCGTACAAACTGCTGTAACCGACCAGCTGAAGGTCATTCCAGAATCCGAGTTCCAGCAATGCTACAATGATTGGAAGGACCGTCTCCAGCGCTGTGTGGCTTCCGAAGGGACTATTTTGAAGGTGACAATATCACATTGTAATTATATTTGAATAGAAAATTAAAAAAAATCAGTCTCACTACTTTATTTACACACCTCGTATTTCGCAATGACGTTAACTAAGTCGCAAATGGAGACTTCATCTAACGCAGGAATACAAGGTAGCGAAACCAAGTTTATCTCACATGGTCAAATGTAGTTTACTTGCTCAAGGGTCAGAGGTTTCAACTCTTTCTTCTACCATGAACCTGAAGGACAGACAGCTAATGTAGTGTATTTAGAGGCATTTGTTTAACATTGTACTATTTATGGTATTTTCTACTGTTCTGTAATTTCTAATCACATTTTGGAATACCAAAAATGACGGAACTTCTGATTCCGTCAAAGACGGGTACGTTTGCTATGTATTATATATAACTGTAAACTTTTTTTTAATTTAATATTTGCTTAATAAATACACTGGTAATAATGTAAGGTATGGGACCAGAGTAGCCCAGTGGCTTGCGTGATCGCCGATGACAGTAGTGCAAATGTACTATAAATAAATGTAAGAAACAAATATTTTTTTGAATTTAAAATGTGGATAATATAAAAAATGGTAATAAAGTAAAGGGATCTAGCCAGGGTAGCCAGTAGCTTGCTTGCTCGCCGATGACAGTAGTGCAAATGTATTATAAATAAATACAACAAAAATATTTTTTTTTAATTTAATATTTGCGTAATATAAACACTGGTAATAAAGTAAGGTATGGAACCAGAGTAGCCCAGTGGCTTGCGTGCTAGCTTTTGACTGGGAGCACGTTAATTAGAACTAACTCATTTCAAGTTTTCTTTACGTTTCATACTTCAGAGTAGCCACATGTACCCTTAGAATAATTTCTGTCTGTCGGTTTGTCCACAAAATATTGCCACCATAAGACATGTAAAGCTGAAATATTGATTGTAGATTTGTGTATGTCTAACTTAAAATCTAATCTTTGTATACAGAGGCATTTGTTTAGCACTGTACTAATAATGGTATTTTCTACTATTCTATAACTTCTAATATTAGTATGATACTATAATTGATATTTTGGAATACCAAGTATAATAGAATTTTTGATTCCGTCAAAGACGGGTACGTATGCTAGTTATTTATATGTAAGAATAACGTATCACTTTGTTTTCTTCTAGTTCTGTTATATTAATGTTGTTTGACACTTGTTTTTAATGATTTACCAGTTTGACCAATATAACTTTTATGACAACGTTTACATGGGATTTTATAAATATGACTCTACTCCCGTTCTCTGGAAAAGTTTTTAATTAATACATATATTGCCTACGTTATTACGATTAGAAAAAACTCTATTAAATTCAAGTTTTCGAACAATCCTAGGAAGAGTCCAAGGTCCAATGACATGATAGGGTAAAACTATGACATTTGGCATTGGACGGGATTCTGTTAAATCATTGAAGAAAGTTTTTAAGATTTGTCTGTATGAGAGGTATTTTAAATCGATGGTATTTTTACAGAATCCCGTTCAATGTCAAGTGTATAGTTCTACCGTATTATGAGTCATGGGACCTTCTTTTTAGGCTTGCTTGACAACTTGATTTTAATACAGAGTTTCCTAATCGTATTAAACTAGGTAATATGTTAATTAAAAACTACTAGGGAACTAGATTGCAACCCTATTCATATAATTCCGTATAAAAATTGTGATAAATTTATATTGGTCAAACTGGTAAATCATTAAACAACAGCAATAGAAAGAAGAGAACAAAGTAGTGCCTTATTCTTGCATAATAATACCTTGCAAAGTAGTGCCTTATTGTAAATAATAACAATCATGATATAAATTGAATAAAAGCTAAAATGATTAGAGATAAGGTAAGTATTATCTCTAGTACTTACCTTCTATATTATTATTATTAATATATTTCTATAATTAATTCTATTATTAATCTTCTCTATTAATTCTTACTTTCTTTTAACTTTTTTATTTTACGTTAAAGGCTTTGTATATCTTTATTTTCTAACCAAATTGATATACCTTTCCCTGTTCTTTATTAATATTTTATATTTTATTTATTTTAATCTTTATTAATCTCTTTACTATATATATATAAAAAAAAAATATTTTTTGACATCTCATTGATTTTGTATAACACGTCACTTGGCTAGCTCCTTTTCCAGTTAAATTCTGTTAGCAGGAAGTTAGTTCGTGGAATCGAATCTCTCAGTCTGAAGACCGTGAATGCTGAGACTGCGGTTACTGTAATGATATATATACATATTATATTATTATTATATTATATTTATACATATTGTTAATGTTCACAGCAGCTTCTGTGTTTTCGATCTTAATGCTGATAGGCTCTAATCTTTGGACGACTTTCCATTCAGCTGATGTGAATATATATATATATATATATATATATATATATATAAATTAAATGCCCTGATGAGGTGTAGTCATGAAAATGTGTGTTGTCATACACCAGATTCGAGAAAATGATATTAATAGTAACAGATTTTATGATTTGATTCAGACAAACAAAAATTGATATGGATGTAATAAGTAATTTTTATATGTTTCATATAACCGTTAGGATTTCAGGCCATGGGTTTATTCTTCTGTTTGGTTTGGTAGGCCATCACAAGAACAAACTTTTAAGAGTTTATAGGATTTATAGGAACTGAAAATTGATACATTTTTAACGCAACTTTATCGTTATGAAGACTAAAAAATATAAATACCTTTGAAATATAAATGGGTCATTCTTCATTTTTCATATTCTGATTAAAAGTGATCTCTTTTTCTAGTTTGTGCATGTGCATTCTTGATCTGGCATTTAGTAATAAGTGGTTTGTAACGATAATATATTCTGAAAGAAATAAGCTGTGATTTTCTTTAGATTTTATGTAATTTTATTCATTGTAGGCTATGGATGTGCAATAGGATCGTAATATTTAAATAGATTTAGTAACCATTCTTGACATTTTTATTTTCTTATCCAAATTTCGTATTACAAAAATTTGCATGTTAAAAACCTCATTATTAAAAAGGTAAGTGTAAAATTTAATTCAAGCAATATAATTACTTAGTTAAAGTTATGAAAATTTCCATTTATACCAGTAGCGAAACAAGAGGAGGGTGGGAGTGGTCCACTCCGAGGGGCCACCTGCAAAAGGTGGCATTTTGAGGGGGTAAAAATAGAAAATAAGAAAAAATTAAAATAATAAAAAACTTTTAAAAAAATCTGAAATTTTATAGTAAAATGGTTTAAGGTCGTAATTGTTTTTATGTTTTATGTGTCTAATACTGTTTTTAAACGGATTATTCAACATTAATATTTTGAAATTAAAATATTTATTTTAAATTTTTCAAAACTAGTATTTTAAATGGGTTGAAAGTTTATTATATTTGTTTACTTAGCTAGTTAATTTAATTTAACCATTTTTTTATGATTTGAATCGTACGTTCTTGTTTTGAAAAGTCTTTGATTTTCTTTGATGACTCGTATATGTATACGAGTTCTGTAATCAGATAGAAGTCTGGGTTCAATAACAGCAGTCTAAAATTAGATCCTTTATTGTAATTCCAAGAAAAAAATAATTTGAGGACTTTCTGGAATTTTGAAGGTTAACGAATGAATTATCTTACGACCGCCCCGGGCAGTAAAGATAGGACTACGCCACTGATTATACTATGTGATTTCTGGCACGTAGCTAGTTAAATATCAAAACTCAGTTTGTTATTGAATGTTACCATGTCTCAGACTTTTTAAAGAATTTATTTCATATCGAAAAATTTGCAATTACAAGTGAAATGCTAATTTCTCTTATTACTACTTCTTATTATTGATTATTACCATTCCGTAGGAATGTTTTTTTTCTTTAACTTGTATATTTCCAAAAAAAATTATTCTTCCTTGGGAAAATAAAAAATCTTTCATTGAGATATTTATTTTACACTTTTTAGTACTAAGCATCCTACATTGTTTGAATGCATACAAGATTTCAAATTAAATATTAGATTTTAATTTTGATTATATCACATACTATTTCAAAGAGATTTGTTTTATACTAATAATAAAGTTACCACTGTTACTAATTCAGATCTCTTATTTATTCTTTTAGTGGTTTTAATGGTCAGTTTACAAATAATTAGAATTATTTTAAATAATTTATTGTGAGTCCATAACATGGAAAAGTACAAATATTGCATTTACAAACAAATTCTTTTTTTTATGGAAAGTTAATTTTGATAATACCTCAAACCTCACTATTCATATAGGCAGCCGTCTGTTTGAATTTCATAAAATAAGGATACCAGTAATAGTTAACCTTGCACAACAGAAGCTGCCTTAAGTCTCCAAATGGTAACGATATTATGACATTTTGATATAACAAATAATTGCTTGTAATTAAAAAGGAAAGTACAATATTAAGGGGGGGGGGACACAGAACAATAAATAATTTAAGACTAATTAAAGTACTGGAAAGTTCAATGTTAACACCCCAATAAATAAAAACCATTAAAATGATACTTGTAAATAGGAAGCCAAATTACTATAAATATCTAAATTTTGACATTAATATCATAAACAAATGTGAAAAAAATATTTGAAACATTATAGTACAAGTACCAAGCGAAGACTGAAAAGAACTAGAACACTATCAAACATTTAATAAAAAGACAGAGAATATTAAACAGTGCTTTGTATGATGACATACAACTCACATTAAAGTATATAAGTTAATGAAAATATTAGACTAATTTATCTTAATCGTATGGCAGGGCTACACGTTGTAATAATTTGTGCTACATATCTCGTACTTGGAAGCGCAAGTACACAAAAAGGTTGATTTGGAAATACTACACTAATGAGCTAGATGGTAACACGTACATAAAGTTTAAAGACAATACACAATATCAAATGTTTCTAAAAATGGCTATAACAGAAACTATGGTAAACATGGCCATACATATGCTTTATGTACAAAACATATATTTATCCACAGGTAGGCTATTATAAGGCAAGGAACATCAATAAAAAATTGAGAGGAAGTAAACAAAACTGACAAGAATATAATAATGAAAAACTATGAATTAACTTATTTTACATCCCGTGCTATTCTCTTAAGTACTATTTTTACATTATCTTCAATGAATTTTTATAAAAAGTTCTTTTATTTCAACCTGAAGATAAATATACAATTTGTAAATAGTAAGTATTATATACAGTTTGTTTATATATGTATATATATATTCATATATGTATATACATATATCTGAAACACACAAATTCTCATGTAAACACATATTTGAAGAGTTACAACTCATATCCATACACTCTTTGAATATACTCAACATACATTCATTTTATGCTTGACATTCGGTTTCCTTAAATGATTATTCTGTGTGTTTAATTTAATTTACAGAGATATTATTATTGCCTCAGATAAGTTATTTACCAAAGGTAACTTCCTTTCCTTCTATTACACAAAATATTGGTGCATAACTAGATATTTTCATAAACACAAAATTAAAACCACAAAATTATAAGAAATCGACATGCAATTGATAATTTGTAAAAGATAATTATATAACCATTGCAGTTCTTTTTTTTTTTTTGTCGTAAGAAGTCAATAATCGTTTGCATTAAAAACTTTAAAATGCACAATCTGTTAAACAAAACTGAATAGCCTGTTAAATCATTAGGGATAAAAAACTGTAGTCGAAATTATGTTATGCCTGATTTATGAAGTTAAAATGCAATAATTATACTTTGATTGATTTGCTATATTTTTATTACAAATTCTGAATTGAGTGCTTTGTTAAAATGATTGTTTTTCCAACTTCTACTCATAATCATACAAATAATACTTTACGAAGCCTGTTATCGTGAAGGAGTTAGTTAACATCCCTAATGCAGTCAAATAATTACAACACACCTGGAGTAGTTCTATATTCAACATGATATTTGATGAATATTTAAAATAATTAAGACTTTCGAACACTGTACATATATACATCAATGATTCTTGTGCTGTTTCCTACAGTTATCTAATTTTAGTAAAACTCATGTATGTATAGAACTATACCTGAGCATAGCATCATATCAAGAAATATACTGATCAATTACATTTTATACAGTTGGTTTAGAAAACGTGTTCTAATTTACCAAATACTTAGAGTAGAAAGTTATAAATACAGATATATTCAACAACAATGAAGGTAATTCAGCACTTTAACTACAATATTTCTCTAAAGGGACATCAAAAAGACAGTTTAAAAACAAAATGAAAACTAGAGTAATTTTATTTATCACATTGATTTCGGTAGTAATCTGGAATGTGGTTCATAAATTCAGTTTCTGTTATAATAAATATATAAATAAATAACCCCTAAAGTTTTTAAAGTACATTTCATGAATATTTCTGTAGGTTTGTACAAGGAGATATATAATAATATTAAATTAATATGACATGTCTCAGGATTCATCTTTAAAGGAGAAATACAAATCAAGAATGCATAAAAAACTGCCTATTAGCATCCCTCATATTTGCTTTATGAAGAATAAAACAAATATATACATTAAAATTTATAGGCCTACGACTTCCAACAACCAACAATTTCCGCCTGTTCATTCATTAACAATCAATATTCTTATATCTTTTCGTATATAATGTGAATTTTTCAAAATGTTCAAATAAATTGTAAAACTTCCCTTCCTCATTTTAAATGAGGTTATATATGTACAGAATCTAAAGTACATAGAAAATTCTGGCTGTGTAGTGTATGGTGTATTTAACATATGTACATTGTAGAAAAAAATATAGCATGATAATTGTAAGGCAATATATTCTTTGTTATTAGTGCTAATATGTAAAACAAAATTTGTAATTTACCATGTGAATGAAAGTATAGGGTTATTCACACGATTCCTACCTTAGATAATTATCAAATGTTATTATGCATACAACTTCGCAGAATAATTTTTATCTTGATACTTTTTTATGGAAGCTAACATATCATATTTATCTGATGCAATCAAAGGTACGTTCACTAGATCACAATCAGAAATATATTTTTCACACACAGTTTCTATCTAAACTTCTCAGAAATGTTTAGAAGCCAGGATTTTTAGAAATATGAGCAGAATATACATTTGGAGCACCACATTTTGAATTATCACACTAATATAATTACAGTACATATATATGGATGACTTTACTGTTAAAGCTTTTTTATTATTATGATTCATCCCTTACTTAATTTATCATGGTGTTTGGTCTTAGTTGCTAAAACTTTTCAAAAATTAAAATAGAACTTCCTAGCTGAATTATCCAAAGGTTTTCATTTAATTGATCAGTACACTAGAAGACAAATATCTACCTAGAACTGTATAAAACTTTTCAATGCATTTGTACCAGTATTTAATGACAGTCTTCATTCAAATCCTATTCCATCTACCACTAATCTTTAATCTTAAATCAAATCACTTTTGATAAGTCTCCAACTTGTGAACACATATTTTTATTGGGTGAATGAATGTTTAATGATTAATACTTTAGCTGTTAAAAGTTAAGACTAAATGTAACTTTTAGTTTTACAATAGATAATACATTGGATACCCCCAAAACAAAAATCTAGTAATTTTTTTTAAAATCAATATCACCTACTGGAAAGGTATGGCCTAAATGTTTTACCTGGTTGTATATGTAAGAAAATAAAAAATAACATAAAATAATTTTACCATCATCAAAGGAATCGTTGAATTATATATTATAGAAAATGTTCTATTAATGCAACCAATGTGCCTAAAATAGTGGAATGTTCAGTTGAGTATTTGTACATTTGTAGTATTGTCAGTATTTAAACAGAGGAATACAAATTTTGATTTAACAAAACGAACGGGACAATTCTATATATTCTGATTCATAAATCTTTATGTTGAATATTCAAAGATGAAAGGTTTCTTAAAATTTGATAATATTCTAACTAGTCTTTGAATTGTTAACAGATTTCAAAAATTATTATAGGCCAATCATAAATACTTATTTTTATCATATTCGTTTGAATATTAACCAATTAATTTATTAATAACATAATTACTTCAACAAAATAAATACGAATGTTGCCATTTAGTGTTTCCCTTCAAATACTTCGATGAAACAATCTTTTGTACACTCCCTTTAAACAATTTCCAAACTAATTTTATTATCTTATGAATAAAACCTTACACATTTGCAAAAGCGTTTTTTTATTTTTTTGGAATTAATAACTGTGAGATCGAAAGCACAGGTTATGCAATGTAAAAGTAAACATATAATTAAGTAGGAATATAGAATATGCCTTGATTTGAAAACAAGATATAAACCGCCGTTCTGAGTGATCTATGGGATATATTCTTGAATTTTTATATGTATTTAGTCCCATAACTTAAAGTTAACAAGATTATTATTTTACAAATTGTTTATGCAGTCATTTTTACACTGTATGCTTATTGATAAATAAGAATTATTTCCTTGCTTTGATTTGTAAAGGTTAAATAAATTCAAGTTGACTACAGAACAACATAATTACTTCGATGAAGGGAACTTTTGATATTTTAATACTTCGTATTTATAATACAGAACTGAACATATACGAGAAGTTTATCTCTTACATGAGTTAAAATTTTCCTTCAAGGTTATCTTTAAGATATTCACATAATTTCATAACTGTATTATGCTAAATACTCACTACTGCTTGACACATTATGTATTTAAAGAGTAAAATAAATGTTTGTTAATTTTTTTATATTTAATATTGCCAATTGAAAATTAGCCAGAAACAGGTTGAGCAAGTGGTATAATAAATTTTCTGCTGGAAATTAAGTTTTGAATTAACATTGAGCTTCTTTCTGTGCTTCTCGTACTAGAGTTTATTATCCTCACTGTGAGGTTTACGCTCATCAATTGTAGGCCTTGGATTAACAGGTAGACGATTGTATAAACTTTCTCATAAAAATATTTTACATTGATTAAATACTGTTATACCAGGTACTGTTTACTTTTTATAAGTATGGTTAAACATCGGAATGCTTACGAGAGTGCCTTAGATATGAACAAAAACATATATGTAGCCATCTATATGTGGATACATATCAAAATATACATGTATATATTCACATATAACCGTTACATATACTTATATATTTAGTTATATGATTCATATATCACCTTAGTTAAAGACATATATCTAAATATATAAATGTTATTAAATAAGTAGTACTGCAAAAAGATATGGTACCAGGAAGTTTGAGTGCAAGTCTGTGTTATTCCCCCTCATGTAAGTATAAAATTCAAATTATGAACACAACTGTTTATTTACAGAGAGATGTATTGAGTTTGGAAGAAAAAAAAAAGAAAAATAGTTACATAAAATAATTTAAAATTCTTTGAAAAAAAAACACTCAAATTTATGAAGATATACACATGCAGTAATAGTACATACAATAGGTTAACATTTTAACAGAAGTCTTCGTAAACACAACTGAAAACACAATAAAAATATTTCTTGCTTCTTAAAATAGCAGCTTACTGTTTTTCAGAACACATAAACTTCCTTATATTAACTCCGAACCTATTATGTATGTATAAATGGTGTATATAGATGTTTATTTGTGTATAAATAAACATACATACTTGTTCCCTTGTACATACAATTATTACTATCAATCAATTAATTCTTCATGGTTTATGACACAGGTAAGTATTTATTCGTACTATGAAATTATTACTTATATATTTGCTATAATGCTTGTAAATCGAACTTGGAAGTAGTTACAATGTAACTAATTTATTAAAATTTTTTGAATAAAAGAAACTAGAATAAGAGGAAAGCTTTTACTACAACACTGAAAACTATCTAACACAGTTACATCACTGGTCTGAAACTACTGGCTATTAACAACAATGATAATCAATAATAATGATAATAATAATAAATAGTAATGTAATAATAATAATTGATGACAATAATAATATGAAGAATAATATGATTGGTTATAAGATGAAAAAGCCTTACCTTCCTCATTAAGATGAATGATTGTACTTCTCCGAAATTAACTTAAGTATAATTCACAGTAATAAAGTTTACCAAGTCCATTCTTATAAGAATAGTTATAAACCCTTTGATTAAAAAATCTTAATGGAGTAGTAAAACCTCAATACATGAAACTGATTATGACATATTTTAATTGCGATTCATAGAATGTCTGTTTCAATGAAAATGTAATGCATTAATTTGTATATTAAGTAAAAATGGCAAAATTAAAATTACACAATTAAAAGGAAAGGATAGTAAAGCATTTGAGACCTCTGAGATTTTGATATCTATGGTAACTATAATTTCTTTAAGTCTGAGTGTTATACATATATACTAAATTATAAGTTATCTATATTAGCGTTCAATAAAATATGTATTATTTTAAAAAACTATTAATGAATCCTTTACTAAGGATGTAATCCAAAAAAATCAATTTTATGACAGATAGGTATTAAACTATTTGCACCTTACTTGGTTGAAGCTGAACTGTCAAGTATACAAAAACTTATTAAAAAAAATTAAACAAGATAGGTAAGACTTTTTATATTTTACAATGCTTATTCTGGATTAATAAATTATTATTTTACAACTGTATTTATTATACTTATATAAACAATGAAACTGATGGACAACATTTAATTTATTATGAATAACGTTCTATTCTTCTCGTTTATTAGGAAACACAGGACTTGCACTAGTTTTAACTAGTAATATATAAAAGTGAATCACTATCTTAACGACTTTTGTTCTAAGGCTGTATGGCTCCAAAATGATCTTTATATATATAGTACATATGCATAATATATACTATATATATCACTGTATAGCGTTGGTATAACTAACTTAAATTATTTCTTATGAGATCAATGGAGAATATCAGCCTTAAAACAGCCTTATGACTAGATTCGTCTTAGATTGCATTAGGACAGATAAATTATGAAGTTTTACTTTTGTTTGTCTTGAATGATACCTGGAGGACTCGATTACCTAATGTGTAACCATTTAAAGATTGGATGGCGACGACTGCTTCATCATAGTTGGTCATTGTGACAAAACCAAACCCTTTGCATTTGTTAGTTTGTAAATCTCTGATAACTTTTACACTTTGAACAGCTCCAAATGGACCAAAGAGTTGCCATAATACATTTTCTTCTGTTTCAGGAGCTAAGTTGTATACAAAAATACACCATCCCGAGCCGTTCATTGAATTGCCTGGGATCATTGAATTGGCTAGAAGATCACCTGCCAAAGGAGAATATCTGAAACAAAAAAGGCCTTATTAATTAATGGCCTCATATTTAAACATTTTACCTAATACAAAAAGTTAGTAGTAATTAACAGTTTAATATTAGCTGTAAATAGATCTTTATTATAAGCCAAACCCTTTCAAGTTCCACAATTTTAAAACTCCTTAGCTATTAAAAAAGAAAGAACATGCGATTTAAAATCAACTCAGTTTGTGTTGCATATATTTATGAGTTTAAACTAACATTAGAAAGGGAAAGTATTTTGGTTATAATAAATACATTTTTCTTTGAGTTCAGGGCTATCCATTGTGCACCAAGGTCATATTAATAAGAACATTTACTTATAGCAACCCTTCAGAACTTTGAACAGTTAACAATTTTAGTTAAGGAATAATGTAAAATAGATTTTTAAAACTAAATTGTGTGTTTCAGGGAACAGATCATTATAAAATATTTACTTGAGGAGATATTAATCAAAAATATCATGGAAAAAGAGAATGGTATTTATAAAGTATTTTTAGAAGTATTATTATAATTAAGCACAATTTTGTGTTAAATGTATGCTATGATTCAGATATCACCCTAGAGTAGTGACTCTCAAAGTTTTTCGATTCTAAGTTATCTTGCTCAAGACAGCGTATGCTAGTTTTAATATAGGCAGTGATCATGAACATTCATGAAAAACCAATATTTTTTTAAAAATTAAATTGTTTGTTCCGTACAAATAAAGAATATACTATTTAAGAGATTACCCATATTATATTATAAAGAATAAACTTGTTTTTAAGATCGTATAAACTTGTTATCAAATTTAATAACGTCATAGATTCTCAAATCAATGAATGATATTGAACTCACATTATCGCGGATTTATCACTTAGACAGGTAACGTAGTCCTAACCCTCTCAAGGTCATATATATTATCTATTCAAGTAGTTATTTTATTATAATCATTTTAGAGATGTTTACAAAAAAATTTCCAAGATATTTATAAAAAAGGAAATTTAGTTTGTCTTATTGGAACATTTGTTATGAAAAAGAAATGACAAGTTAATTTTGGGGTTACCTTTAAAATTAAAAAAATTAAAAGATGCAAAGTAGTTTTAGTCAGAAACCAAAATCAACTAAATCTACTAATCCGAAAGTTTAAACTATATACTAAACTTATACTATAAAATTATAGTATTTTTTTAAAATACTTATGATATTCAAGTTTTCTTCATCTAATAATCATAATTGCAACAACAATTATATGCCAAAACCAGTTTAATTTATACAATGTCAGTTACATATTGGTTTAATGCAAATTTGACTGATCTTTCGTTTTCTTCAATTGATTATGGAGTTCATTAAAAAGAAAGGAACAAATATGTCTTGGCCCACAAAGGTTTAACGTTTGGTTTTTAGAGTATTGCCATAAGATAAATAATAAGTATTTCTCTATAATAGTGGATTCAGATGGAATTCACAAATATATCCTAGGGTTACAGGTTACGTCTTGTCACAATTCATTTAATTGTGGCATACTCACTCACTTTGGAAACTATAACTCTAGAGAAGTGTGAAGACCAATTAAATTAGAATAGTAAACTGAATTCATATATATTATCGAGACTTATTTCAAAAAATAAGCACGTTATTTCTTACAAATAACTATAAGTTTAATATAGTTTGGAATGAAGACAAAAGTTATAAAGAGGAATGAATTTAACGAGGACGGAATATAATTAAAGTAATAATATTTTTTAAATGAGTGTTGTAGGAATTAAACCTATCATAGTTTCAATTTCATTAAAATTAAATATTCTTTTGTAAAATCTTGTGATGTGTGATTCTGATGAAACTATTTGTCAACTAATGATCACAGAGTATATGATTTTTACTCATACCTGAAACGGCCTGTGGGATGATGAATTGGACCACCAAATCTTCTGGCTGCTTGAGGAGTTAAATAAGCTGCTATTGGAGGAAGGGCCTTATTGTTATTGCTGGGGTTATTGGCGAATTTGACCGTGATGGGTTCTGATGATCCTTTAGGAATAGTTCCATTTAATTCTTGAATGGCTCTTTCTGCCTCAATTCTTTGGTCAAAACGGATGAATCCAACGCCTTTAGACAGGCCTGCAATTATTGGCAGATCTAAGGACCCAGTTAGTACTCAAAAATAGTTTATGAATTAATATAAAAAAATATGACAAATAAATTATTCTATATTTATTTTAATATTATTAAAACATATTACTGATTTGTTAACTGTACTCTAAATGAATAAATATTCAATTAATAAATCTATTATAAAATCGGATAGTTAACTATTACAAATTCCTGTTAATTTAACTAGCAACAGCAGAAAGGATTAAGTTGTAATTTTAATTGCTATATTCAAATATATTTTATGCAAACAGATATATAAAACTCTAAAATATAATCCACTTTTTTTTAAAAAAAATAATCATTCAAAATACTAAAAAGAAATATCTTTTGTATTATTTTAACTTTAATTAAGTTATTAAATATTTGTAACGATTTAGCAGTATTTAATTCTTTCAATTTTAATTGAAATTTATGTACAATTTCTAGTCAATCCAGGTGGTAAAAGGGGTTAGCAATCATAAAGTGCTAATGGTATAAAGGTAAATGTGTTTTATTTTTTGAGGACAATCTGTTAAGTTTCGATTACTAAATCAATTGTGCAATCCGTAATTGTGTGGTATTTACTCATTCTAAGGTAAAATGGATAAACAAACAAAAGTTTCCACACAAATCAAGTTTTATTTAACAGCAACAAAGCGTTTCGAACACTTTGTGTTCATCATCAGGAAGACACTATAATACAAATTATAGTGTTTTCCTCATGATGAAAGCAAAGTGTTTGAAACGCGTTGTTGTTGTTAAATAAAACTTCATTTGTGTGGGGACTTTTGTTTGTTTATCCATTTTACCTCAGAATGCTAAATCAATGCAGGAAGACGTAGGCCTTCAGAAGTACCAAGTTGTGTTATTGCACTTAATTTTTTTTGAGCATTGATGACATATCGGTAAATTAAAAACAATTAAAATTATTCAAGTCTAATTCTTTTAAACAAAATTTGTTGTTATTCTTACTTGTCTATGTTCAAGAGAAGGCAATTAAATGTCTAACATACGAAACTTGTTGAGTGGTAAAGAAAATTCCTTTGATCATGTAACGGAATTATGAAATATAATTAATATCTTCTCTGGCATCAACAATAACATATAAAGAAATCTGTATTACATGTTTTGATTTTTAGAAAACAAGTTGACTCTACAACAAAAAAGCCTTAAAAATACAGTCTCGGGTAGGAACAACAGATAGTCTTTATTATTAGAATTTGATTTCAGATTTTGAAAAAACGGTATCAAATTGAGTTCCTAACAAACATCAAACAGAATACATGCGTGAATAATGATAGTACATGTTTTTATAGAGTTTAGTTTTGATACTCAAAATAAAATTATTTTGGAGTTTCATTGAAGTGAAATATATTTCTAGAGTTTATGTCAGTGTAATAGTCAATAGGAAGAATGATCTAGTTAGTTAAATAAATATGTCATAACTTAGAGAAATATTTCCTGTAATAAATTTTATAAATCAAATCACTGAGAGATACAATTTAAAATAAAATAACACTCAGTAATAGTCTTTCAATGTACTTATAATATAAAATTTAGAGATTCCTGTATACAAAATATAAATAGCCTAAAGTTAACCAATAAAACTGTATAGAATAAGGTTTAAGTAAAATATTTTGGTAAAGGTTTCAGAAACTATTTAACCTCTTAAGTTAAACTACAATTTAATTTAAAAAATAAACGTTTAATACATCATCATTTAAATAATATTTCTAATAATATAAAATTTACAGACTAAATATTTAAAAAGATATAACTTATAAATTCATTTATTGTTTTAACATGTTTTCTGTGTTTGTTTTAAACTTAATAATATACCCACAATACGTAATTTTAATTTTAGGATACGATGATGTCTAGGTTTGTTTAAGGTGTGTATCTTTTTGTATTATTGTGTATCAAAGAAAGAGAGACAGAGAGAGAGCGAATGAGTGAAAGATATTGTGGCATGTGTCTGTTACAAAGGTATCTGAATTCTGGAATATCTTTAAGAAACATTTGTGCCTTAATTTATTTCAGTATCATGACTGACAGCTACAAAGTACTTATATTGATTTTGTATCTATCTTTAATTAGTAAGAATATAGAGTTAATAAGTTTAGTTGAGTGAATCATCAAACAAACCAGATATTTCAATTATAATAAAAAGTCCATAATGAATTTGACCGTTTACTAGTTATTTTTTGTTATTAAAATTTAAAAATATCAGGGAACTTTGGTACAATTAGGCACTGCAATGAGTAAGCTTTGAGACTTATTTACGATTGGTATATTCTACTTTCCTTTATTAACAAGAACATGTTTTTCGTATTCACTTCATTCCTTATATTTTTTTCTCTCTTGCCAATATATTTCTTGAATCATAACGAGCACATTAATTGGTTTTACTATTTTTTCAACAAGTAAACTTTTTTTTCTACAGTCATGTTAGTACAAATGATGTTAGTGTAATTTATATGAGGATATGAGTTAATGTAAATTATATTTTCTTAGTGATTGTTACTTCTATAATTTTTTTCTAATATTTCGTAAAAAATACATTTATACAGGAAATCATAGGCTGGAACAATTAAATTATTTCTATCAGATATAGGCATTATCTTTCATTTGGACTTGCATCATACTGTTTGAATACAAAAATAAATAAAACAGGTTTATTTTTTTTAATTTTAATGTGGTTTTATCATCTCATAATTAATTTATAACAATCACTATTGAAAGGCCATATTTATAAATCAGATCGATGCAAACCAAAAATGATACAAATTATTGATAGCATATAAATATAAAAACATTGTTTATAGTGTCACTGAATAAAATTCTCTGTTTATACAAACTGCTAATTTCTTAAAACTGAAATCTCACAAAACTTAACCGTAAATAAATCATTTACTATAAAAATAGATGATGCTTTTAAGTAATTTTGTTGATATTACAGTTATTTTTGTGTAAATAAAGTATGAAGTTCAGAATTTATTTTGTAAAAGAATTGTTGTCCTTTGTTTATATTAATGTATAATGTAATGAAAAGTAAAAAAATAAAAATGCATGGAAGCTAATACATGGGAAAATAACTGAAAAGGATATTGAAGTTGTAAGACTTTTCAGAAGTATTGCCTGATAGCAACTGAAAATAAAAACGTAAGCTAAAATGTATAAGAATTTACTTAAAATTTTTTTTATGTATTTACTGATGTAAGATAGTGAAGTGAGATAGTGAACGCTTTTTTGTTCTTGTTTTATTTGTTTATAATGTACAACATATGATTCTTTTATTTTCTAATGACATTTAGTAAAGGTGATTCATGAATCGTCTAGAGTGAACAAAAAGGTTTTTGTCGATTTCAAAAGTCTGATTCATATTTATAATACAAACATATGACTGTTAAACAAAATTTCTGTTGAGTGAAAATAAAAAGAAAAGTTCTTTGGCCTTTCGAAGAAAATTGTTACAAAAAGGAAACTGTCTTTTTTTTTTTGCTATAATTGTTTAATGTACCAAAAACATCTTGAAGACATGTATAATGTTTACAGTTCAAGAACACGTGATATGGATTATAACATTTTAACCTTTAACCAAATCATTTAAGGAAGTTTTCATTGGCTAGCAGTGGAATACATGAATGTGAGGTTAAGACAAGAGGATTTTTTTCCCCCCACGATTGTTGTGGACTTATGTCTATTTAGATGAACTAAAGTCTGATAAATTATTGTAATGAGGGAATTCTTTCATTTCAGTTTTTCCAAAGTATGCTTCAAAGAAAAAAGAACTGAGTAAAATGTAATAAAAAAAAGTAACATAAACTGTCGATTTTGTCCTATCTTAAACGATACAAGTTTTTAAAGAATATAAAACATTCACTTTGCAAAAATTGAAATTAAAGTAAGTTAATTGAACACACTGGGAATTAATGAATACACTTGGATCTTGGAGATTCTCAATAGAAAAAAAAAAAAAAATTACTCAATATTAAGAATATTGCCTTTCGAGGTAGCTCTTTATCAAAGAACGAAAAAAGTAGGGAGACAAAAGGAAATAATCAAGCAAAAAGGGGAAAGAGTAAAGTTAAACCTTTTTTTTTTAACAACGAGCACCTCAAAAGGCCCTAGAATTATACTAAGAGTTTTTAACTTTTACGTAATTTCTTTGATGTTAGAGTGATGTTTTTATTGTGACATTTTTAGATATATATAATAAAACCATAGAGAGAAAACACAAAAATCACGACCAGATTTCGACGATCGTCGAAATCAGAGATCACCTCAGAGATCTAATCAGGGATGGTTGGTTGGCTTTCTCTGGCATTCCCTTCCGAATAGACCCTTCTGAGAGGATAAATTTCAAGATATTGTAGTGAGTTTTTATATTTTCTTTATCGTTTTGATTATATGATAATAATAATATAATTTATTTATTTATAGATAAAGATTACACATAATTTTACATGTAAATTAGTTATTTTCTAAGATGTTAGTCGGTTTTAAGATATTCGACTAATGAAGCTAGTTCAGAACTATCAATTAATTTCATTTTCATTCAGAATGCAATTTAAACAAAAATTTTTAGCTATGTCCCTTTTCTTATATTTAGGAATTCATGAAAATATTTTGGAGTTTATTTAAATCATTTATATTATTAAAAAAATGTTCCGTTAAACAAGAAATACCTTCTTTAATTTTGTAAACACAAAGTAGTATGATGTAACCGTCAAAGGTTGTATTATAAATAAAATTTATTCATAAACTCTGAACTCTTTGAGGAATTTTTAAAAGTGGAATTGGGCTTGGAAAAGGCTTGAATTTTCATCCAAGCAAAATTTACAGCTAATATATTCAGACACTTTTTATTTTTTTTTTATACAAATATTTACAATTCTACCTTGGGAATAAACATAATGGATATAAACATAAAGTTTAAAAAACTTCTGATTAATTAAATAAATTCTGAATTTAATTAAATATTCGTTTCAAATGAAAGTATCTGTCTCTTTCATCAGTTGAAAACGTTACACACAGAATAAAGAGAACTGATCCCAAAAATTCAAAAAATGATATGGCAAAGAGAATTAAAATCAGAATTTTCTTTTATTTATGTACATATATATGCACATAACAACTATTTGTTTTCTCTATAATCATCACCTCAAATTCACGTTATTTTTTCTGAAATATTAAATTGGGTGTTTACTTTGGTCAAAATGCTATTAAGTATGATTTTATTGTTTTTAAAAGTAAGAAAAAATTGGAAATCTGAAATCATATTGTGTCTGAAGTAAAAATTGCTGAATAGTACCTCCTAATTTTTTCCCATTGCAAATAAATTTTATGTACACATGCATAAACATTTTTATATATTCAGGGGAGGGGGATGAACTCCTTTTATTACCGTCATCATGGCTGTAAAAAAACTCATCAAGGGTACTACATACTAGATAGTATGCAATAATCAGGTTCTTGTTCATATCTGATAGTTTATTTATTCATTCTTCTTATGAGTATGAATACTGGAATTCTAAAATAATGACATTCTATTCATAATATAAATATACGCATTAAGCGGTATTTTGATACATCTGTTGACCATTTTTAAAAATTTTATGTATTTACAAAAAATGTTCGTGGATAATCCTAAGTGTATGTCAATGTTCTGAGAGGGAATTTGATCCCAGGTTAGGGGCTTGATTTGTGCTTTTAAGTCTAGACAGTTCTATTAATGGTGGAAAGTTAAGAACCCATCCTATAACAGCAAAATAGGAAGATATTTATTTTTGTATACTTTATTAGTGTATGAATTTCTAAATTTTTTGAAATATATTTTTAAGTTTGTTGACATTTTAACAAAATGCTTCACTGCTATCATAACTAACATATGAAACAGTTTTGGGAGAATCGGAATATTGAAAAGGAAAAAACTGAAAGGATATGAAATAAATTAAAAAGAACAAGATTACAAAGAAGTGAATTGCAAATTTAACATATACAACAAAAGGAAAAAAAATGAATGTGGAGGCGAGGGCAAATGGTGACGACGTTTCAGCTGATTGTGCCTTCCTTGCACAATCTATTATTTAATAAAATTATATCGTACCTCTCCGCTTCACTATCTGGGAGCCTACCTTTCCCATGTCAACAGATGTCAGACATTCGATTGCATCCGATCCTCTATACATGGGGCCACAATCTAAACATGTGATCACACAAACATAGAAACAAAACAAGCAAAGCTGAATCAAAGGAGTCCTGTCGTAATATTCACCTAAAAAAATGACTTCTAAAAAAGGAAGTGATGGAATGAAAGTCCCAAGAAAGAGAAAGGACAGCTATCAGTGATTCAAAATTTGAACTAAGTCATGACATTATAATTAAGAAATAACTCATCAAAGTTGACAACTTTACATCTAAGCCTAGTCAATTATTTCCAGTGATAATTGAAATAATATTTTATTTAAACTTCGTAGTACATTTTTCAAAACAGCACTTAATGTAATGATTTAGTTATGTTAATAGATAATTAAAACCTTACAACAATGAAGTATGTATGATAATGTCCATATTATACAATTTATTTTTTTTATAATTATGCTATTTTGAAGAACCATAAAAAGCGCTAAATCATGACTACATTTATTATTAATAGACTTCAAAAAAATTAATTGTTACTACTTAATTGGTAATCGTAAAACAAGGAATATTTAAGTTAATTTTCAAATTTTTTAATAATACTTTTTAAATGATATTAAAAAACGTTAGTAATTTATTAAAATAACCATTATTCTGAAGATTAAAAATTGAAGATTAAACTAAAATTAATTTAATCAAAAAACATATATGTAAACCTGAATTTGCCTATAGAAATACTTTTATCACTTCATTAATAGAGTTCCTTAGCTGAATAACTGAAATAATACATATCACCTTTAAAATGACCATAGTGTCTTCCATGATTTCTTTCTTTATGACACGTAAACCTATCACTCAAACCACATGGAAAAACTACTAAACGAACATTATTATTGGTTTATTACATATTTTTATAGAATTCATTTTTAAATACAATTTAAAATATATCGAGAAGACTGTTTTAAAGTATATAATTATTAGAGAACAACAAAACTGGAAAACTAAATAAAAAGGGGAATACAGATTTGTTGGGTGGAAAGAAGCTAGATATGAAGAATGTGATGTTTTTTTTTTGTTTTTGACAACTTGGTTGCTTCGAAAGGCCTTAGGAATTCTCTTTTTCATTTCACATTGTGTTTCTGTGTTTGTATTTTCATGTCATTCAATAATGAATCATATGCTTTTTATTTGTTTCGAATGGTGTGGGTGGCAATTATACACCATTGGGTGACAAAATATTTGTTTTTCCTGTTAAAAGGAGCTTAAATAGATACTCCTATATAATAAATATGAAAGAGTGAATCGGGTTTTTCACAATCTGTAGTTGCTTTTATTTTTTATTTTAATTTAATGAACGTACAGGAAAAACATACAAATTTTGTAATTTTGTAGTAGTGTTGACTTATGTATATATTATATACTTTGGTAGACAAACAAATATCCATGCCTCCAATAGAGGCCTGACAACTGGCTTTCATATACCAGCGTCCAAAATAAATCTAAAGGCAACTTCAGCTTATGTAGTCGACCATAACAAAAATAGGAAGGTGAAGGTTTTCTATGTATTTACAAAAAATCTAGACGACAATGTCAAAGCTATCGATTTTGATCAGAATTTAACAAAGAACACTGAACATGGTTCATATACTTTATGAAACCTGATATTCAATGTTTTTAGAAATGACATAGTTCCTCTGCTAGGATTTTCATATTTTGATTGTGAGTGTTTGTGTATGCATTGTATCTCTGTGCGAATGCAATCTTATTAATAAATTATTAGTTTGATAGTACTTGAAGCATTTGTCATATGAGTTCTTATCATATTGTTTCAAAGTTACACTAAAATGATAAGCACCCCAACCTTATATTATTACTTCCTATTGAAACTAAATATATGTGATTAAAATGGAAAATACTTTATACAGCTCAACACGTTGAATTACTATGAAATCTTAAGTAAATGCTCCTTACAACTTCTACTTTTAATGAATTATTGTTAAAAAGAAATCAACCGAATGCCACATTAAACTAAGTATCGTCAGGTCTACTTGATTATTTTTCTTTATATGGGAAATATACCTAATTGGTGATTTTTCATTATAATTTTAAATTACATGAATACAAGCCAAATATACAAGTATACTCATGCGGACCTTGAACATGTTGACTCACAAAAACCCATATGTAACTCCTCCTTATATTAATTCACAGATATAAATAGAACAAAATATGCACACATTCCAAGAAAAACCAAACATACACACAACACCAAACACTACATATTTATACTCTCTGCAACGCACTAATACATGGTTATTTATACATACACTTACATATATATACACACCACACACAGGCACAGGCACACATACACACACACATTATATATATATATATATATATATATATATATATATATATATAAAGAGGGCATAATGCAAAAGAAAAGTCAATTCTAATTTTCTGTGCAACAGGAAAATATAAAATCTTCTTTATCTTATTTGTTAAACGTCATCTGTGTTATTTTGAGTACTCAGTTGTTAAGTCTGCCAAATAAGGAAAATTTATCTTTGCAATTCATTTCAGCTCCTTTTATTTTCCATTTTTTTACCTTTTACTAATGTGCTCTCTCACTGTTTCTAGACTTTCTAATACTAATTTTATCCATACTATCCGAACTTAGATCGTGTTTGTGAAAGTTATTTTATTACTATCTAACGCCTACAAACTTCGTTTACAAAATATAATTAATTTAATTATTTTAATTTGTTTTTTAATTTGGTCTGATAATTTTAATACTCTATGCTATTTAGTTATCCATTTACATCTACCTTTTCTTAAATCTTAGTTATTAAACTCATAACGCAATACCTGATTTCATTTAGTTCTAGTTATTTAAAATTAAGGGTAAGTTTACAATTCATTTATAAATGTTACAGGGAGAGTGGTTAATCGGTACATTATGCATATTACCGGGTAATATCAACATTAACCATAACACTCGGACACAGATTAATTCTTTGGACTTTATTGAACTGACCAGTCTTCAGTGAATTATGACCAACTACATTTGAGAAATGTGATTACAAAATACAGTGGGTACCTCGGGATACGAGTTTAATTCGTTCCATAACCTTGCTCATATGTCAATTTACTCGTATCTCAAAGCAATTTTACCCATTGAAATGCCATTAATCCGTTCCAGCCCCAAAAATACTTACCCCTCATTGTTTTTGTTACGTGATTTTGAATAAGAAAAATGTATTTATAAATGGCAAATATTGTATAAAAACATAATAAAAGAGAATGTAGAGGTAGTTAGAAAAAACTGGTTTTAAGTTTGCGTACATACGTAATTAGTATTTTGGTTATTTAAATTTAACTTAGACATAACTTAAATGCTACTGTAAGCTTAATTTTGGTTACGGCTTTTCTCTTCACTGGTATTTGTTTTTTTTAAAAAAAAACTATCCAAGAGGTTTGTTTCTTCCTCTCTTTCAGAATGCTACCAACGGAAATGAGTTAGGCAAGTTTCATTAAATAGATCCGATGCACGACCAGTTGCAACTTTTTCGGGGTGTTTCTTTGCCACGAATTATGAAATTCTCTCCCACATTCCCAAGATCTTCCAATTGAATTGATCTTCCAATTTTCAAAGGTAAACTGAAAACTGAGGCGGCATCGTAGAAAAAAGATATGTACATATTTATAAATGACCTGATACTACAATTGGCTGTTCCTCGTATCTCAAATTTCACTAATATGTATTACAAAACAAAATTTCGCTCATTTGACAGCTCGTATCTCAAATAACTCGTATCCCGAGGTACCACTGTATAATGATTAATAAATACCGTATAAAAATAATTTAGGGATATTTATTATTAGAAAATTACTCCATCTACTCTTTTTTACACATTTAGCCTGGAAATTTCCAAATGCAGTATTTGGCAGTAAAAAATAATTACTGCTATTCAAAATCAAACGAGTTTTGATATTCAAACGAGTGAAATACGTACATTTTGGCTGCGAGTTATGTAACCTTTATGATACCTGATAATAAATGTTTTTAGAAACACTTTAAGTGTTCATCCTTCAGTTAACATTTTCATATTGTTTTCCTGAGGTAAGTGTAAGGATGTACATATACAGAATACGTATATTTACTTATAATTACAGTATTGAAAATAATACTTTTAATCCTATCTTTAGAATAACAACGACTGAACCCTATCCACTAGAGTGGAAGAAATTCTTCCTAATACTGAAAAAAAATTCTATATGTGGTACTTGTTAAGAAGAACTAAGTCTATCTTAACACCTAGTAAATTATTTGGTGTACAGTTAGCAACATTTTCAATGTTTTGTAATAATTTTTTAGAGGTTTTTTTACCTCAACTACCAGAATGATTGCTAAAATGCTACTATCCTCTTTCATCTAAAATTCGTTTACGCACAAACTCTATCATGCCACCGAAATGACCAGGTAAATATTTCCTGATCCAAGTTTACCATTTGTTGTCTTTATTTTTTTTCTGAAGGGTGATGTCTCTTACTCTGTTGGTAAGTGCCATTTCATATTTTATTTTGGGTTTTCTGACGTTGTTGAAATTTTGAACTTCATCACTTCAACCAAAGGATCTATAGTCTTATGTAAAATGACATTATCATGAAATGCGTAATTTAGTCTTAAATGTATGATATTGTCATTTTCCTGTGGTCAGTATTCATACCGATCAGGCATTATGCATAATGTAAGGATTAATCACTTTGACAGTAACATAAATATAACAAATTTAAATACATCAAACATTTAAAAAAGAATTATTAAAGTTAACAAAATGTAACAATATATTTTGAAATAGTACCTGTAATATTGTCGCATAATATACGAGACGTTATAATACGTCCATAGGGACTAAACAGATTTTCTAGGTCTTGTTGTGCCATGTTTTTCGGCAACCCACTAACATATAAATTAGCTCCTTTGATAGCCTCACTACTTGGTCTGGCAAACGACACCTGCAATCAATTCCAAATGTTAATAACAAAATAACCAGCATTTAAAAAAAATCTGGAGTGGTTTACACTGAACTTTACTATACATAAACAATATCAGACTTCTTGCCAACCAACTGATTTTTTTGTTTTATTTTATTTAACTATCATGATGAATTAGAATATACATTCTTGTGTATACATGTATAATGGTCCCATTTAGACATAACATAAATGTCTAAATGGGAGATGTTTGTTTATTAGTCTTTCATTCCTGTAGGTAGGACAGATAGTGTATTGATCAAGTTATCAATATACATACTTATTTTTGTATATCACTCAACAATATATACTATATAATTGGTATTAGTATAGCACTAATAACACTTTTATAAAGCCTAAGTGAAGATTTCGTGTTACAAAATAATATCTTACCGAAGAACATAGCTTTTGTTCCTATAACCAGTGGATCCCTTACGTGGCCAGTGGATCTGTTATATTTGATGTTGTCTATCTAACCTCCTTCAACATTCAAGATTTAAGTCAAAGTTTTCCGTTTAAGACTTCAAATTATTTCTATTTTGAAAAATATTAGAAACATCTAAGAAAAAATGTCAATGTTATCGAAGAATTAGGTTAAAATTAGAATACCTTTTGTAATATAGACCAAACGAGTCCATTCTCTATACTTCAATATTACCCAAACCTAATATGATTCATAAACACAAGAAAATCTACATCTGATATTAAGTTTTGTTCAAGGGTAAATACATACAAATCCAAAAAGTGAAGTAGGTGATATATTAGTCCAAGATGAATATTCAGTTTTTATAGTTTTATCGATAATTGAAATTTCAGGAAACATTTTTATAAATTGCTAATTTTTTGTTCAATTAATTAGGATAATTTCATTGTTCTTTAATGATTCGTTTAACGTTACAAAAACATTTTCTGAAAGTATAAATGTGCTATAACGTACAATAATGTATTGCAGCATCTCTCAAACTTTTGGATGCACACCACCCACCCACCCATTCATACACACACAGACGTAATCGAAGCAAAGTAATAAAAGCACCTTGGGGACCTCAAAACACGTCTATCGGTCAAAATCTCGAGATTAAATTTTTTCATGATGACTATACTTTATTTATAGTAACGTAATAGTATGTTAACATACATTTAAGTTATAAATGTAAAACGGATTGTCATAGTGTTAATTAAACCAGTTAGATGATAATTTCAGAAAGAAAGATTTCTGACTGGAAGTGGTATTTAAGACTAAGAGTTTTTTATTTATTATGAATCGGAAAAAGTACATAAAAAAGACAAAAAACAGGAGTCCAACGGAAGGGATACCAATATTTTAGTCGAGGTGTCTTGAAATGTTATTCCTTATTTATAAAGAAATAACATTTCTTTATGACTTTTTTCATGTCAACCTTACATTATTTTGAACGGTTTTATTAATTAATATTTATAGTACTCCTATATTGAAATTTATTAATAATGTATAATTATGTTTTTCAATAATTCATTCTCTTAAATATATTTTGACTTCATCTGTTTCAAAGTGCTTACATCTTTTTTTAACAGTACGTTAATTGTTATTGAACTTTCAATCCCAACTCTAAATATTTCCTTATACTTAACAGATATATTTCCACCGTTCTTAGAAATGTCTTAATCCAGTTTAAGATAATTCATTTTACGTCATTCAATTCACACACACACACACACACACACACACACACATATATATATATATATATATATATATATATATATATATATATATATATAGATGAAACGATTCTTTGAACTGAATAAACTAGAATTTTCAAAAGAACACATAGAAAATAAATCACTGAACTCACTACTATATTTCGATGTCCTCGTCGTCAGGAATAGATGTGAATCGCTCCAAAGGCTGATAATGACAAAGGCTGAGTCGTTATCATCCTTTGGAGCGATTCACATCTATTCCTGACGACGAGGACATCGAAATATAGTAGTGAGTTCAGTGATTTATTTTCTATGTGTTCTTTTGAAAATTCTAGTTTATATATATATATATATATATATATATATATTCTTAAAGTAATGTCCAAAAAAAAGGTTATTATCCCATTGACATTGGAGGTAAAACTGAGGGGGTTTTTTAAGTGAATAAGTAACATCCTCTCATTTTAAATAATTAGTTAAATATAGATAGTAAAAATAAACTTTAAGCTATTCAGTAAGATTAGGATAGAAAATCCTAAAAACCTAAATCCTAAAACAAAGACATTTTATGATGTTTGTATGTGTACGTGTGTATGTGGTGCGTGGGTGGATGAGTGGGTGTATCTGTTACAATGGGTGTTAGATGCAATTCAATGAAATGTAATTCAAAATGTTATTCAAGCCTGCTACGTTGCTGCAGTAAGCAGTTTAATTTCTTTTTGCGTATATACAAATTTTGTTTTTCTTCATAACAAAGGTATAAATTATGTTTCGTCCAACTTTCATTTTTCTTTACGCATTTTGAATAAACCTTGCCTAAAAATATCCAGCATTCCATACAATACCTAGGCATTCTATAGAATGACGGCGTTTCATGCTTTGCGGTAACATATCCAAAAGCTTGTGTACACGCTACAGTCTACGTGACCGATTTGATTTCATGGATCAAATTAATATTTTACGCAGAAGTTGGACTCATAGTGTAGATGAACCCTATTGTCTGGGAGCAATTATGCATGACGATAAAGTCACATTTTTTCCAAAATATCTTTTTTCTCCTAAACAACTAACTCTAGAGAAATTTCGGCGTTATCATGGAAGTGACAAAAGTAAAAACTGAAAAAAATTTTCAGATTTTCAAAACAACTGAAAATACTTTTTTTTTCAATAAAATGTAAAAATTTTGAATTATCATCCAATCTGAAACCTTTAGAGGAGAATCCAAGCCATACTGATTGACGGATCAGAATGATTTTGAACCTAAAAATAGGGTATTACGTGGGGGATAAGTTGGACTATTTTTTTTCTTCAAAAAAATGTTACCCAGAGGGTCATTATGGTACATTTTATGTTTTCAGAAAGGAGTTCAGATTTTTTGGTGTAAAAGGCTTATTAAAGAAAATAAAATTTTACTTTTTAAAGAATAAAATTCTTATATGTAAAACATATGCGTATAATTTTTGGTGCTTTCCATGGTATGATGGATTTGTCTAACAACATGCTTTAATCAATCTTTATGTACACCCTTGAACAACACTTGATATCATATATAGATTTTCCTGTGTTTATGAATCATAATATCTTTGGGTAATATTAAGGTATGATGAATGGACTCTTTCGTTCTATATTAAAAAAAGGATACTGATTTCAAGGTAATTATTCGGTGATTTGATGACACTGACATATTTCTGACATTTTGAAGTAATATTTTGAGTTTTTAAGGGATGATATTGGCTAAAATCTTCAATGTAGAAGGAGTTCAAATAAACGACACCCAGTGTAACACATGGCTATGTGAGAAATCCACAGGCTATAGAAACAGAAGCAATGTTCTTCTGTAACAGATTGTTCGTAACGCGAAATATTCACTTTGACTCTATAAAAGTGCTATTACTGCTGTGGTAAAACCAATGTTATTATATACATCAGTTGTGTGAAAAAAAATAAGCGTGTATATTGATAGCTGGAACAATCACTATCTGTTGTACCTCCAGGAATGGGAGTCTAATAAAGTCTAAACATCTATTTAGACATTTAACCTTTGCAACATCTATTTGGCATTGCTGAAGATCCAAGTGAACCCACATATGACATATCATCAATGAGGAAACATGCAACGAAAATATATTGAACCAAAGAGTTTTTCCCAAACCGATCCCTTCCCTTGAAGCTATCTATTCGTTTTAAATAAGCTTACATGTAGTTGAATACACTAAGTTGCATATTCTAGGAAAAAGATTGCATATGGCTTGTCTCAAATAATTAACTATTATAATATATTGTGGAAACTGTTATATTTCTAGTGAAATATAATTATCATATCCCATGTAAATAATATTATAATGAGTATTTATTTACTGATTACTAAATATATGGTGTTGTATGCTGGAGTGGGATTGGCCGTGATAAGTGTGTTTTTTCCGAAGTGGAAAATTTGCTGTCTTATAAACGAGGTAAGAATCTTTATTTTATGTAAATAAGACTTGGTCCTATGATTATAAAAACTAATGAAATTATTATATTCGCCAGTAAATAAATGACGTTTGGCATCATGTAGGTGGTTAGCATTCATTTTGTGTAAGAATGTAAAAAAAAATTAAAACATATAAAAAATTTAAACTTTAAAATATCACATGTTTAGGTAACTGAAAATACAATACATACAAAACAATTTCTTCTGCTGTTATTTAAGTCAATATAAGTTCTATTAATTAATAGAACGAGGTTAGTAACAACAACTAATTGAAATGATCAATTAGATGTCATTTTTCCTAGACATATATCGTACATATATTCGGCTGGAGTTCATGAAACTTACTGGTCCGATCCCAAACCAATATGCGTGATATTATATCAACTGGAACACAAAGCAATATAAGTGATATTGAATAGAATGATATCACTGGTGGGTGTGTATCCAAATGTTTTTTGGGGACGCTTCAGTCCACAATCTTTCATGGATTACATTAATATTTTACAGAAAAATTGCCCTCATAGTGTACATGTGCCTATTGTTTGGGAGAAATTATGCATGATGGTAAAGTCACTTTTTTGCCAAAATGTGTTTTTAGGCAACATTCTTTTTCGCACTACTACAAACTCTATGGTCTTGAGATTTTGGCATCATCATGGAAGCAACAAAAGCAATAACTGAAAAAAATCTTTAGACTTTTCAAACGACTGAATTTTTTTTCAATAAAATGTAAAAAGTTTGAGTTATGATTTAATCTGAAATCTGGTGAGAAGGATACAAATCATACCGTTTGACGAATCATAATTAATTATACCTTAAAATAGCACATTATGTAAGGATGAGTTGAAAGATTTTTTTCAAAATTACATTAACCAAAGGGGCGTTATAGTACATTTTATGTTTTTAGACAACTTTTTTTTGACGCTAAACTTATCATTAAAGAGCTATAAAATTTCGCTAAAAAATTGAACTTAAATTAGCAATTTTTAAAACAAAATTCGTGAAATTTCAATTCCCGGAAAGAGCAATGAATTTGTAAGAAAGGAATATTCATCCTGTACTCATAGATCACTTACTTTGTTTACATTGTCTTAGACATTTTTACAGTGAATCGACTGAAAGAACATTGATATTTAGACGTTTATTGGAAAAATTTGGAATGATTGAATGACTATATGAAATGTAAGAAAAATAAAATTTTTTCATATAAATATCATATGATAAAGAAGCATATTTTCTGATCCTTTCAATGGTATGTGGAATTTCTCTAACAAACTGCTCTAATCAATCTAAATGTTCCACCTTTGAACAAAACTGAATATCAAATGTAGATTTTCTTGTGTTTATGAATCATATTATGTTTGTGGCAATATTGAAGTATGAAGAATGGACTCTTTCTTTCTATATTACAAAACAGATACTAATTTTAAACTAATTCTTCAATTTGTTAACAAGTTTGATATTATATTTACTTATAGTAAAATTGGGTGTAGGGCATTCCAGATTTTTTTTAATATAAACAATATTTAAAAATAATAAGGAATTATTATTAACTGAAAATAAATAAATTTATGACTAGAATTGTAGTGACTTATGAAAAATCAAGATTTTTTGAAATAGTTTTCCTTTTATATAAATTTACAAATGCTCTTGGTATGCAGGATTTTATACTTTGTATCCACATTTACATCACAAAACCCCTTGTATTACGTAGTATTTCTTATTATGTCCCGTTCTTGATCGAATATGTAGACCGAATTACGTTCAGTTAATTCTAACATTATGTGGTAGGGTTGGTACTTATTTAATCAAAATTCATAGAATTTGGGATTGTGATATTTGTGTGCTTGTGTCCTTGGTGGGATTTAAATATTAATATTTTTTGCTGTATTGAAAATTATCCCACAAATTACTTTAAGGTTGCAATTTATTTTTAAGAATATTACATTTTAATAAAATAAAATGAAAATAAAACTTATGTAATTGAGTAAAAAAAACTATCTTTTTTTTTAATTATATTTTATTCTAAAATTTCTTTACCTTAATGTAAAGAAATGTAAGAAAGATGCTTGAGTTCATTAATAAAGTGAAAAATATAAGAACTCAAGATTGGCCATGAGGGTACTACAAAAATACAACCAAAACAGGGATCTAATGAAAATAATAGTTTTTTATATATTTTTATATGAAAATAATGACCATATATTTTTAGACATTTATTGCCTCTACTTTTAAGCAGTTCAAAATGTCTGTAGTAATATTTAACAAATAAAAAATATTTTTTACTGAATACAACTAGGGTATTATTTGATTAATTAATGAGATTAGTTTAATTCAATTATTACTATTATATAAGGCCTTTAACACTATAAATATCACCAGAAGTCAAAGTCTAAACCACAGTAAGTAGTCACAAAAAGACTAAGATCATTGAACCTTAACAATCGGTCTTCGTCAAACGGATAACTACACAGGATATGTTTGACTCTGGACGAAAAGTGCTTGTTACCCTTTAAAGGTTTTAGTCTTTTTTTCTGGTTTCTTTCTATAGTTAAGATGTTAATTTTTATTTAATGTGTTTATTGTGAAATCTTGTTATCGCCAAAAGTACAAAAGTTATTAAGTATGTTTTACCTTGATAGTTTTATTCTGCAATCTTAGGCCATTCAAGGTGTTTATCGCTTTTTCTGCATCTTCTGGTCTGTGATAATTAACAAATCCGTAGCCCAGGCTTTGACCTAAAATTTACATAAAAACAAAAATTATTCTGGTTAATAATATTATATTAAACTTTAGAACAATAATATTAATATAGTTGTAATATTGTTAATTAATGATAATAAATTAAATATAATTTATACATAATTCACTTAAGAACAAATATATATTTCATACACTGTTTTAAGTTTATTAACTCTGATTTCTTATCAGTTAAAATAACATGGGCAAGTGAAAGCTGATGGAAAAAATAATCTATATACATATAAAACTTCTATGTTCTTATCAGCGAATATGTCTGCACAAGCTCTAAACTGAATAAAGGATTCGAACCCACGACCTTTACATTAGAGGTCCAGAGCTCTAAGCTCTGTAACAAATGGACCTTTTTAAAATGAGCTCTCAAAACTTTACTTAAATGAAGTGATGTTTATGTAACTCAACTAATAGCTACTTTGAACATTAATAGATTAATTCATTAACAGTGCAATCTGTTATAGTGTGGTAGTTACTCATATTGGGGAAAGTATTAATAGATTAAATATTATTAATTTTTTTATCTAAATTATGATGTAATTATAATAAATTTAGTAAGGGGAAATTTAATAAATAATCGACGAGAATATGAAATAATTATTTAATATATCAACAAATGTTGATTCTTATAGATAACAGAAGTTTAGAAAAATAAGTAAAATATCATGTCCACAATCAAAAAACACTTTGTCGTAATGCCTATATTTTCTTTTTTTGATATATATATTTCAATAAAAATGATAGAGTAAGGCTCCCGATAGATCGGAAGGTACAGAAAAGATCTTAATAAAAATAACTCTACAGAAAATTTTAGTTCATTTGTGTAAACCAGCATTTCAAAAGAAAAGAACGGTCTCAAAACTATGTTCATTATCCTCTTTATTAGAAATGAATTAATTTAGAGGTTATCTGCATTTATGTATACATGATTGCATTAAAAAGGAAGGTGTTGGACGACCCCACAAGTTACGGGTAGTCTAATATATACTAAATCGATATCAATTTTCAATTATAGTAATTTCCTAAACTAAATAATGATTAAATATTATTAACAATATTATAATAATTGCTGCCATTCAATTTTTTTTACATGTAAATTATTTGTATTATCTAGAGCTTTAATTAATATTAATTTGCACGTTAACTTTACAATTACAATCTAAAGAGTAATTATATGTAAAGAAATAAGAGTATTCATTCGGAATGATGTGGTGGTTAGTGTACTTTCCACTCTACCAAACTTTTGGAGTAATAATCTATGTAAGATCTTAGATATCTTAGAACCGAAATTATTTTCCTATTTCCAAGTGGAAGATGGAAATCTTGTATATACAATTTCTATAGACATTTTAACATCGATCGACGAACCCGTACAAAGTCAGCTATATTTTAATGAACCCTGTTCAAACAAAGGACATATGGGGATTAACTCTCTGATCGTCTACCTTCAATTTCAATGAAAAAGCGGTAATGCCTTTTTATTGTGGGTGATGCACTGCAATAAGAAAAAAATAAAAGAAGTAACAATTTAGGATTCTCAATATTGAAATGAAGCCGGTTGTACAGTGTGACAAAGGCCTCATGACCTAAGCGTATGCTCTACTCCGTATGAACAGATACCACCTAAGCTAGTTAGTTTGTTTGCTTTTTACATCTGCACCTTGATTCTTATATTAGCCAACCTGTAATTGATTCATGCATTAAAAATAAAGAGGACTTTATTGCTGGGTCCAGTATCTGTCCATTTAATCAATTGGTGAAATTAAACAACTGTAACTTTAATAAGTTATAAAAATAGTTAAAAAACCTCTCTAAACTAATTATATTCATTTTTTAATGAATGTAATGAATTTTAATATATGAATGATAACCTCATATATTTTTTACGTAATAGTTATACAAGGTTAAAGACTCAGGTATACTGCATTCATTGGATATTTCTTAACCGAATAACAACATATATTTCCTCAAAGTTCGAGTTATATTCGTTTGTATTAAGAAGTCTGGCAATCCAACAAACATCTAATGGAATCCTTGTGTAAAAATGCATTCCTCATGGTGATAATACTCATACCTATATATAGTTGAAATTGAGTATCATACTATCATACTTGTATCGTATGATTGAGTATCATTGAAATAGTATCATACTATCTATAATACTTTTTAGCAGAAAAAAAATGAAATCTGCAGGTAGAGGCAGTTGAAAAAGATATCTACATACTGATTTTCAAATATGCAAAACATATAAATGCTGAAAAGATTTCATAATAAATTTACAAGATATTCTCAAGGACTCGCCCTCACTTTCTTGCTTTATACTAACAGATAAATCGAATTACGCTCCTGAATTCAAGTGATGTTAAATCCTCTAAATTGTCAGAGGAGAATTCAAATAGTGTAATCTTTTCCTTGTATGAAAGCGAAATATTGACAGAGGAAGTTAAAATCCGTTTTCTCTTCCTTCTCATTAATACAGGATATGAACTACTCTCGAGTTAGCACTGCAATTCTGGTGATACACGAAAAATGTCTATAGATTACAGAAATAGTATTGACTGCCACACATATTCCTAAAGACAGTAATGATTTGGTAATCTGGCTTTGTATCTCACTAAAACCATATGATATATATGTTTTTTGTAAACTTTTCTTGAGTAGTAAGTCCTACAATATTTTCAATTATTAGATGATTGCAAGTAACAAATATAACTCTAAGTCGACAGAAAACATCTTGCCCTGTTAGAGAAATGTCAGATCTTCAAAACTGAGATAATACTTCAAATTAGGTGTACTTCATAGTGATACACTGGCTCATTACTTAATAGGTAACAATATAAGTTTTTTTTACAGTTTGCTAATCTTGTTGTTAGATAATCAGGAGTCTTACAACATAAATCACTTCAAAAGTCAAAGAAGTGAGAGATAATATTTTTCTAATTTAAAGGGAGATGTGTGGGTAATATTGTCTATATTACTATAGAATTCCTATAAGTTTTAAATTTGTAACTTATAAAAAATTAAATTCAGCAGTCAGAGTTTAAAAATTAAATTTTTATCTCTTGAACTTCATTATTCCCTTTTAAGCTCGTCTGTTATTCTAAATCTTACAAAATTTTTTCGGTTTCAATATTGCAAAAACTATGCTTGTTGAGAGTTAGGTACCAGTACATCCTTCCTTAGTATGCCCAAAACGAAGAAAGTAGTTTTGCTAGTAGATTTATTCTGCCGATGACTATAACTTCTGGTGGAAATTGTTTCAGTAAACATAACATAATAAAGAGTAGATTCCAAAATTTGTGAAACAAAACTGGTTTGTATGTTTAAAAAATCCTAACTGAATGAAAACAAATAAACTTCAATACTATTATCAAAAATCGAATATCATTTATTTGTTTAATTTATATAAAAGTAAAATAAAAAAAATCTAAAATGCACAATTTATTAATTTAATTATTATTACATTAATAAAGAAATAATGAAAGATTGACTTAAGTAAATAAAACTATAAATTTCAATATTTGAAATACATTAATTAATCTGAGATCAGAATTTTAAATTCGAGTATACCGGAATTATATTAAATACTTTCTCTTTCATTTCACTTCTAAATGAAATATAAATTAATGAAAGTATTTTGTTTGGGTCAAATTTCGATTTCGAGTTGCAACGGAAATAAACATTTTGGAGTCCCCTGTGTCAAATAATATACATGCCGCAAATTGATTTGTATATATATATATATCAATATATCAATATATATATATATATCAATATATATATATTGATAAAAGTTTCGACCGTGGAATAGAAACAAAACTATAGTTTATCGGGACTCGGTCAGTTCTTCAGGTTCAAATTAAACTCTCATTGCCAACGTATCGGTGTTTATTTAAAACCTTTTTCATAGGCAGAAGTATAAATTTTGAAACAGAAAAACTAAGTATTACATTACAAATTATTTTACAAAAAAAATAGTATGTGGATTTTAACAACAACTGTAGTCTGAATGAACACGTGACACTGAACTGTTCATTCAACAAACTCACTGGTTGCATCGGTTGCAGTGGTTGCAGTGGTTGCATTTCACTGGTACACGTGAACGGACGTACCGCTTCTTCTTCCCTTCTACTCTCTTCCTGACGACAAACTTCAGTTCGAAATATCGATGGATATATATATATATAGTGATATATATAGTATATATATATATATATATATATATATATATATATATATATATATATATATATATATATATATATATATATATGATATATATATATATATATACATATATATATATATATATATATATATATATATAGTGATTTTAATCACTGCTTCCGGGTCCAAGTCCTTAATCATATCCCTGTTCCGTCTTCTCGGGTTACTTTAAGAGCTTCAGAGGAGGCAATTATCTGTCTTCTCAAAGCTCGCTCTCCTCCTGGCCTTAACTTGTACCGTTAATTTAATTATTTTTTAATTATTTTTTTATTTTTTTTATTATTATTATTTTATTTTATTTTTTATTTATTTATTTTTATTTTTTATTTTTTTTTTAAATTGTTTATTGCTTCATTTACTATTCTTCTCCTTCTGTTATTTTTATTTGCTTTTCTTTGTTCTTTTTAGTTATTTTTCTCTCTGTAGTTAGTAGTTTACCTAGGACGGCCGACAGAGTGCGTGCGTGTTCGTTTGCATTCGGCCTACCTCTCAGTTAGCTTCAGCTACTCAAAGGGACTACTTCTACCCGATGACGACGACTGTCGAAATATCGTTGTGAGTCTTTTGTGTGTATCTCTATTTGTTTTTTCTCTTTCATGTGTTAACTATATATATATATATATATATATATCAATGATCAAACCACAATATAAAATGGAAAAACAAGACGTAACAAGCGGTCTTTGTCAGAATCAAAAAACTAACTGGATTGGGTTTTTGACAAAAATCCAGTTGGGTTTTTGACTCTGACAAAGATCGCTTGTTACGATTGAATGATCTTAGTCTTGTTTTCCCATTTCATATTGTTGTTTGATCATTGATTGTTATTTTATGTGAAATCTTTATATATATAAATATATATATGTGTGTGTCAGTGTATTTATGTATGTGTGTATGTATATATATATATATATATATATATATATGTTGAGAGATAGAGAGAGAGAGAGAGAGAGAGAGAGAGAGAGAGAGAGAGAGAGAGAATGCGTGTGTGTGAGAGAGAGAACGTTAGAGTGAAGCAAGATCCTCATAGTAATAATCTCCAAATTTTAATTTTATTTTCTGTTGGTTTTGAAACGGAAAGTAAGCTGGGTTCAAATATTACATATTTTTAGAGAGTACTTGATATACATTTTTTTTGCTATTTAGTAAAACTTTACATACACGCGATTCTGACCAAAATCACTGTAGTTCTGGCTTTTAAGTTGATATCCAATTGTATAGTGTTCAAACTACGTAGAAATTATTCTTGAGGATGAAACCTTAAAAAACTGTTCTAGAATAGCGATAAGCAAACTCCTTTTACGTTTGTGTGAATATATATTAAATTAAATATGGTATATTATATATAATGTATGTATGTTTGAATGTATATTAAAAAAAAAGCATTCAAATATAGATACTAAATATTAAATGTAATCCGAATTGATTAAACTGAGAAAACTATTATTTCAAAGAAATAATAGTTATTTGATAAAATTTAAAATAAACTGGCGAAGAATTGTGACTACTAGCGCTGCGATGAAAAATCATGAACTTTTTTTTGAATGAAGAAAAGATTAGATTTTGGTCTTTAACGGCCTTACTCATTGTATGTAAGCTACTAATAATTGGAATACGTATCATTAATACGTATTGATGAACTCTATGTATATGATATATATGATTTGATAAAGTTTCATTCGTTTGAACTTCTTACCATTGGTGAAATTAAGAAATAAAGTTTAATAATAGAAATTGTTAAACATTGTTCTTTTCTAAATTCATACACATTATCATAAATTCATAGACCTTTCATCTATTAGTATGAATTATATTCATTTCTATTTGACAGGTAAATTCTAACAAATTCTGATTCTGATAACAGATTACTGAAATTAATACTGATACTCTACAATACAGAAATTACAAAACAAGTGAACCAGTATTTAAAACAAAAATGCTTATAATATTATCGCTATTGTTATTTTTTCGCACGTTCAAACTCAGAGAGGGCTGCTAGTTTTAATGAAAACCATAATGTCATGTGACTCATACCAGTTTCTCAAACCACTAGTGTCTCATACCAGTTTTTTTTTAAATTTTTCAGTTAAATGAACGCAAGACTGTGGAATTAAAAAAAATCATACTTGCAAACAGTTAGTACTAAAATAGTTAGAATAATTTATGTTAATTAATGAAAAACCATCCCAGCTCTTATATTTATCTCGGAGTTTTTGGACCGGCTTCGGACAATCCCCATTTGCTTGAAAAAATCTACCCAGAACTCCCAGATCAATATTCGCGGTAAGATGGTTATTTCATTAATTAATATAATTTTTCCATATGGAGAATTTTTTTGATTTTTTTAACTAGTCCAATGACAACTGTATTCAGAGTTTTCAAAACTTCTCTTGTCAATTACTTTTTTTTTTGACAGTTTTAAGCAACACTAGGTTTTTTATAGTGCCAGTTTCATAACAACAATGATAAATATTTCATTTATTTTAAACTTTAGTTTGGAATGTATAAAGAAATACAACAAAAAATGAATTAAAACGAACAAAATAATGAAAGTACATTTTAAGCACCAACTGTTTAAAACCACTAGTTACAATGAATAACCCTGAGTTACCATTGATAACTCTTTAATTTTAGATATTTATGTCTAATTAACTTATAGATATTTTATATGCATTTTTACTAGGTCAATAAAATAATGATTTAATAATGTCTGATTTAAAAAAAGCATTTCATGATCTCTCAATAAAAATTTCAAAAAGTATGTTTATCATGTAATGTTGTTAAAAAAATGTTAAATATTATTAACAGATATAATAAGTTTTGTTATAATCTACAAGTAATACTAGTAAGTCTACAAAGTAAATCTACAAGTAAGACAGCCAAAATGATCAAGCATCGTGAGTGTTGCTCTCTCTTATCTGTTCTGTAGGTTTAACTTTAATTATATAAATATAAATATTTCACGATATACAAGTGAAATAATAATCATTGTTCAAACCACAATAAGAAATGAGAAAAAAGGCTTAGATATTTCAACCGTAACAACGGTGAATTGCGATTTGTGAAATTTATTATATATATATAAATATTTCATTGAATAATTGACCATATTTTACTGATGTAGTTTTCTTCACCAGTTTTTCGAGGTTTCTGAAGACCTTCTTCTTTCCTTCATCCAAACGTTGGAGAATATTAATTAGGGTGGATCCAAATTAGGTGGATACACCCTAATTAATATTCTCCAACGTTTGGATGAAGGAAAGAAGAAGGTATTCAGAAACCTCGAAAAACTGGTGAGGAAAATTACATCAGTAAAATATTGTAAATTATTCAACGAAATATGTTTGAATAAAGGACTGATTCCAAATTTTACAAATATATATATATATATATATAGTATTAAATTTTGCAGTGGCATTGACTGCATTTCTCCAGGAATGGTACAACACAAACAGTGAAGCTACTCTCCCAGGCCAGTCTATTTGTCTTTATTACCGAGCATATATGAATAGTGCATATAAGCCAGATGAACAAGCCCTCAGGGAAATAGTACTGAATAATGTCATACCTACTAATGAGGAGGTATTACCAGATTTTATAAAAATAAAATCACCTCTGGTAATGAGGTGCTTACCAGATATTATAAAAATAAAATGACTAGGGTGTTACTTATATCCAATAGACCGAGAGTTGACATCACGGAGGTTCAATGTATTTATCTAATATAGCGATACACATAGGAACTGTGCAGGTCAGCAGTAAAGGTGTATTACTGACTAGAACAAGGCTTTCGAGGTGTTTAACTCTCCATCTTACTATGGGTGTTGCTAAAATACATACTGAAGACTGCTCAGGGTGAAAATAATGAGTCAGATGGTGACAGAAGGAACCACAGTGCTACAGTATTGTAGAGACCCCAAAAAAACTTTCAGTTTTTTTCCGTTTAAATAGAAACTCACTATTTAAAGAAGAGAACCCGAACCTGAACATCCTAAATTGTGACTTTAATACAGTGCCTAGTTGTAAGACCTTCAATAGTGATTTTAAGATGCCAAATATTTAGAATGAGGTTGGCTTGCGGGAGTGGCGAACACCCCAAGCGGGCCATAGTTCATTGCACCCCCTTCCACCCTACCATAACCATTTTAGTCAGTAAAATCACGCGTTTGCAACTAGTAAATAGTATGCATTTATTTTGTTTTTAATTGAGATTGGTTTAATTTATGAAGTGAAATCTGAAGATACCTATTTGTATGCCGAAAGCCTATTAAATTAGTTATAGTATTTAAAAAAAATTATTTATAGTATTTAAAATTAAGTTATATTTGAAATTAAAATTAAGTGGTTAAAAGTACAGCTTATTAGGCAATTCTAGTTTGGTGTAATCTACCCCCTACCTTTGGATTACAGTGATGTTTGTATTTTCCGGGTAATGACTTACAATGATCATTACTCTTTTGTTCAGTGAAAGTGTGTTGTGAATGTTTCTGGCTACTTTGATATGGACATTAGAGCCAACCCAGTATAAGTTAGTAAACAAATTTGAGGCAACAAGCTAAAGGTTAGTCAATACAGAAGCTGCTGCAAAAGTTAATACTATTTGTCTAAGAGAAGATTTACTGCCTACTTATACTAATATATATCATAGCATGAATCAAATTCACAAATAAGAACGTAGGTCATATAAAAAACTGCATATCTTGAAACGAATTTAATGAGTCTTGTAGCGCATTTCATCTGCATTTGGTCTTCTAGGACTTATCTGACTTATATGTCCTTTAGATATATATTGATACAAATACTTCACTGTTGTAATTGAAGCACACCACTCCACATTAATATGTGCTTCATATGTCAATAGAAGCCAGCTGTTGTATGGAACAATGTTTTGATTGATGACTAACATCAGCCCCTTAGATGTTTGTTGTGTGTCCTCAATCTTCAGGGCTTCTGTACCGTTAAAGCAGATAACAGTTGTCAGTCATTGTTTGGTTACGAAAATTTTTAGGTTGGTTCTTGGAGCATTTGCAATTAAGCATGGCAAATGCTCCAAGCTGTCAACCAACAGTGGGTTGGCAGCTCTACACGATCCGTGGATCATATGTTTTTGAACTAAAGTATTAAGAGAAAATGTATTTTCGTTGTTTGGATCAGGCAGTTCAGCAAATACAACTTTGTCAGTTTGTTACCATGCGTCAGAATTATCTTTCATTATCAATAAGAAATGATAGTGAGGCAAATCCTTTTTTGAAACTATTGTGTTCACTTGCGCTATCAACTTGCAGAGTGCTCCAGATTTTATAACTTGCAGTAGCTGCTGCTGCTTTAATTTAAACACCCTGGCAGTTATATCAGGCCTTATGATACAACTGCCAGAAACATGCTGCTTGACCTTCTCTTAGTTCTCTTACAATTTTATTCCATTTAAGATTGCTAGTAAATGTTGCGAATTGTGTAGGTTTACCAGATTTTCTTACAATGGTCATTGAATCTTGATAATGTCTAGCCATGGATCTTGGGCCTCCAGTAAAAGAACATTGTGGTATATTCGTCTTTTGATCGTTGTACATCTCCTTAAAGCAATGAATCATGAAGTCCAGAGTAAATTTCGGTTCTTAAATCGTTTTCATTATTTCTGAAATAATTAAGTCTGCAGTTTTGGACCTTTACAAATTGGACACATTACTGCTGGATGAAACGGTTTCCTCAGTGTAGAATGTTGAGGGAGTTTTCTCGCTTCATAGGTCTGTAAGAATAGTATTGTATTGCAGTGATTCGTTTATAACCCCTCTCGTTTACTATGCCAACCAGATGCCAACCATCCTGACCACTGGGGAAAAACTTCGATACCTTAGTGAATCGAAAGATCTGTGCGAGTCACTAAAAACCCACTGTTGTTGTGCATTATTGCTTCAGGTCCATGAGGTATTACTTAACTCTTCATTTCCGGGTATTAGAACTGTGATTTTATTTAAGGTATGAAGATTGAATCGTCCTATGTGTTCATTATTAGTCTTGTTATCTGCATAAATACCAATACCCGCAATTAGAAGAATGTTCTCATCATTAATTTATTCTTGTACAGACAGTAATGACCACAGATAAGTATTATTAAATGTATAAATATACTTGCAAAAATGATGGAGAGTTAGCAGGAATATTTCTTAAGGCAACCAACTATACACTACTCTATTTATATCACAGCTTAATATCCTCTATTTGTTACCGCGTCATTTTCTTTAAAGATGGGCATTGATATACAATTACATTTTTGCATATTTCTTCTGAAGTATTTTGCACCCTAAGAATTGCTAGTAAATAAATCATGAAGGAGATCTTGAACTGGCGGTAATTTGATTACTCTAGATTTGAAAAACAATTTGAAAAACTGCCTGTCTTTTCTACCATGAACTTGAGAGCATCGCATTGGTCATATTTTATTTCCATGACTCCCCATCTGTGAGTAACTATTCCCAGGTCAACTTGTTGTAAAGGATCAATTTCGAATTGTCTTGATTGATTTATCATTGGATTCTTGCGTTGTTTTCTTACATTTCTGCTCCATTGGGAATATAGATCTCTCATATCATCACGTCTTTCTTGTAAGATCACGTGATAATCTCCTGCTGATGAATTCTTGCTGCTTCACGGTGTATGTTTTCCATTGTTAAGAATACTTGTGAAAATTGGCAACTTCTCAGCACAATACAAACAAATAGCATTCTATCTTACTTAGATGTTTCTCCACAGAATAAACCAATTGCCATATAATATTAGTGAGTACCATAAACTTGATACTGTTAGAAAATAATTTAATTTTATATTTATAAAAGAGTTTTGAATTAAACATTATCATTTTACTATGTAATTGAAATTCAGGAGATCTCAGTAATAGTTTGAATGCGATACCAGTAACGCTGATTCTTTACACATATGAAAAAGATGCCAGTTGAATTAATTTCCAATATATTACTCATTTACTTTGTGGGAGACGGATGGGCAGATTGATATAGTTTCTTTTATAATAGTATAGATAGATATAGATACAGATTTTCCATCGAAACAGATACTAATCGTCATACTTTCTGATTAGTAACAATACCAAAATAGCTCACTGTCCTTCATTACTCAGATACCTTCAGAGGAATAACATGTTTAAAATAAAAAAAATTCTATATTATATATTTTAGTGTTTTATATCTAAAGTTTTTAGAAAAACTTACAGTTTAACAGAAAAAATTACAATTTAAGATTAAATAAAAAAAATTTGAAAAACATCTAAAATAAAAATGAAGATGAATATGTTAAAAGAAATGAAATATTACAGTTGATAAGGTAATGTAATGTTTTTAATGACTGAGTGTACTTTTAAGCCTGCTCTCTATTCCTTCACAGAACGCAGTCATTTGGAGTGGTCACTCACTCACACAGTCACTTTCTGGTCAATGTAATTTCCAACCTCACATCTTTGCCTAAGGTATTTTTACAACTAGTTATAGTTTTTAATGTATTTGTAAGAAATATACTCATTGTTGTCTAAGAGTCACAAATCAGGTTGAAGTAAATGTACTAAAATACTATTCTCAACTAAACAATTTTAAAATTTAGTTAGTTAAAAAATACTTTTTTAAACTATGTAATAAAATACATTTCAGTCAAAATTTGTTGGCAGGCCTTGTTTCACTACAAAAATGATTATTAAAATCAAATGTTGGTATATATTCATGAGATAATGAGAATACAGTGATAATGAGAATACAGTGATAATGAGAATAAAAAAATTACCTGTCACTTTGTCTCGAATTAATTTGCAACTTTCTACGTCCCCAATAGATGAAAATAAAGATCGAATTTCTTCCTGAGTCATAGTTTGTGGGAGATAGTTAACTATGAGGTTGGTTTTGCTTTCGTCGTGGTGGTTGCCTCCCGTCTGGGACGAAGAGTTATTTGATGACGTTGAGTTATGAATTGAACCATTCTGTTGAGGCAACGAATCCATACCATTAGTCATCATTATTTAAAACTATTCTGAAACAAAAGTAAATAAATAATATTAGAACCTTTTAAAAAAAACATTAGTTGTTGTTTTAACAAATGTGTAAGAACGTTCAAAAAAATATTTCCATTCGAGCAACTATGGTAATTCTAATGTTTCATATTGCACTTTAAACTTTTCCAATGAGATCACAAAAACATTCCTATAAGTTTAAAAAGAAAACTTACAAAAATTATCAACTTCCGGGTTTATTTCATTTATATGAAAACATACGAGAATACGTTCAGTGATTTGGTTTTTGACAGGAAGAAACCTTTCAGCAGCAAAAATTCATCGACAGATAAGTGAATTAGTGGTGGTCCTAATGCCGTGACACAGCAGAATGTGTAAGCGGGTACGAGCTTTCAAGGACAGACAGAAAAGTATCAATGATGAACCACGATCAGGTCCACCATCAGTGATATTAAAGGTTTGGTCAATACCGTGAAAAGATTCGTGAAGACTAGCAATACATAATTTTAACCCTTGTGCTGGGATTTCAGAATGTTAATAGAACAACTTTGATCAGGAAGGTGAACATTTTCACTGGGAACAAAACAAAATTTTTAAGTCCAAACATAAAAAACAGTTGAAGAACGGCGTCACACTAAATTACCAGCCAAATACTAAAAACTGATCAGATCATTTGTATTGGAACAAATGAACCACCAACCGTACAGTCTAGACTTGGCGCAAAGTAATTGTTACTTGTTCTACTACCTAAAGAAGTTTCTCGGCGACACTGATGAGGTGAAAGAAGCAGTTGACTGGTTATGCTCACAGAAGGCAGATTTCATGCAAAAGCTTAAAGAGCGTTATGAAAAATGTTTAAACAAGAATGTAAACTACGTAGAAAAATGGATAAATATGTAAGGAAAAAATAAAGTTTTAGGAAAAAACCATTGATGTTATAATTTTTTTATTTTATATGGAACTAGCAAACGTACCCGTCTTTGACGGAATCAAAAATTCTATTATACTTGGTATTCCAAAATATCAATTATAGTATTATACTAATACTATAATTAGAAATTATAGAATAGTAGAAAATACCATTATTAGTACAGTGTTAAACAAATGCCTCTGTATACACCACATTAGCTGTCTGTTCTTTAGGTTCACGGAAGAACAAACAGTTGAAACCTCTGACTCTTGAGCAAGTAAACTATAGTTGACCAAGTGAGAAAAACTTGGTCTTGCTAACTTGAATTCCTGCATTAGATAAAGTCTCCCTTTGCGACTTAGTTAACATTGCGAAATAGACTCTGACAGGACTTTGCAATCATTTCAACGGAAACAGACAGTGGCTCGGAATCAATGGTATGGGTGGTATACACACAGACTCCACATTTCACACCCAGTCATGATGGCCGGGTCTACGGCACATCTATGCAGAGCACAAACTCCGAGTTGCACATTTCCCGGGGCACTCAAGTTGTGTAACATGAAATTTGTTACTGATACTAAGTCACAGCTCCTGTAACTTAAGATGATGCTCCTACTTGAAGTTTTTATTCATGAGCAGGCAGTCCAAGAGCAGTCACGGAGTCAAGAAATTCAGTTAGATAATAAACTACTTCCTCATTACTAATCACTCTCTTTACTAACTTTTAAGTTCTATCTTCGGGTTGATATAGCGTAAGAACATGTTTGCTGATTTTTCCTGCCTGTTCATAAGTAAGGTTTGAGCATTGCTCGTTCACAAAGCCATTTATTCTGAATAGATAGTACATCTTGAACTCTGGGAAATACCTTGTCAATAGGCTCAAATAAGAATAATATTCATATATTAGCATTTTGCTATAAGCAAATATTCATGTACGCAAATGAAATTAAAGTCAACTAACAATACCTAATTGCTACCCCTGTATATTTTCAAAATGAATATGTGTGTGTAGTTAGCCAAACACGACTTAAAAGTTCATAACTTTGCTGCATCATTGAATATTCCATCCATCCAAAGATTAGATTTTAAGTTAGACATACACAAATCTACAATTAAACTTTCAGTTTTATATGTTTTATGGTGGCAATATTTTGTAGACAAACCGACAGACAGAAATTATTCTAAGGTTACATGTGGCTACTCTAAAGTATGAAACGTAAAGAAAACTTGAAATGAGTTAGTTCTAATTAACGTGCTCCCAGTCAAGAGCCAGCACGCAAGCCACTGGGCTATTCTGGTTCCATACCTTACTTTATTACCAGTGTTTATATTACGCAAATATTAAATTAAAAAAAAATGTTTTTAATATATTTATTTATAATTCATTTGCACTACTGTCATCGGCGAGCGAGCAAGCTACTGGTTACCCTGGCTAGATCCCTTTACTTTATTACCATTTTTTATATTATTCACATTTTAAATTCAAAAAAATATTTGTTTGTTACATTTATTTATATTACATTTGCACTACTGTCATCGGCGATCACGCAAGCCACTGGGATACTCTGGTCCCATACCTTACATTATTACCAGTGTTTTTATTACACAAATATTAAATTAAAAAAAAGTTTACAGTTATATATAATACATAGCAAACGTACCCGTCTTTGACGGAATCAAAAGTTCCGTCATTTTTGGTATTCCAAAATCTCATGAGAAATTATAGAACAGTAGAAAATACCATAAATAGTACAATGTTAAACAAATGCCTCTGTATACACTACATTAGCTCTCTGTCCTTCAGGTTCTTGGAAGAACAAACAGTTGGAACTTCTGACTCTTGAGCAAGTAAAGTACAGTTGACCATGTGAAAAAAACTTGGTCTTGCTAACTTGAATTCCTGCGTTAGAAAAAGTTTCCCCTTGCGACTTTGTTAACGTCAATGCGAAATAGACTCTGACTGGACTTTGCAATCGTTTCAACGGAAACGGATAGTGGCTCAGAATCAATGGTATGCGTTGTATACACACAGACTCCCCAATACCACATCCAGTCATTATGTCCGCCTCTATGGCATATCTGTGTAGAGTACGAACTCAGAGTCGTGTCCCGTTGCACAGTTTTGGGGTACTCATGTTTCGTAACATGAAATTTGTTACTGCTACTAAATTGCAGCATGATTGATGCTCCTACTTTAAGTTTTTACTCATGAGCGGGCTATCCAGGAGAAAGAAACTCAGAGTCAAGAAATTCAGATAGATAATAAACTGTTTCCTCATCACTAATCACTCTCTTTACTGACTTGAAGGTCCTTCCTCGGGTTGATATAGCGTAAGAACTTGTTTGTTAATTTTTCCTGCCTGTTCATATTAAGAGTTGAGAATTGCTCGTTTACAAAACTATTTATTCGTAATAGATAGTAGATCCTCAACTCTGGGAAACACTTTTTCAAATATGTCAAATCTTTATAAATAAAATAATGATTTTGTCTGTACATTGCTCAGAACTGACTCATTTCAAGTTTCCTTTACGTTTCATACATTGGAGAAACCGAATCCACCCTTAGAAAAATTTCTGTCGGTTTGTCGGTTTGTCGGTTTGTCGGTTTGTCGGTTTGTCGGTTTGTCCGCAAAACTTTGTCACAGGTAAACTCAGCTACCATAAGACATATAAAGCTGAAACTTTTACAGTAGATTTGTGTAGGTCTAACTTAAAATATAGGCTCTGAATTGATTGGATTCAATGTAGAAGTGAAGTTATGGACGTTTAACGGAAAAATGTTTGTCACAAGTAAACTCAGCCACCATAAGACATAGCAAGCTGAAACATTGACACTGGATTTGTGTGGGCCTAACTTAAAATATGGGCTCTAACTAGATTATTAATTCAATACAGAAGCGAAGTTATGGGGCTTTTAGCTGTATTTTCCTAACTTCACAGACAAGTTTGTTTTGAAAATACACAGGTGTGGCAAGTAGGTATTGTTAGTTGATTTTAATTTCAATTGAGCATATGAATATATTGCGTATTTGACATCATTGAAATGGTGTTTCACAGAGTTAAGGATGTACTATCTATTGAGAATAAATCTTTTGTAAACGAGCAATTCTCAGCCCTTAATATGAACATGCATGAGAAATCAACAAACAAGTTCTTACGCTATATGAAACCGAGGAAAGAACTTACAAGTCAGTAAAGAAATTGGATTAGTGATGAAGAAGCAGTTCATTATCTAATTGAATTTATTGACTCTGAATTTATTTCTCCTGGACTGCCTGCTCATGAGTAAAAACTTAAAGTAGGAGAACCAATCATGCTGCAATTTAGTAGCAGTAACAAATTTCATGTTACGAAACGTGAGTGCCCCAAAACTGTGCAACGGGACACGACTCTGAGTTCGTGCTCTACACTGATATGCCATAGAGGCGGACATAATGACTGGATGTGGTATTGGGGAGTCTGTGTGTATACCACACATACCATTGATTCCGAGCCACTGTCTGTTTACGTTGAAATTATTGCAAAGTCCGGTCAGAGTCTATTTCGCAATGACGTTAACTAAGTCGCAAAGGGAGACTTTATCTAACGCAGGAATTCAAGTTAGCAAAACCAAGTTTTTCTCACGTGGTCAACTGTAGTTTACTTGCTCAATAGTCAGAGGTTTCAACTGATTGTTCTTCCATGAACCTGAAGGACAGACAGCTAATGTAGTGTATACAGAGGCATTTGTTTAACACTGTACTAATAATGGTGTTTTCTACTATTCTACAATTTCTTATTATAGTATTAGTATAATACTATAATTGATATTTTGGAATACCAAGTATAATAGAATTTTTGATTCCGTCAAAGACGGGTACATTTGCTAGTACGCAATATATTCATATGCTCCAATGAAATTAAAATCAACTAACAATACCTACTTGCTTCACCTGTGTATTTTCAAAACAAACTTGTCTGTGAAGTTAGGAAAATACGCTTAAAGCCCTATAACTTCGTTTCTGTACTGAATTATGAATCTATTTAGAGCCCATATTTTAAGTTAGGCCCACACAAATCCAGTGTCAATGTTTCAGCTTGCTATGTCTTATGGTGGCTGAGTTTACTTGTGACAAACATTTTTCCGTTAAGCGTCCATAATTTCACTTCTACGTTGAATTTCCAATCAATTCAGAGCCTATATTTTAAGTTAGACCTACACAAATCTACTGTAAACGTTTCAGCTTTATATGTCTTATGGTAGCTGAGTTTACTTGTGACAAAGTTTTGCGGACAAACAGACAAACCGACAAACCGACAAACCGACAGAAATTTTCCTAAGGGTGGATTCGGTTTCTCCAATGTATGAAACGTAAAGAAAACTTGAAATGAGTCAGTTCTAAGCAATGTACAGACAAAATCATTATTTTATTTATATAGATTCTACCTAACTTTCCAAATTACCCTCGTACTTAGGTGATTAGAAGTTTACTCTGTTAAACTGTATTATATATACGATCCTTCTTTGAGTTTGTATAAAAGGTTTTAGAGAATTATACTCAGTTTTTGGGGGGCCAGATTAGCTCAGTGGTTAACGGAGTTGCCTCTGGGCTGGTAGTCCGAGGTTCGATTCCCACCTGGCCCTCATAAATGGGAGGTGAATAAATCTGAGTACGTCGTCCCTCGGAGAGGACGTTAGGCCGCCGGTCCCGAGACTGTACGATGTCAGGTACTCATTAAAGATCCCTATTTAATATGCACTTGAGTTTGGCAAAATTTAGGACTCTCAATGTAGAATCTGTAAAATCACCGCCGATCAAACAAAAAGCCAGTAAACGGCTGTCGTTAACACCCGCTAGGGGATCGGTTCAAATAATTAAAAAAAAAACAATACTCTGTTTTGAAAAGAGAAGTCAACCAACAACAAATGTTTAAATCAATTAGGGCCATAATGAAAATAGGTTGCAGAATTATGATTGAATATATTTTTAAAAGGTGGTTTATCTTAATTGGATTAAACAGTTCTGAGTTAAGTACACAAAGAACACTTCAGTAGTCAGTCATTAATCTTTTTAGACAATTGCAAATGTTTAAATATTTTATTCTTGGAATATTTTCAATATCAGAGAAGATTTTATCACTGTAAACATCTTTGATGAAACACTTTCAATAGACGTGAAAAGTTAGAGTTTATGATAAGTAACACCTGGTAATCCAAAATTAATTCAAAGGGTCGAATAAAGCTGTTAGCGACTTGAGTGTGTCTGGCAATTCGGCTTCTTGCTAAGTCTGTGAGTACAATGTCTCATCATCTGCTCACTGAAGATGAGCTATATGGTTTTAAACATTTTTTATTTCTGGTTTGAAATGGTGGACACAACCATAAAATGTGTACAATGAAATATTCGTGATCGTTTTAGTTCAGGTGTTCTGCACTGATAAATCTCAATAGTTTTCAATATTGATTGATTTTCCATGGTGTATTTATTTTTTGGCAGTAAGCACAGGTTAGAGTAAGTTATTTGAAGAATTAGTTTAGAGATTCCTTACTATTATTTCATTCTATAAAGTCACTCCATTGAAAAAAGACAAGGTTAAACGCTAGAGTATTTCAATAAAGAAGTGTAAAATGCCGTTGTTTCTTAACTGTTGAACATACAAGAAAGTAGTTAACATGATTCACAAAATTGTTAACTTCAACTGTGAAGTCTGGGAGGAATACTAGAGAGTTTATTTTGAGGATATCAAATAGTCTGTTAATATCTGTCGGTTAAATGTTATCGAAATAGGAAGAATATGCATTTTTATAGGGGGCGACCCTTTTGGTGACGTCATCCCGATCGATATACGTTTTCTGGGAAGTGTAAATTCTTACCTCTAAAACTCTGTTCAAATCAAGTCTCTATTCCTCAATAATAGTCAAATGCTGCTGCCTATTTTAAAACAGAAGCATAAACAAACTAAACTAAACAAATTTGAATGAAGAGAAATAAATTTAAACTTACTCATACATTAAGTAACAAATATAAATCTAAATACTTAAAATTGGCATTCTAAATATATACATCGAATTGTACAATGTTTTTTTGTCTTCAATATTAATTTATAATCTAATAATATGTATAAGTCTATTTTAACGTAGATATATTCTAGATAAAAATATAAAATTGAATCTTTTAAAATAATCTTTTAAAACTGTAGATTTAGAATTACAATCATTCGAAAAAAAACTGGAAAAAAGAAAAAATCTGTGATTTTTATTACAGATCTGCAATAAACTTTTTTGAACAAGCTCACAAGAGGCATCCAAAATTATCTGTTAGAGAATATCAATGTAATGAATAGTATACTGTGTGTATAGACACAGTATGTTAAAATACACTGTTCAATGCCTTTCTTTTGCCGACTTGTAAAGCTGATCTACTTAATTTAAATAGTTGAAGATTATCTAGATCCTAAAACAAATACAGATAACCGTATTAGATCCAAATAAAGGTAATAAGGATACTTATTTGAGATAAACATTCTGCTAATGAAATCGAAGAGACTATCCCAATTTGAAGTAAATCAATCTTAGATACAGTAGTAAGAATTTTCTGCAGTATCTTTTTAAATGGTTGAAAGATAGTGACATATGCACAATTTAACTTTATTGGGAGATGAATTCTTATTTTCTATAAATAATGGCTTTTAGCTAGAAGGACTTAACTAAACTTTAATTATATAAAGTCTTGTAATGCTTGAACATCCTGCTAACGTCTTGGCTAAAGCAAAGGATATTAATATTAAACTGCTTTAATATTCATTTAGTTAATTAGAATATCAAACAAAAAGAGGTAAATTTTGGTTTGAAAATTTTCAGACTGGTCTATTGAGACTAGAGAGAACCTTTGTAATCTTTGAGATGTACCAAGCTTGATTCTTAATATTTGAGGCTTAGTAGAAAAAAAATATGTATTTAGAAAACATATTTATATCTTTTTACATTTTTGGAGCCAAAAGCCGGGAAGTTAGATTTTATTTGTCCCTATATATATATTCACTTGATAAACGGAAAGATGATCCAAACTGTACACAATAACAGTTCAAAATTGAAGATAGGTAGCACTATACAGTGTATAAAAAAATGTAACAAAATATATCTGCAGATATATTTTGTTGCATTTTGTTTATTTATTTTTAAATTTTCTTCAATTCTCTCTGAATCATTTATATTTTCCCAACTTGTATTGCTTATCTGAATTTCTGTTTATATTTTCTCTTAATTCTATTACTTCAAGACCGGGTACGTGGGGAAGCACTGGCGGTTGCCGTGTCGGTTACTTGCCGTTGCGTCTACAACGTGCTTGGTCTCCCTTTCTCTTTTCTCCTGAAGACGGATTGCCCGAAAATTTGAGTTTGTAGGCGTGTTTCTTTACTTTGTGTGCTACCTATCTTCAATTTTGAACTGTTATATATATACATATACAACTTTAAATTACACAAAGCACGACACAGAAAAGAGAATATATATATATAAACAGATTCAATAATATATCGACCGTTTGATAGAATAGGTGTGTTCTCTAATCGGGGTTCGGTCAATTTTCCAGGATAAAAAATCAAACTCTCGTTGCCAACGTTTCGGTTTTATTTAAAACCTTTTTCATTTCATAATGAAAAAGGTTTTAAATAAAACCGAAACGTTGGCAACAAGAGTTTGATTTTTTATCCTGGAAAATTGACCGAACCCCAATTAGAGAACACACCTATATATATATATATATATATAGTTATAGTGAAAATGAAAGATTAAAAATTGTTGAAGTTAAGAAAAACAGTAAGAACATGAACTATGAAATTAATTGCTTAAGTAGAATCGTGAATCTATGTATGAATAAAATACTACATTTAGATTTTATTAAACATTCCTCTTACGCAATATGTTTAAAAGAGTCTGATGATGTTAGAATTATTATGTTCGAAATTCAATCTCACAGAATATGATTTTTTGGTCATATGACCACTATTAACCCCCGTATTGTTTGAATTAAATCATCAAAATTGTGTTTTAGAATATCGCAGAGAAAAGAACATTATAGATGAATGTGAAGTCAATACATTCATTAATTTTATTAAGGAGGCAGAACGCCACAAAGCGATGTTGGCTACAAAAATGGTTAGAAACGTTAAAAATAAATGCCCAAAAGATTTTTATAAATCAAATATTGCTCTCAGTACTAATATTGTAAATAATTGTTTGAATTTTTTTTGTATTTTTTGCTGTGGTAATGACCATACTTCCAACCAGTGTTAGAATCTAACCAACGATTTGAAACGTCTTTCATTACAAGAAAATGGCCTTATAAACGTTTTATCAAGTCACATTTATCTTCGTTACGCACTGTTCGTTTAAACCGTTATATAAAATAATAATGTGTTGCACGTTAAAATAGAACTGGCAGAACAAATTGGCTTAAAAGCTATTCATAAAGAAATAATCTTTCTTGTCTTTGTAAAACTCATGGCTTGTGAAGAAGTTTTTGATGTAGTTTCTAAAATAACATAAACTTCTTATTATTTTTTATTTACAAAATGAATTGATTGTTTAAAATGAAATTAGTTTAGCCGTTGTTAAAATAGCCAAATGCAATATAGACGAGAGAGAGGTTACGATCTTGGCGATGTAGGATCAGAAAAGGAAGTCTGAAGTCTGCTTAGATCAACGGCAAGTAGAGATCGAAAAGCTAACAACAATAATGAAAAGGTCCTATACTACCAATACGTTTTTTGGATGTACCTTAAGGGACAAATAACAGCACTAAGTAAACATAAAGTAAGTTGCTTATTTTTGACTATCTGTAGCGATTTTAAATGGTCAGTTGAATCACTTTTAGAATCACTTGGAATCGTTATCAAAAAAGAAGTATCGGTCATAGATAGTAGAATGGTCAACAAACTTGAAGCTAATCTAAAATAGGTAAATAATCGATATGAAGCCAAACTATGTTGGAATGAATAACATGAAGAGATGGGAAATAATTTATAAGCTGCAACAAAACGATATCTGACGTATTGAGGAAGTCATTTTTGTGGAATGAGACTATTTGAGGATTATAATCCTATTATTAAAGCGCAGTTAGATAATAGTATCCCTAAGAAATGTTCCTTCTTGTTATATTCCACACAGAATTGTTAGAGGAAGTTAGAAGAGACTACAAACTAAATGCATACAACGGCTGTTCCAAAGACAAGAATTTTCTTCGTTGAATGATTGTTGGATGTCAGGACCTTTAGTCAAAGAGTTGCCTGTACGCTCTTCTGTAAATTGCAAAGAAAATATTTAACACGATAGAATTTGTTTCTTTATTTGTAATTCGAATTAAATTTATGATTTAGGTGCTCTGATTTAAAAGAGTTGAATGGTGTGAACTCGTTACTGGAGAATTGACAAACTTGTATGAATAGTGCAAAGAAATTAAGGTTTTGAAATATCCATATATTTGGAGTTCCTGGGTGAAATGATATGAATTAAATATATTTACAGATATATGTTCTATGTCTTTTGAAACCATTTTTAGATATCCAGTCAGAACAGATGACTACTATTTTACTATTATTATAATAAAATTATTATAAAATTATATTATAATAATTTTAGTTTTAAAAAATAATACTGCATACTTTTTATATATCAAATTACCTCATTGAAAGTACTTTACGATTTTTCAAAGAACTTTTTAAAATTCAATAAATCTGTTGTTAAAAAAATTCTGAAAAAATATCCAAGTAAAGTAAACAATCCGTCAAATTGGACAGAAGTTTTCATTATTTTAAGTTATCTTCGCGTTTTTAGAGCTAAATTATATTTTCCAGTGGTCCAAAATTCTTAAAGTTGTTATCGTAACATAATAATTTTAGATTCATACTTTATGGAAAATTTTGATATTTTATATTCAGCAGTTTGTGGGAAAAATATTTGAATTCAAACAATGGACCATAATACTCCTTTTATAAGATGCAATTTTGCTAAAAAGTTACACAGCTCATCCTCTTTAAAGTAATTTTCTTTTAAAGTTCAATTTTATGATGATTGGTCAAACGATGTGACAAGTATCGTAAGTTGAAATTTGTATATTTCTCTGCAAAACCCGCCTTCTATGTCAACTAAAAATATGTATTTTTCCCAATTAATGTTCATTTCAATTCTATCCTAATTACAAATGTTAATTCTCTACAGTTAGTATTTCAGAAAAAAAAGTGTTGTCTAAATCTACATAATAGGCAATGAAGTGGCCTATCTGTATTGAGTTGATTTTCCATTATATATTGCTCAAAAACTACACAGCACATCTTTACTATAAGAAATTTTTTTATTTGTATTGTCATTTTAATTCTTCAAATGATAAGATCTTACACAAACCCCTCAGGGGACTTCAAACAATTTTAAAATTGAATTTTATCATGACGACTATATTTTAGTTACATATAGTATATTTTAGTTAAACTTAATATGTAATGTGACAGCGATGAACCTAATTAAAATGTGTAGGAAAACTGATACTGAAAAGTTTTGGAAAGAATTTGTTCAATATTTGTATTATGCCTTACATGATTTAATGAGTCACATTCAAATCTAAACTTTGAGACAGTCTTTGGTGCCAATAGTATTGAATATCAGTTCCTATTCACGCAAGATTCAAAATGTTATGATATTAGTGACATTTATAAATTATAAACTAAGATTTTAATTCTTCCAATTTGAATATATTTATGACTTTGGCTACAAATTTAACAAACTGATCATTCTTTAACAAAACGTCCATTTAACTCAGACCCCAGTAGCAATAAATTGCCTGTCCACGGAAATAATCTGCACTGATCAAAATCAGATTTTGTAGTTTACAAAATATTGTAGTAATTATAAAAATATATTGTCTTTGCCTTTAAATTTGTAATTACATTCGGATAAAATCTGAATAATTTAGTCTATTATTTTTACTTTACTATAAGTAAAGTATAATAGTCGTGAAAAAATTCGATCTCGAGATTTTAACGGATTTAAATATTTGAGGTCCTCAAAGTCGTTTTACGAGATTTTTTCGATGATGTTTATGTGTGTGGGTGGGTAGTGTGTATCCAAAAGTTTGTATTCGCACTACAGTCCACAACCAAAGTTAAATTAAATTAATATGTTACCCAAAAATGGACCTCCTATTGTAGATGGTCCCTATTGATTGGAAGCAATTATGCAAGATAGGAAACCCACTTGTGTTGCCAAAATGTGTTTTTAGACATTTTTTTTTTCTCCTAAGATACTAGCTCTAGAGTTTTGAAATTTTGGTATTATGATGGAAGTAACAAATGATATAATTGAAAAAATGCACAAATTTTTAAAAAAAACTAAACATGTTTCTTTTTCAATAAAATGTAAAAATTTTGACTTATGATTCAATTTGAAAGCTTATGATTAAGATACAATCTATACCGTTTGAGAGATCAAAATGAAATTATATTTAAAATTAGATCATTAAGTGACAGATGAGTTGAAGTAGTTTTTTTGTTCAAAATTACATTAGCCAATGAGATGATACGGTTCATTTTATGTTCTCAGAAAATGTTTTTTTTACTCTAAACGGTTAAAGAACAATGAAATTTTAACAAAAAATTTAACAGTAAAGTAGTAACTTGTTAAAAAAAATTGTGAAATTTCCATTACCGCATTAGAGCAATAAAGCTATAAAAAATGAATATTCTTCTTGGACAAATGCATCACCCACTACCATATACTTGTTGGATTGGTTTTCATTCTTTACATTAATATAGACATTTTTTAAGTGAATTTACTGAAATACAATCGATGTTTAAAGGTTTAATGGAAAAATCTGAAATGATTTAATGGTTAAAAATTAAATGTAAGAAGAATAAAATTCTACACGTAAAAAATCAACACAGTCAAACGTACTTATAATTTCTGATACTTTCCAATTAGAGAAAAATATTATGAATTTGTCAAACAAAATTCTCTAATAAATGTATATGTTGCACCCTTGAACAATGCTTAACACAGATGTAGATTTTCTTGTGTTTATGAATCATATTATCTTTGGGTAATATTGAAGTATGAGGAATGAACTCTTTCGTTCTATATTACAAAACGGTACTAATTTTAAGGAAATTCTTCGTTTGGATGACACTGACATTTTTAATTTTTTCTCTTATGTTTCTCTCATTTGTCAGACAATATTTTCAATTCTTAAAAGGATAAGATTTTCTTTAATTTTCAATGCAGAAGGTCAAAGAAACGACATCAAATGTAACAGATTCACTGGTCATGTAATGTCACAGATGGCCATGTATGAGATCCACTGGTCATGTAATGTCACAGATGGCCATGTAAGAGATCCTCTGGCTCTAGGAACAAAAGTCATGTTATCCTGTAAGAGATTATTTTGTGATACGAAACTTCACTTTGACTTTTCAAAAGTGTCATATTGCTGTGGTAATACCAGTAATATTATATGCATCATTGTCTGGTACACAAAAATAGTTTTCTTAATTACTATTAAAGTATGATGTAATTAACATTACAGGAATAATATAAAGTCTGTCTGGAAGTTGCGGAAAGCGATTCAATCACTTCATTCAATCTGAAACCGAGGCAACCACCTTGAAGAGGAAAAGATTTTTACAAACCATAATAATAACTAACAGAGGTTATTGGTAATTCTTGAAAATTAATTAATTAAAGTTAATTTCTTTATACTTTGAACAAAGCAATTAAAATCCAAAGGTTATATCAACAATTAAAAAAGGGAACTAGGAAGGTGACATAGGGTAGGGCTGCTCACGAGTTCAATGAGTCTCAGGCCCAATCGGTCTGAGTAGATCATATAAATAACGACTCGTCTGTGATAGAGTCTAGAGCAATGATTTAAAATTTGTTCTCATTGACTAAATGTTTATAGCTACAATAAAACAAATGATATCATTAAATCGATTATCTAGAAGTCGATAATACCTCACCAGAATGTATATTTTAAATCATAACGATTGTTAAATAAAATAAAAACAAAAAGCCAATTGGTTTGCAAGAAGTTTGATATTATGTTCACTTATATTAAAGTTGTGTATAGGCCACTCCAGATTTTTTCCATTTCATGAGTAAATTTTATTCTATAATGTAATGAATCCTAGTAGTTTTTAATAGTTTATTTTGTCTCTAAATGACAATTAAAGTTCTTTTTAGACTTTACTAAAAATTACTTAAATTAATTACATAATGTAATGCAATGTAATATAAACTAGACAAATAATAGACTAAAATATCTAGATTAAACTATAGAAAAATGGGGAAATAGAGAAGCTGTTAAATGCACAAGAAACTAACAAACACCGATGTAGATTTTGGTATTACATCTCTCTCTCTCTCTTCGACCTTGTCAGCATCAGCATTAATATATAGAAATTAGATAAAGTTCTTGTGTGTATTAAAGAATATTAGGAAAAACAGACCAGCTACCGGTTATAGATAACATTCACCTATGTAAGAAAAGAGATAAATTAATTAACTTGTAAAAAAAAAAAGAAGAAATAAACAAGCCCTTAATACTAAACCATTCAAGGAAATATAACATGCTTCCTGCAATAGAAAATCAATAAATTAAACCAAAGTAGTAATTACGGAATTGAAAGCAAAGATTGTAGATAATATTATAAAGGACAGAGAGGATTTTGCGAACCACTTAATGTTGCATGGAAATGAACTGTGTGATAAACGATAATCGATCGATGAAGTTAAAAACAGTAAAGAAAGGTTTCTATACTACCAGTACATTAGCAGAACCATTACTATATTTGGTACAACTACCTGTTACTTAGTATAACTATTACTATAACAGAAGCACTACAAGTATTTAAAAATATAACAGTTGACAAGACCATACTTAAAGAAGAGATCCACCAACACAGGACATATTTAGACTATTGATATGACAAAAAAGACATGAGACAGACACGAGGCTGCCAATGGATATAGGGATAGAAAACAGTTAAAATTAAATTAAACCCAATTACAAATATAGAATGACTAAATAAAATAAAAGATAAGTAATTCTCTTGATAAGATAATAAGGACAAAGTTAATTTGAATTAGGAAATCAAAAGTAGATTAAAAAAATATCATAACTGATATTATTAACTAATAATATCAGTTCGCAGTGTTCATTATTAATTACCAAATCTAGCTATTTATAACAATTTCTCTGCCATAGAATATTGCTACAGAATTTCAAGACTTTTATTATAGTGTTTAAGAATTGTTTAAGAATTATTATTTAACGATATGTTCAACAATATTAATCAATGGATTACAAGCAAAATAAGTAGCAAATTATCATTTAAAAGTAATATAAATGTATAAGTACTATAGTATTTGGTGTAAAATATAGTAATACCAGAACATTAACTGAAATGATTAAATTCAAGAATTGTGAAAACCATTTGCATATTTCAATTAAAATGTATCATTTTTTTAAATTACAATATTTATTATTAAATATATGTTGGTAATTATAAGTTTAAAGGTAAATAATATTCTAAAATAAGCTGGAATCTATATTTGAATTTTAGTGGCTTCAGGCATGTTAGAAGAAAACGTTTTTTTTTGTCAGTGGTCTAAAAACAACTAGCTTCAGTGAGTTTTCATGCGACTCGGGATTGTGTAGGTTGTAGGGCACATTCTATTCCAAGTCCTAACTATTCCAGATCAAGAGATCACTCTTTTCAGATATATGTGAGGCGGTGTACAACAGTTAACAGTTAACTCTGTTGCTACTTATGTATTTGTTGTTGGGTAATTTATTTTAATTAAATAATTGAGTTATAGGAAAAATGTTGAAGTATTTTAAGTGTTAAACAATCCAGTCTGTTTGCTTTTTATTAAGTTGATTGCTAGATATATAATCTTATTCTATAAAACAAGAGTTCTAGAAACACATATACGTAAACAAAAAGTTATTATTATTAGTTAAGTTATTTCTATAAATGAAAAGGATAACGCAATGAGAATTAATTAAAATAAATGAAAAGTTACTCATCAGAACTAAATTAAACAACAGTAAAAGGTAAAAGATATGTAAAGGGCACAACAGACAACAAATAAAAGACAACACTCAGAAGTATTTTGGACATTTTCCAAGTATTTTAGACTTATAGACATTTTCTAAGGGTAAAGTAGTCACTTCTGAGAGAAAAATATGAAGGGAACTAAGAGCACTGGTATAGGACATTACCGATGAAGGAACGTGGGGGAGAGGTGAGATCGCGGTGATGCCATGATATTACCCATTGGCTGTGGGTTGGATTAAAGGGGGAAAACCATGTTCTGACATGTGGAAGAGTCGCTTTCATAGTTGTGTGGTCTTATAGGTCAAGGGTTATAAAATGGTCGATGCTACTATTACCCAAATGTTTTAAAAAGAGGATAAAATGTTAACAGAGAGGATATATAATTCTATAGGGTTTAAAGGGTTGAGAAAGGTTGATTCTTGGATTGTGTGATTAAAGAAGGGTCTTTGGATGAAGTGATAATTTTTTTTTCTTCATTGGTGGTAAGTCGAGTGATATAGTGATCAATGACTCCCATCTCAAATCATTATTTATATCCACATTTCTGGGTATCAAAGAGCTCTGGATATAAGGTGGATGCATTTGATATCGACAATTAGGATACAGGTTTTGTTCGCTTTTGCAACATTGAACCAGACCAAACATTTATAAATCATAGTTGAACGAATGATCACCTTCAGACAAGATTCTTCTTTAAGAGCAGTGCATTTGTTCAGTGTCTGTTATTTATTGCAGAAAAGAAGTCTATAGATTGGTAGCAAGTAGGGAAGGTCGTAATCCTGTACTACTTTCTACTATTATGAGTGCCGTAAATAACCCCATTAACCTGCTTGAGGCTGATTCGCAACACCTAACTAAATAAACAGATATCCAGCAAGAGACTTAGCTACCAGATCAATCTGGGTCAGAAAAGCAGAACTATCCTTCATCTAAGCATACAAACAACTGATGGTTGGTGAAAAAGTAAACTTAATAGTACCTGTAAGATAAGATCAGGAGTAAGTCCTTACTGTAAGGACTCGAAGAACTTTTAGAATCATAAACTACCTAGAAGTAATTTATGTTCATTTATGTTTACCTTATTTCTTAAAAATTACCTGTACTTCTTCTTTTGGACTATTTTGGTAAATATTTTGAACTACAGAACTTTTGTGGTGTAACTTAATTCTGTTTTGATCTCTGTACTAGTAATTAACATCAGAGAATAATTAAAAAGATTGTATACTTTGGTCTATGGTCATGCATTGAGCTTATCATGCATGATGGAATCTTAAATAAACTTCATTAATTGAATAGGAGGCTATAGCTCATGCTCAAGTTTTTCCCCAGTGGTACGGTCAGAATACTCTCCAGGATCTGGGAGGACACTACTTTCAAAGCGTACGTGTAACATCATATACTTTTTGAATATAGAATCGAATTAAAAAAAGACCTGCTGTAACGCTAATCGTTAGGGAAATAATAATATTGAAGGAACATTCTTTTTCAATTATGCATACAAATATGTATTTTTAAATTACTTAAATAAGTTATTGGGAATCGATTGAGAAAAGAAAGTTAAAACAGAAAGGATTTACTTATGAGAGTTGTCGAATTAAGTTAGAGTTGGAGTCAGCAGACTTAAGATGTAGTAATAGAAAAATAAACCATCTTGCGTCGTTATTTGTCCTATTAAGGATAATATAGTTATATATTATTTAAGTTAGTATTATATTTATTTGTGTTATCATCATCAAATATTTGTTTTTAAAATTTATAAATGAAAAATATTTTTCCTTAGATTAAGCAACTCAAAATTTTTTATTTGTAGAGTCATAATCAAAGGGGCCACTTGAAACAAATTCTATACCTAGTATGATTTCTGCTGTTATCATGATTTTAGAGTCTGCATTCAAGAAATATTCATAGATTTATCATGAAAGGGGGAGGGGGAGAGAGAGAGAAAGTGTTTAACGCTACCTTGGGGGGGCTTAAAATTGGTCTTTTCCCACGAAGACTTCGAAAATCCGTACACTAATAAACTTTAGCAAGTCAGGAAGATTTCTATGTAAGATAATTGATATGCGACTACCCTACCACTACAATAGCACAGAGCTAAATGTGAATGACCATTTCGGGATAAAAAAAAATATTTACTATCATTCATAGATCGTAAATTTATAAATTTTTATTGAGTGGAAAAAATGCAGTATCAGCTTTCTATTCCATCGTTTGGCAAACCTTTTTAATTACATTTTTGTAATGAAGTAGACAATAATGGAAAGAAATCATAATTACATTTTTTTATATTTACTGGAAGGATAAAGTGAAGTTTTTTTTCCATACTTTGTAAGTAGATCATGAATTTAAATGTAACTGTATTCAAGAAACTAATTATCACATCTTTAAATCATTTTGGCATATTTGCTTATGCTTTTGATTTAGTTAAGGAGAAATCCTATTTTGAATATTTTTTTCCTAAAAGCTCATTAATTGTGATTATTATTAACCTTTGTTAATATATTTTTTAATTAACCTTTATAAAGTTTATATTTTCCCTTAAGCTTCCATCATTTCAGTTCATTTTGTCTCTTCATTATACATAATGCAACTTATAGATCCAAATAATATTTAAAATTCAAAACGATTAAATAATAAGTCAATGTTATTAGTGAATTTCCAAAAAATTGGAGCAATAATGACATACTGGATTATTGAACAGCTTCTGTTGTTACATTATTGATGGTTAAAGGCTCCTGTCCGTCACTTAATTGATTCTACAGCAGTGATTAAAAACTTAACTGTACTTAATCTTCTAATATGTATAAAATGTTTTTATTGATTGTTTATCTAACTTTTCTGCTGATGTATATATGCACAACTATATGAGCATTAACAGTATTGACGTAATAACATTTTGCGGATGGTATTAATTAACTCTGCATTAAGGAATTATTTTTTGTGTGAAGAAAATTAAAAATTGATTCCTGGTTAAGGTGGTAGGTAGTTAGTTTTCACAAGGACACATCTGGCTATTTCTCTTTGACACCATACAACCGGATGTTTATTTTATACCAGAAGTTATTAATTTCACTCTTTAAGCTTGATTGTGTTAGACATTTTTAATGAGAATGTAGTATCTTAAAGGCCGGGGTTGTAGAGTTTGATGATAAATGTTAAACTACTACTTTCTAATCTTGAAATTCTTATATAGTTTGATATATAAAATTTTATGTATGAGTAATATGCAATTACAACAATCATTAAGTGAGATACGTTCATAGACTCAAAGTTTCAAAGTAATCAATAGGAAATACATCGACAAATATTTATCCCTCAGTACTTATATTCTTGTTTTCACACAAACTGAAGTTTGAGTATGACTCTGGCAAAGATCAGTTGTTTTGGTTGGAAAATCTTAGTCACATTTCTGAATTTTTTAATGTCGTTTACGTGGATTTTAATTTTCGTGTTTACTGCGAAGTCTTGTTATAATGTAATATACAAAATACTTATGCATATTATTATAATAATACAAATATATGTATAACATAGTAAATACAATATTTAGAGTTGAAGTCCAGTTTATTTTTCCCTAATCGGACACTACTCCCCATTCATGCCGATTTGAATGACTCCTGACTCATCCATTTACAATTTTTCATCCCCGTCTCCGACCTCTCAACACCAAAAATGTCTGAATCTGATACAATCACTGCCTCTATGGTGAAACCTGAGGATCGATAACAGTCCTTTCTCTCCAAAACTTTCCATGTTTCACATAAAAATATAATAGAAAATAATAATTCTCATGTGGATTTGAATTCATAAACCTTTGGAACAAACAATGAACAATCTTAAATAAACCAAACATAAATTCAGAATATCTCAGATCTAATACCATACTTCTAGTAATAATCATAAAATATAGAAAAAAATTACTCAGTACAATATGTATTTTATTAAAATAGTGTTTTTACTAGAAAGTATATGTTAAAGAGGTGTTTAGTTTTTTAAAACAGGTAGTACTAAATAGTTTAACACAATAAACAAACATCTGTAATGTTTTACACTTTCTGTAAGTAAACTCATTATCAGAAGTAATGAACAATCAATTTGATCCAATTTATTTTTTAATGTTGGTCACTATAACGAAAACATTGACATGTTTGTTTAGAACTATAGGCTAAAGCTTAAGAGCATTCATTTAAATGCTATGATTAACCAAATAAAATTGCTAATCATAAAGTCAAAGGGGAAACCGATTTATTAATTAATTTCCTAACGAATCAATGATCAAACCACAATAAGAAATGGGAAAACAAGACTAAGATCTTTCAAGCGTAACAAGCGGTCTTCGTCAGAGTCAAAAACCCAAGAGTTGGGTTTTTGACTCTGACGAAGACCGCTTGTTACGCTTGAAAGATCTTAGTCTTGTTTTCCCATTTCTTATTGTGGTTTGATCATTGATTGTTATTTCACGTGTTTATGTGAAATCTTTTTATTCCTAACGAAATGAAAGAAATTAATCTTTTAAACGATTATGAATGAACCAAGTATAGTTTACGTTGTTTTATACAGTTAATTTGTTTTAGCTATCACTTGACAAAGACAATAAAAACATAACAACTGAAGTAAATATATAAATTTATTTATTTATTTATTATTTCAATGGATTCTACATTTTTCGTAAAATTTTTTATTTTACATAATGCGAATATTTATGTTTTTTTTTATAATTGATTTTTCAAAAAAAACATTTAAATTAATAATAGGATATTAATTATTATTTTATTAGTAAAAATAAATTCCTGTTTCATAAATTTTTTACATTGAAATTTCAAATTTCAATAAGACTGAGGTATTCAAATCACGCAAGTTACTGGCCGAACTTAATAGTTGTCTTTTTTGTGATGTATTGTAATAATTTTGCAATAATCCAATATTAATGATTTTTTTTAGAACATATTAAAAGAAAGTGAATACCACTTGCAGAATTCTAAAGTCCTAAGTAATTGGAAGAGCGGGAAAAATTAGTATATTCTTTGATATAAGGAATGTTACAGTATCTCTCCCATTATGCTATATTCTACAAGAAAATTATGACATATTTTTTAAAAAAAAAACTAAATATCTGGCAAATATCAATAAAATTTTTTGAAACGGTGTGACATAGGATGATTACAAAATTTTGGATTCATGCTAACCCACCTGAACACTATCGTAACGAAATGAAATTGCATTTAGTTGGTCTCAAAAAATGTGTAGTGGCGTCAAAAAAACAAAATCAATTTTTTCATGATTTACATAAATTAATATCGGAGCAGTGATTAGTATTTCTGAAAGCGATTACTATACTTCATTTCAATGCATGACTCATCAATACCATGAAAAAAGTAATCAAAACCTATCAAATTCATAGTCAAATTATATGAAAGAAATCTGTAAATGCAACACATTGATTAAAATTCAGTTTTATTGAAGTAAAACCAGTATAGATAAATTTGAGCATTCAGCTTGGTTTTTCTTAGTTACTCGTACTAAATTTGAATATTTAAGTTTTATAGAACTACCAATATGTGATACCAATATAACTAACCAATAACCAATAACTGCCAATATATGATTGAAGCAAAATGTAAAACTCACATAGAAGATAACTCCTGTGTCATTTTTGCAAACAGTTAATGTTATATCATATTTATTTAAGTTGGTAATCTTTATTTGATAGGAATGATAAATTGGTAAATATTAAATCAAACAATTATAAATGTAAACAACATCTTAAAGTTACATTAATTAATCGGTTTCAATTGAAACTAAGTTATCATAATTTTATTTCGGCTTTAACCAAAGTTTTATGACTAAAATAACTGAAATTCATCTGTTTACTAGAACTTTAAATGGCATATATATATAATTTCATATCAAATAAAATTATTCTTAAAAAACTTTAATGTATGGATAAATTTTAATAGTAATAATGGTAATAATTAACTTATAACTGTATAATTATAAAGTAACTTGTTTCAGGGTTATATGAAGTTCATTATTTACAGTTCAGGAAACCTTTTTTCAGGGTTCAGATACCTTATCACTGTTCAGATAGCTCAACACAAAATATCAAGATAGTAAGATAGTTGATTATCAACATTAATTTAATTTACTAGTTCTGTTGCATATGCATAGAAGTGTAGCAAATTATTTTAGAAACATTACTTTAATTATCATTTCTATATTTGAAAGAAATCAGAGAAATATGTCAAAAAAACATAGCGGAGTTAAATGGTTTACATCGTAACTTGTTCTAATAAGAGCATGTTTACTAGAAATGTTTCAATAAATTTTATGCAAATTATTTTTAGATGGTTTTCTTATTATTAATAATAATTTGTTTAAACCTACAATTCATGTGTATGTTAAAAATATAACTCTTAAAGGTAAAACTTAGAGCAATGTTCAAAATTGGTGACAGTGTTAACAAGTTTTAAAGTTTTTACAACAAAGAACTATGTGATTTTGATAAATTCAAGAAAGAAGTACTTGTTTTATATATTTGAATAGATAATAAGATAATTAGGAAGAAAAAATGAAAATTTACTTACAAGAGGAAAGCGATGAAGGGTGATCACAAGTTTGTTCCCTAAAGGGAGCCATTAAATTGCTAAGGGTTATTTTTAGACGCGCGCTTGGCCTCCCAAGCTTCCACTTTCCTCTCGTGAATGCAGTTGGTAAAATGTGGCGCTGACTTACTGTGAGGCAAGTATTAGGATGTCTTTAGTTTTGTTATCAGCCAGTTGCATATTATTAAGAGAATATTCTTAAGAGAATTGAAAAGAAAATTACAGGTACGTGGCCAGAAATATCTAGAGCATTTTTAATAGTTATTTTGGAATATATTTTATAAACAAATGTTCATGAAATAAACTTTAAATGATTTCCTTAGATTGCATTGATTTTATTGAGACTCGACAATTTAATTGTTTTTTTTTATTAATTTAATCTGTTCCATCTATTATTATATTTTCTGACGAGTAAATCTGGAAAGATGACTATACATTAATAATGTGCTTTAAAAAATGAAGAGTACATTATTATTATTATAGTATTATTCCTGATACGGTAGTAAAACTAGAATTGTAAGGCCTCATTAAAGTAAAGAACGAAATTATTTTGTTTCAGTTTTATATAAACCTAATACAACTTAATTTGTCAACTGAATTGTTCAACCTTATTATTTTACATTTTTTAGCAGTATTATAAGCAGCACTATAGATAAAAGATACATTTATTTTACTTTTATGAAGTAATGGTTTTAAATTAACATCTTTTGATTAAAAAATTAATAATTTTTATCATAATTTTTTTTAAACAATTTTGCATTTACCCTGTAGAGTTCAATTTTCCAAATTAAGTTTCAAAACTTAAAAATTCTTTGTGATAAATAACAAAATATAAACAAATTTCAAGTTGTCTTATTAAATAAAATTAAATATAAAATAAAATGTCCCAGAAACTCTCGCAGCTCTGCAGTCAATAAAATCATTGCAAAGACAACAAAAAGTTGAAAAAACTCTATGGCATTACAACGTAACCAGCTGTCAAAAAAACTTCAGAAGTCTATGAACAAATTCTTGAAAAAAAACAAAAATAGAAAAAAAATTGAAGTTCTTTGACAACTAGCTATCTCGAAAGACGTCAGAATTTTTTCTTTTTCTTTCGACGTTAGAGAAAGATCTTTTTTTTATTGTTGTCATTTTTCTATTACTTTTTCGGTGATTTGTTTGTCACATATACATATGCAATATGTAAAAGTAATGAAGCAGTGTGACAGAATGAATCAGTAATAAAAACAATACACTACGGTCCACTTTCAATATTTCGACCGTGTTAGTCGATGCCCACTTTCGACGTCCTTTCGAGATGACTGGAGAATATTCAAAATAAATGCTGAACTCTCCATCTAACTCTGTTCAAAGTTTGATTGAAGAAAAGTAAATTGAATTGAAGAAATCTTTTGAACAACTCGAAAAACTAAGAGACTGCCATCAGAATATGGACAATTGTTTCATGAAATATGCTTAAATGGAGAACTGTTCCTAAACTTTACACACGCACACACACACACACACACACACACACACATATATATATATATATATATATGTATATAATTATCGTAACAGTAGGTAACTAAATGAAGTAATTCACAGAGAAGAAGGTAGAGAAAAAATCAGTAGAACTCGGTACAATAAACTTGGACATCTGTCACGATGAGGAGAAGCAAAACGCTTAGAATACAGCTAGACTTCTTCGTCTAGCTCAACCAGTTCTTGGTTGAAAGATCTTGGTCTCATTTTTTGATTTCTTACGCTCATAAATCTCTCGCAGTTAGAAATTCAGAAATTTGACGACATTTTTTCTAAGAATAACGCTTGTTTTAGGAGTATCAAACAGAACCATTTTATGTTTGATAATTTGATTTGAGAAAGATATATAGTTGAAAAATATTCGTTGAAAAATTTTAGTTGTATTTTCGAATTTCTTTTTCTGGTTTAATCATTGATTTTTTATTCTGCACGTTTCGTGATATTGTTATTTATGATTAGGACAACTGTAGTCTGATAAGTAGCGTGCTTGTCTTTAGAATTGAAGATTCTAGGTCCGACTCTTGGCAATGACTTTAGATTTGTTTGTGAGAAGTTGATTGTCTCACGCACAGCGTCTCTCAGAGAGGTTTTAAAACTGTCTATCCCAAGCATATACTATGTCCCCACAGTAATAAACTTTAGTAAGGTAAAATTTAGGACTCCTGGTGTAGAACCAATCCTGTAATGTAGCTTCTCCATATCTATAATGAGTACAAAATTACACATAAACCACACTTTTTGACCTTAGAACAATCTACAGCTGAAAGCAAACTAAAAACAACATCAAACAAAGCTTTTGTTTGAGACAATTATCTTACTTGATAAAATTTATTTGAATTTGTATTGCAATTATACTTTTTTAGATCTGTTATATAAAGTTATTTTCAAATTGTTTAATAACAATTTTCAAAAAGTGTTATAAATAATTAAACTTCTAAATCAGTTGATCGATCTAGTGTAGAATTTTATGTAACGAATGGAGATTTGAATATTTGAGCGACTTAATTATCTCATTAATCACAATAGAAAATGAAAGTGCTCACTTCAGTTATTGCTTGATAACAGCAAAATACTGGTTGACAGAACAGTGGAGGTAATCTTTTTTAAGATGTAACCTTGATGTGCTTATACTGTTTTAGCACAAGCGGATATTTACTTTATAAAAATTTTTTATAGTTCATTTGTTGTTATTTTTTATTTTTCAATTTTGATTTAAGGTTTGCCTGAGTTGGGGTGATACCTAATATATGTGAAATGGAAGGCTGACTTTCTGCCGACGTATTCTGGGTAGAATACAACAGAAATGTTCGTGTTGTGGTTCAGTCAATATCAACAAATCAACATGACTAAAGGTACCAATTGCTAAATATTTTTGGAAAAGTTGAATTAACGAAGCAAAATTTTGTTGCACGAGTATCAAATAGAAGTATTTTATGTTTGATAATTCGATTTCAGAAAGGTATGTAGCGTTACTCGCTGAAAAATTCTAGTCCTATTTTAGAATTTTTTTTTTTTGATTAATCATTGATTTTTTATTCTGCACGTTCAGCGATATTATTACTTATGATTATAAATAACTTGGATTAATCTATAAATGTATCTGTATCATTCATCGAACGCAGCCCACCTTCAAATGAAACTGATCAAAATTGTTGTTGGTTTTTTACTTTTTTTGATTATGTTTGTAATCTGTTTTATGTGCGCTGTGTTAATTTAGTTTGTATGAAATGAAATGAAACGGTCTACAGGACTTAAGATAAAAATTATAACAAAAGTTACACAAAGGTAGACACTGGTTCAACTTCTTGTATTGTTGATCTTCTATATTTCAACAATTATCGTCATCAAGAAGCGAGACTTCTTCTTTATAGAAGTGAGTCATGTCAATGTCTAACTTTGTTTTTCTTCTAAATATGATTATTTCTAAGAGTTGTAATTTGCATTTTATATTTTTTTGAAAGAAAATAATATTTAATTATAGAAAAAAGAAGAAATTTAAAAATGACAGTTTATGTTTATAGAGTTATTTAATATCACTTTAGTCGAAGTGCCCGTTCTATTGTAAAGTTAAGCCATTGCCATCATTTTTTTGTATGTTTGATTGTTTTTTATGTATGAATGCGAAAGAGGTTCTTAAAAAAACGTGTAAAAACACTCCAAAGCACATTTGAAAACTTAAAAATGAACCATGATATTTGAACTGGAAATGGTATCTGTTAAAACCTTATGATTCAGATTGATGAACTTCCCTAGTGCTACATATTTTATTTTTATTTATATTCTTAAGAAAACTAATGTTCAAAATAACGATTAGAATAAGCGTTTTGACAGGGTCCAGGATAGTCTAGTTGCTTGCGTACTCACCTCTGGGATGATGTAGCTCTGGGGTTCCATACTCACTATGCCCTCGATTTTTTCACCCGGAAGGGGAAAAAAATCATAATTAATTACGAAATATTTGTTTACATGTTTCTATAATTATTTCATTGGCTAAAGAAACTTGAAATATTTCACCAATCTGACATATTATTAAAATTACTAAACTCAGTGCTTAAATCTCATCAAACTGGTAAACTGAGCTATCATATCTGTCATTGCGTACATACTACTAATCATTGTCACTAAATAGAACTTCAGATTTTAAGTTCTTTAACAACCTTCATAAATATATATATATATATATATATATATATATATATATATAGAAATATCTCGCAATTCTATCGTTGTTGCTATGATTTGACAAAAATCATTACCCTATCCAATCCGACTGCCATGCATTCAGAAATAATGTGATCAAAGATTAGTACTTCTTCTAGACAGAGATTCTGCATTCTTCGTCTGATGTCAAATACACCTTCCATTCATAGTAGTTAAGTAGACTATTTCTAATAAACGTAACCCATAACATTTGTATCTCCCCTTGAAGATATAGTATTCTTTACTAATGCAAGTTTGGTTGGAATGAGATATTTAAACCAAGTTGGTCTCGGCTGTTCATAACATCCTTTAAATGCTTGATTTATTTGTCAGTTACACTCCTATAAAAGGTGAGGACTGAAATTCCAAAAATAGGACGCAATTCTGAGAATATCCTTTTGTGTTCATTACTGTGGCAGATCCAATACTGACACTAATTATTCTTTTGCCATGTTACTGTTATATATTCTATAGTTTGTGAATTAATTCATATATATCTAAATCATTCATCGATTCAAAGGCGTCTATGATGAGATCTTTGTATATCCAAGAATTAAGGCAAAGTGATTTATTTAAGATTTAAAAATATTTCTATTTTGTCAGAATAATATCAGCAAATTTTAAGAAATAATTTGAGGTTCATCTAATCAAGAAATTACTACCTCTTTTTTTAATAACGAATGAAAGAAGACATTTCCTATACTTCAGTATTACCAAAGGCAATGGGATTCATAAATACACTAAGAACTATATCAGACATTAAATTTCGTTCAAAAGCGCAACATTTAGTTTGATTAGTCCATTAGTCTAACAGTTTGTTCGATAAACATCCATTACACCATGGAATGCATAAGAAAACATGTTTGATTAGGGTTAATTTTTTACCTTTAACAAGTTTATTATTGTAACATATTATATTAACTCATTCAAACATTTCAAATTACCTTAATGAACCTCGAAATATTAATTTTATAGCATATAAAAGTTTCCTAAGTCAATAGGTTTCTTTCCATTTCCCATAATGAGAATTTTATAAAATTTTTTTCATAGACTGACAATTTTAGATTTAATTTTTGTCAGAATTTCATTGTTCTATAGCTAGCGGTTAAACATTAAAAAAACATTTTCTGAAAGCATAAAATGTACCACAACGCCTCATTTGGTTAAAACTAATTTTGAAAAAAATATCTTTCATCTGTTTTCCACATAATGTGCCATTTTGAGGTATAATTTCATTTCGATTCGTCAAAGGTATGATTTCTCTCCTCCTCACAAACTTTCAGATTCAACCATAAGACAACATTTTTACATTTTATTAAACAAAAATATCTGCACTCAACAAAATGGGAGATGTTTATTATTGTTTCATTCCTGGAGGTAGTACAGATAGTGATTGATCCACTTCTCAATAATCGCGCTTATTTTTTATATCACACCACTTATGCATATAATATCATTAGTATAACTACAGCAGAAATAACATATTTGAAAAGTCAAAATGAAGATTTCGTTTTACGAAATAGTCTTCTACAATAGCCAGTGGATCTCTTGCATGGTTTATCTGACCTCCTTCTACATTGATGATTTATGACAAAGTTTCTATTTAAGAGTTGAAAATATTCCTTTTCTGTCTAAAAAATATCAGAAACATGTAAAAAAAATGTAGTTTTAAGATAATTTTTAATTTAAGTGTAGGATAATTTAATTTATTATTTTTCAAAGAATATCTTCTATTTTGACATATACGAGTATTTAAATTTTTTTTTTGGTATTTTATAAAATTATCATACGAGAAATTTATTACATGTCAGTGATTTTTATAAAATCATTTTTCCTTTTCTTTGTCAAAGATCATAGAAACCAATTTAACCTGAGTGAGGATCTTCTTTTAATTTCATTTTGATCCGTCAAAGGGAGAAATAAAGTTTCTAGAAATCACATTTTGGCCAAGAAAGTGACTTTCCCATCAAGCAATGATGAAAAGATTTCCCTTAAACTTTAGGGCACATCTGCACTACTGTATATGACTGACCCATCTTTGTGTAAAATACGAATTTGGTCCATAAAACGGTCTAGATTGCAGCGTGCTCACAAACTTTTAGATACACACTCACCCATTCTAACACACTCACACACACACACACACACACACACACACACACACACACACACACACATACACACACACACACACACACGACACAGACATCATAGGGGAAACGAAAAAAAAGACTTTGTAGACCTCAAAACATGTAAATCAGTCAAAATTTCAAGGTCGGATTTCTTCGTGATCCGACGAATTATCTTTGCACATAATGATATTAACTTCATAAATCATTATAAAGTTACTATATTTTCGAACAATTTTGTTTAGGAATAATACACAGATGCGACACCACTAACTCCAGCGATACTTGCAAAAGCAAAGGTGTAAGTTCAATCTCCCAAGATGAACAGGAAAATATCTCGGAGGAAGGTGTCTCCACGGTTTGGTGTTGTCAACTGCAGTAATGTTGAGCCACATCAAGCAGAGTGCTACTCCCTCTATCGTCCGGTTAGTATATGAACAGTATTAATATAGGAGTGACCATTACTTAAGATAGTGTTGACAATGTTCTCAAATACTACATTCAGGAATTCATACAAAATCGATTCTTATCACTTTTTTGCATACATTACTACATTATAGATAATACATTACATGCAACATAACACTATAGAGAATTCCATAAAAGACTCCTGGACTCAATTTACTAGATGTATGTTTCAAACACATTAACTGCTATCCTTACAAGTTAATACCAACAAAAAAGTAACTTTTCAGAATTTTTATTTGGCATGCATAATATTAAATTGAAATGATGAACTGCACAATGATTAATGGTTTCAATCAGTATAGAAAACTTCTTTTCTTTCAATGTTATGGAAAGTAATAGTTTATATTGAAAACAACACCCAATTTAATCAATTATCATTCTAATAATATTTGTTTAAAATCCGCTCATATTTGATTAATTAGTAGCTTTGAAAAACATCAAAGTTTTATTGTTTATGTCACCTTTGTGACAAAACATGAAATAGAAGGATCAAAATTTGATTAAAAGACTCCTTATAATTTCTTAAAACAAAGATCTATTCCTCAGAAATATAGAACTTGAGATACAGATAAAATGGATACCTTGATGCACCAATATGGATACTTTACAGAGGTGATCTCCATCCACAAGGGTTTGTGTTACTTAACATTAGAATACCAGAAACCTGAAACGCAGGAAGTGCAATGGTGGATTTTTGTTTATATAGAAAACCACTTTGAATCGAAGTTTAAAAGATGGGCAATTATTAAAGAAATATTTTAAAATAAATGAATTGAGATTATTGTAGAATCTGAACATAGTTTTATCAACTCAGAAACCTTTGTGAGCATGCGTCTAACCATTCCCCAAAGTTTTATCGCAATCAGAGGAATGGTTTAGGAAGGCATTAGAGATATACAGACAAATATTTGATTTTATTTGTGTAGAAAAACATGCTGACACAATTATTGGCTTTAAATCAGGTGAAGTATTTGTATAATTATTGGTAGTTTCACTGTTAATCTAACCATACTTAATGTGTTTATAAGTAAACGAGCAGACTTCAGCGTTTATTCTTAAACTATATTGAAGTTTAATTTTGAAATCTGTAATTCAAATTCCACAGGATGAATATGACTTTAAGCATTAACAAAATCTAGAAAAGTTTTTCTCGGTTTCATAAAAAAACAACTCAGCTCTGTCACCTTTATCATTTCCTCCAAATGTTAAATATCTATAGTTTCTTTCTTGGACCCAACCTGAGAATAATATCATGCAGTCAGATTCAAATGAAAATAATTAATTGAAAACTTTCTTTAATAGCTATACCAAAAAATCTGGAGTGGCCTACACTCAACTTAATATAAGTAAACTTAATATCATACTTCTTTGGTATATAATGTATAATGTTCTATTCAGGTATAATATAAATGTTTAAATGGGAGATGTTTATTAGTCTTTCATTCCTGGTGGTAGTACAGATAGTGATTGGTCCACTTTATCAATATAAATGCTGGTTTTTGTATATCACACCACTGATGCATATAATATCACTAGTTATTATTGCAGTAATAGCAATTTTGTAAAACTAAAGTAAAGATTTCGTGTTACGAAATAATCTCTTAGTGGATACCAGGGCTTTTGTTCCTATAGCCAATGGATGTAGGATATCTCTTACATGATCATCAGTAAAATATCATGGCCAATGGTTCTGTTAAATTTGATGTAGTTTATCCAACTTCCTTCTATATTGAAGATTTAAGCGAAAGATTTCTGTTTAAGACTTCAAAATATTTCTATTTTGTGTGATAAACGTCAGAAAACACTAACAAAAATATTTCAAGAACATCGAATCACCACGGGATTAGCTTAAAAATTATATATCTCTTGTAACCACAGAGTCTATTCCTCATAATTCAATATTACATTTAGTTAATATGGTTCATAAACATAAGAAAACCTACATGTTGTATTAGGTTTTGATGAATGGTGAACTATATCTGTTCACAAATAGGTTCATATTAAAATGATATTGCCATTTTAATGGCAATATCATCAAAATGATATATTGCCACATTATTGGCAATAATGTTTTTCATGTAAAAATATTATTCCTCTTATATATCATATAAGGCAATATATAATTTTAAATTATTTTTTATTATAACTCTAAACATGAATTTTATTTTAGTGGATTCACTGAACAAATTTCTTGTTTACAATTCAATGTAAACAAATGTAAACAAATAAAAGTATAGCAAGTAAATCGTTAGTCCAGGGTCAGTATTCAGTTTTTATAGCGATATTGCTCTTTACCGTGATTGAAAATCTATAATTTTTTTTTACAAGCTGCTAATGTTTTGCTCAATTATTTGGCAAAATTTAATGGTTTTCTAATGAGTTGTTAAGCGTCAAAAAATCATTTTCTGGAAACAGAAAAAGTACTGTGGTGAATGTAATTTTGAAAAAAATTATCTCAACTTATCCCACTTAAAATGACCTATTTTTAGGTATAGTTTCATTATAGACTGTTAAACGGCATGGCTTGTATCGCTCTCACAAACTTTCAGATTGAATTATAAGTCAAAATTTTAACATTTTATTGAAAAAAATATTCTCTATGGTTTTAAAAATCTGAGGTTTTTTGCTTTTATATCCTCAAAAATATAGCCAAAATTTCAAGACACTAAAATTTAGTAGTTTAGGAGAAAAAAAAGTAGTCTAAAAACAGTTTTTTGGCAAAAAAAGGACTCTTTCCCGTCATACATAATTGCTCCCAAACAATAGGGCTCATCTACACTATGAGGCCCATTTTTGTGTAAAATATCAATTTGATCCATTAAAGATTCTGAACCGTGGCGTGACCACAAACTTTGGATACATACTCGCCCACCCACCAACACACAGACAGACATCATTGAAAAAACTTCATAAAACGACATGTAATTCCGTCAAAATCACGAGATAGAATTTTTTCACGATCACTATACTTTGCTTATAGTAAAGTAAAAATAAATTGTATTTATAAAAAATAAAATATAATAATAATAATTTAAAATTCACTTAAAAGAACTTCACATCACATCAGTGATGTGAACCGTTTTTTGTATTTGAACTCTAAAACATTCATTAATATTGGTACTCTCAAAATTGGCATAGATAGATAACAACGGACAGGGCAATGTACAATCCTGACTGACCAACGACTTGTGATTGTCCATGCCTAGGCTTTATATTCTGGTTGCTAAACCCACATAGAATGCATCACACTGAGCATGGTCTAATCGGTAGACACTATCACTAGAGGCACAGCAGTAAGAAGTATGTAATTGATAACTATAGTATGTACTATATATGCATATATAAGCCTCTATATGTAGTTATATAAATATCAGAATTTTACAATAGTGAAGTAAAAATCACCGGATTAACCAGAGTTTGAAATTCAGAAAAGGAACTAAGAGATTTCAAGGAAGAAATGCACCCATCAGGACCACTGGACTTGTACTCTAACAGGAAAGACATTTAAAACACAAACACTTGCCAGTACATATATATACTTTGAAAACAGAAAAAAAACAATGGAAAACAGATACTAGGATAACTATTGATATTTCGACTCTTTTAAGGGTGGTCCTCACGAAAGGAAGTGGCGCGGTGAGAAGATAAAAGCCAACTCGTATGACATATATATATATATTGATAAAAGTATCGACCGTGGAATAGAAACAAAACTATAGTTTATCGGGACTAGGTCAGTTCTTCAGGTTAAAAATATCCACATATTATTTTCTTTGTAAAATAATTTGTAATGTAATACTTAGTTTTTCTGTTTCAAAATTTATACTTGTGCCTATGAAAAAGGTTTTAAAGAAAAACCGAAACGTTGGCAATGAGAGTTCAATTTAAACCTGAAGAACTGACCGAGTCCCGATAAACTATAGTTTTGTATATATATATATATATATAGTGTAATATATTATATATATATATATATAGTGTAATATATTATATATATATATATATATATATATAATATATATATATATATATATGTATATTATATAGTGTAATATATAAATGTATTATTCAGAATAGACCATAGTAGAATAAAATTTACATATCTGCCATATTAAAAATATTTAATGAAACTAAGATCTTTCTAGCAAGTAATGCTCTCTTCAGGACTTCTTAACTTGCGGCTCAGTTGAATCATCATTCAACTGATCCTCAAATAACTTGGCAGTTACATGGTCAAAAGAAATTAGGCAATATATATATAAAAAGGTTTCACATAAACACGTCAAATAACAATCAATGATCAAACCACAATAAGAAATGGGAAAACATGACTAAGATCTTTATTGTATTTATTTATTGTTTTCATATTTCACTATTTTAATTTAATTATACATTTATTCCTGTCTACCTTATTTTCTGTGACCGGGCGCACATGCGGCAACATTGTTGGTCTCTAACCGTCTCTTAACCAGTGCGCTTGGTTTCCCTCTCTTATCTCTCCTGATGACGGTTCAATCCAAAAATTAGAGACTGTAAGTGTTTGCTTTTGATTTCTCTATGTTTCTTTTTCTACATTGAACTTTATTTGTCCATTTCGGATCGTATTTCCAACGAAAAATTGGATATATATATATATATATATATATATATATATAATATATATATATATATATATATATAAGCCTCTCGAAAGAAGGGCTATCAAGACCTTGTCCAACAATCCCGACCTTCTTATTATGCCTGCCGACAAAGGATCAACAGTGGTTCTCATTGATCGTTCCGTCTACCACGGAGAGGTTATGAGACAACTCCTTGATCAAACCTTTTACCTTTCTCTTCCTTCTAATCCCACCCCTAACTTCCGTTTAGAATTGGTTAATTTACTTAAGAATTACTCCGTCCGCGAGGGACTCTCGAAAAAAGATATCTCCCTACTTATTCCCAACTCACCTCGTTTCCCCGTCTTTTACCTCCTCCCTAAGATCCATAAAGATTTCAAAATGCCCGATAATCCTCCTCCAGGCCGACCAATAGTCTCCAGTTGTGGCAGTGTCACCGAGCGCATCTTTGCTTTCGTTGATGCTATTCTCCAACCTCTTGTTTCCAGTCAGCCATCTTTTTGTAAGGACACTTCATTTCTTACAGAAAGTTAAAAATCTTTCCCTTCCTGCTACCCCTGATCATGCCCCTCTACTGGTTACAATGGATGTAAAATCCTTATACACAGTTATTGATCACGATGAGGGTTTAAACGCCTTACATTTCTTTCTTAATCTCAGACCCCATCCATCATCCCCTTCCACTGATTTTATCCTACAGCTTTCCGAGTTTGTCCTCAAACACAATGCCTTCGTGTTTGATGATACATTATATCTCCAAGTCAGAGGTACAGCAATGGGAACTAGTATGGCCCCATCTTTCGCATGTCTGTTCATGGCAAAGCTAGAACAGGCCTTTCTCAATACCTGCTCTCTCTTGCCCCTTCTCTATACCCGTTACATAGATGACATCTTTTTTATATGGCCCCACGGGGAAGCCAATTTGACCTCTTTTATCTACTCATTTGAACATTTTTCCCCCTCCATCTCATTCACTCACTCCGTTTCTGATAAAGATATAACCTTTTTAGATGTTAATATCACCATAGACAAAGGTAGTTTGGTCACCTCCATATACACAAAGCCAACCAATCCCCAACAATATCTCCATTTCAGCAGTTGTCACCCGCCACACATTATGAAGTCTATTCCACGTTCCCTTTCACATCGTATCCATAGAATTTGTAGCAATATTCAGGACAAACGACACCAGATTAGTCAACTGAAAAATAAATTTCTTGAACGAGGCTACCCCCAACATCTTCTTGATAAGCGTATCATCCCGGCTGGAATCATTCATACACCTCGAAATAATTGCATTTCCGATAATAATAGCCCCTTCCTCACCACCACATACTTTCCCACAATTAATAAGTTACGCTTAGTCATCAAGTAACTATTCCTTCTCCTGTCATCCTCTCCGACCACTTCCAATATTTTCACCAAATCACCCCGGATTTCCTTTAGATGACCCCCCACTCTGGGCAATATCTTCTCCCATAGAAGTTTTAAACGTTCCAGGCCTGCACCTGACACTTTTGGCACAAAGCAATGTGGCAGAAGGAAATGCCTCACCTGTCCCATCATCAATCCTGACAGCCATTTCATCCTGACAGTGAACAACCATTCATACCCTCTCTCCTTTGCTAGTTCCTGCACTTCCAGCAATTGCGTTTATCGTCTGGACTGCACACAATGTGACTCATTCTACGTGGGCCTGACTTCCACGTCACTTAGCCTCCGTATGAATGGTCACAGGTCATCCGTTGGTCAACGCAAGCAGCTGCCTGTTGCCACCCACGCCAATCTCCATAACCTTCCCTTCAACGATTGCTTCAGGGTTAAAGTATTAAGAAAAATCTCAAATGATGACACCCAGACCACTTTAAGGGCTTCAGAGGAAGCCTTCATTTGGTTATTGGGTGCAAGAAATTCCCCTGGTCTAAATTTAATCAGATGATTTTTTTTCCCTCGTTTAATTTTAGTTTTATGTTTTTTTCCTTTCCTTTCTCTTTTTTACTTTTCTCCTCCCTTTTACTTAAATATTACTTTTATAATTTTACTTACTCACAGCCTAAACTGGTTCACGTTGGTAAGGTGGCTGCACTGCGTGTCATTGTATCGCGCCAGTTTACATCGGCCAGTGGACGCATTTACGTCTCCGTTCCTTCATTCTTTCTCCTTTTATTTTCTTTTTTTCTACTCTCCTGAAGACGGCAAGACGCCAAAATTATCGAGATTCGTGAGTGTTCGTCCTTTTTCTTGTGTTCTCTAGCTGTAACTTTAATTATATATATATACATATACATGATCAAACCACAATAAGAAATGGGAAAACAAGACTAAGATCTTTCAACCGTAACAAGCGGTCTTCGTCAGAGTCAAAAACCCAACTGAAACACTAGATGCAATAGGTTTTTAACTCTGACGAAGACCGCTTGTTACGGTTGAAAGATCTTAGTCTTGTTTTCCCATATCTTATTGTGGTTTGATCATTGATTGTTATTTCACGTGTTTATGTGAAATCTTTTTGTATACATATACATATACATATGTATATATATCAATGTTCATACTACAATCAAAAATGGGGAAAAAAAAGACTAAGATCTTTCAACCGTGAAAGATCTTATTCTTTTTTTTCTATTTCTGATTGTTGTTTGAACATTGGTTGTTGTTTCACATGTTTATTGTGAAATCTTGTTAAGTACTCGTATATACATGCAAGTTTTCTTAATATTAATGCTACACATTTTTTTATTCAATTTTCCCACCTTTTTCACATAGGTACTCCATATATTAGGAACAAGATACACAAGTTCACCAAAATGTTTACTAGTATACACCGACATGGTTTAGTCTCCCTCAAACAGGAGGTGAATTTTATTTGGCTTTTGACTAAAAAAGAAGAAGGAGATGAAGGGAAACATTCTGTAAAAAAAAGGGAATTGTAAATAAAAGAGGAAAAACTGTAACAAATAATGTTTAAAAAAATATATTTTTTATTTTTCAATCTTTAATATCTTTCTTCTTAATCGGCTCTTGTTTATCATTACCTTCAAATTTAGCAAGTACGTCACCATTTTTTCTTTTTTTTACCATTTTTTAATTATATAGACTGTGGGTACATTGGTTTTCTCGGACTCATGTTGGTAAAATCTTCCTCTACTTCTTGTCCATTTCCATCTCTCAGTTGGTAATTCACACGTAGAGTGAATAGAATCTTGATATAGTGAACTTCATTGGATCAATTTTTCGTGTAACCTCTTTCAAATGGTTCGAATTTTTCTAATTTTCCCTTTTGCGTTGAAAGTAAATTTATCATGTTTAACTTTTAATGTTTCACGTCTCCGTTTAAAATCATTAGTGACAATTTTCAGAATTTCCTCCTCATTCTCTCCTTTTTTTGCTTTACTGGGTGCCATTACAACGATTTAATGATACGTGTTATTGTACTGTTGCATAATCTTTATGAAGAAATCAATAAATCTGTATGATCCTTGAAGGGAGAATTGTTTTAACGTTTTTCTACTTAGAGTTCTATTAAATATTTCCACAGTTGAGGCCGTCATAGTATAGAATGTTCTATAGTGAATTATTCTTTTGACTAAGCTCTTGAAAGTTCTTGTTGAAAAACTCCCTTCCAAGACAGGTGAGATGATTTCTGAGACAACCATCATGCATCACTAGAACCGGTCCCTGATTCTGACACATTCCTCCTAATGTTTTTTTTTTCGTCAACTAGTAAGCCGTAGCCCAAGTCACTAGCCGGTATACATGAACGGGTCCAAAGTGAAGAGCACAGCCATTCTGAAACAAACAATAGAGAATAAACGTTTCTGTGGTGCATGACGTTATAAGCATGTAAAGTGTATTACTTATACTTACCTGCCTCTTCTTTTCTTAGCATTAAATCAATAGGTTTAAAACAAGAAAAAAGATGAGACCAGTAAATTTATTTTCAATAAGAAATACACAATGGTCATATTTTCATTTGCAGGGAACATTCTGTATTTGTTTACGTTATCAACAACTGATTTTATCTTTTCATAGACACATTATATCTTGAATATAATGTCATTAATGCTCATATTTTTCACAAATGGTAGGCATTTCAGCATTATAGACACATAATAGAAGAGCAACCAGTTCATAACAGTTGCAAGTTTTACATTTATACATTTCTTATGCGACCTATTCTCATGATTGGGGCACCCATAAGAACTACATAAATTGGTAAGCAATAAGTCATCAATCTGTGGGCAATTAAATTAATCACTGTTCTACTTATAATTTATCAAAAAGTTTGCTCTATTCCTGGGTTTTTGCAAAGAATGAATGTTATTTCGGAAGATTACATTCAATATCGTCTATTCACCTCGTCAAAGTTAACTTCATCTTCCCGATCCCAGTCTAATCCATAGCAGCGACTCTGCACCCACAAGTTCGTTTTATTGTCGTTATTTACACTAGAGGGTGTTTTAAAGAAAAACTGTCTGATGTTGAGTTGTCCCTTTAACAGTAGATGTTGTGCATGATATTTCCTTTCTTAGGAATGCTCCCTCCTCCAACCTGAAGTCGTTGATTTCCAATGCTGCAAAAGGCTCTATGTCGGTGTGCTCCAGCTATAGAAAAAAACCAATGAGTTTTTCACGAAACAATTATTAGTTGGAATGATCATTGTAAGAATGAGAGAGAGGGATAAAACAAATATGAAAGCATTATACATACCGACTATTTTTCTCCTTTCTCTTTCCTCACCTCCTCCTCCTCAGCAGATGATTTCCATGTTTTTATGTCATGAAATACAGTCAATTATCCAACGAAATATGTTTAAACAAAGAACTGCTTCCAAATTTTACAAATATGTATATATGTATGCTTACTTATCCTCGGTTGTCTTCAGAGCGACTCACATCTTTTTACCTGATGACGAGGCAGTCAAAATATAGTAACGAATTTTTGTGATTCCTTTTATGTGTGTTCTTTTTGTGAATTTAGTTTATGTATATATGCATATAATCCGTATACAAGCACGTTAAACTTACACGATCACTCTTGTGTCTTTTATTACTCTAAAGTAGGACTTTTGTCCAATAATTTATAAATATGAAATCGGTGCTTTGTTAAAACTTAATACAAACACTCGTAAAACGATCAATATTTCAAGGAGTGGTTGTTATCAGGGTATATATATATATATAACGTAGTAGCTACGTAATGTAATAAATATATGGTTTCTCTCTCTTCCTGCCGTCTTGCCTCTCAATACGGCAAGAAAACCGAAATGATCCAGAATCATTAATCTTATTCTCTTTTTGTGTTTTCTAGTTGTAACTTTAATTATAAATATATATATATATATATATATATATATATATATATATATATATATATTGTAAACAGGAAAACGATCCAAAAGGACAACAAAAGTTTCACGATGAATCAAAAACACAGAACTAAGGGACAAACACACTTACTCTCTCTAATTTTTGGTTGAACCGTCATCAGGAGAGTTGAGAAAGGGACCTCAACTGTCGCTTCACAAGTGCACTTGGTGTCCCTTTCTCAACTCTCCTGATGACGGTTCAACCGAAAATTAGAGAGAGTAAGTGTGTTTGTTCCTTAGTTCTGTGTTTGTGATTCATCCTGAGACGTATATATATATAAGAAGTTTTCACATAAACACGTGAAATAACAATCATGATCAAACCACAATAAGAAATGGGAAAACAAGACTAAGATCTTTCAACCGTAACAAGCGGTCTTCGTCAGAGTCAAAAACCCAACTGAACACTAGATGCAGAAAACATCTGGTGAGGAGTTGAGAAGAGTGGGAGGGAAGAGTGGTATTTTAAGTGGTATTTTAGTCCTTTCCTGCGCTTTCACCCTTTTAAATACCACTCTTCCCTCCCACTCTTCTCAACTCCTCACCAGATGTTTTCTGCATCTAGTGTTCAGTTGGGTTTTTGACTCTGACGAAGACCGCTTGTTACTAAACAAATTTGATTTAGGTTTTAAGTAACTAACCTTAATGTTTTAGGATTAATAATAAATTCGGAGGAAAGTGATTCCTCTCATAATGCAGCACTAATACCACCAACGGGTTAACTTGAAACAAAGTAGAAAATAAAACTCCAGTTTGGTTAATAGCACTCTCCCCACCGCCACTACTGCTAATAAGCTATTTACAAAATAATAATACCAAAATAGTAACAGGAAGTTTAAAAAACTGCGTTATTGAGCTATAGAAATTGACCACGTTGAATGCTATAATATGTTCTGCTGAGAACATAATTCGTCTTGTATATTTTGTTGGCTTCCACATATTTAATATTAAATTGACAAATACTGCCATAGATTGATTTATCGATAAACAGCGTATGTTGTGTCTCGGAATAAACCAACAGTCAGTTTGAGTAGCGTAACATTAAATTCTAGCATAAACTCACCGTTGTGAAATAGTGTGTTGGATCATCCCATAAGTCCTGTACTCTTCGCCCCTATATTCCTCGAAAAATCATGATCAAAATGTTGTATACCATTAAATACAAATCTGAACATTCGCTCAAATTTTTATACTTGAATGCTGCCATACTAATTTAGCTTAATTGTCTTCAAACATAATGCCAAAAAAAGGGTTACCAAGTCTACAAAGTGGTTGGTTTTACTTTCACTTTTTCTCTAAAGATCTGAGGTTTTAACTGTGTTTCTTTTATCTGTGTGTTCTTCTTCTATAACTTTAAACTCGTATTGTGTTCAGTTTGGATCGTCTCTCTGATTTTAAATATATATATATATATATAACAAAACACTTTTTCTTTTTCTCGGAGTTTGGTCAGGGTAAATATATGGAATCACCTTTTTGCCGTCGTTTCGTCTTTATTTCAAGACATCCTCAGGGCTATAAACCACCAAAAAAACAATAAACAATGGGCATTTGTCATTTCTACTTTAGAAACATCATAAACAAATTGAAAAAAGAACTTTCTGAAGGCTGGGTTCTGTTACATTACAACAACCGTTAACTGTCATTACAATGTGCTGTTCCAAGCGACATATTATTGAAACACTGTTTTTTTTTAGTACAATCATATATATATATATACACATATATACATATACACATATTATAATATATATCTATTATAATATGTATCACCATAATATATATCTATAATACAATTATAATACATTATTATTTATAAATCCATAAAAATATAAACTAGATAACATTGCATCTTTAACTATATATGATGGAATATAAATCCTACTTAAATTGTCTGTATCTGTTTTTCTATTGCAAGTATTATTAGTATTTTTGATATGTATCATTTCTTTGATCAATCTTTTATTGTATGAAGTTTCATAATCTAAAATTGATGCATTCTCAAATTGAAATGTGTGTTGATTTTTAATTGCATGGGAAGCTAGGGCACAAAATTTTTTTTTATTTTTAAAATTTGATTTCTGTAATGCTACTCTATCTTTTAGATATTGTTTGGTTTGACCTATTTATACATTATTGCAAGGAATAGAATATATTATATTGCTTTTAATTAGTTTGTTGATAGGTGATTTGGTGTTCGTAAAAATGCATGTATTTAATTTTTTCTTTACTTTTTTTTTTTTTTTTTTATTTAGGTTGATAAGTGCATCGTCTACTTGGACATTAGCACTGTCTCATTTTGTTCAGTTCTTTAGTTCCTCATATTTTATTATATAAATTTATTTCCTTCAGGAATGATGTCACTTCGTTGGAATATTTATTGTCAGGGGCTAGTGCTATTATTAACTTTGATGGTATGCCTGCAGACATCCTTTCTTGTTCTAATTGTGGACATTCTTCAATTAAGTGAGCCACCGTCAATATTTCCTTACATTTTGGGCAAGAGGGTCTTTGCTCTTTCGATAACAGGTAACTATGTGTAACTCGTGTGTGACCTATACGTAGGCGGTTTAATATCACATTCGTTTCTCGATTTCCTGATCCAGTGTTCATTATTGTCCCTATGGATCCCATTATTTTTCGAAGTTGGGTGGTTTCTTTATTCCATTCCGTTTTCCATCCTGTCCATATTGTCTTTATAATGTTTTTCTTGATGTCATTCGGCCTCACAGCTATTATACTCGTATTTCCAGTTTCTCTGTTAGTTGCTTCTTTTGCTGCTTTATCTGCTCTTTCATTTCCTTCGATACCAATATGGCTTGGTATCCAGGCAAATGACACCTGCTTTTTCCTAATATTTAGGTCATGGAGGCATTCAAATATCTTAATAATTATAGGATCTTTCAAATTTTGTTCTTTTAGGGCTGTCAATGCCGACCTGGAATCTGAAAGAATCAAATACTTTAAGTCTGATTCTGTATGGCAATAATTGATTGCTTTGTATAAGGCTATTAGTTCGGCTGTATAAACACTGGTTGCAGGAGGTAGGACCCATGACCTCTGTGAGTTATCTACATATATCGCACAGCCCACTCCAGCTGGGGTGCGAGATCCATCTGTATATATGTGTTTATGTTCTCTATATTCATTTAGCAACGCTTTGAATAGATCTTTATAAATATGCGGTGAAGTGTCAAATTTTGGATATCTTCCTAGATCTAAATTTATATTCGCCTTTGGAAAGAGCCAGGGAGGATGGTTTGAATCTTCACAAGGAAGAACCTTCATTTTTTTGATGGCGAATTTCTTCATCAGTTCTCTCCCTCTGACGTTTAATGGTCGAGTCCGGGTCTGAAGACGAGAATATTGGTCAAATTCATTCTCGTTTAAGAAGTCGCTATGGAGAAAGTGGCTAGGCTTTGATCTTAGACCTTCAACATAAGTAAGGGTTAGCATATCTCGTCTGTATTTCTGGGGCATACTCCCTGCTAACATATACAGTGAATTAGATGGGCTCGTTCTGAAGGCTCCTAGTGCTAGACGTAGTCCTTGTGCAATAAGAGAGTCCAAAGGTTTCAGCCAAGATGGTCTGGCTGAACCATACACTTGACTTCCATAGTCGATCCTCGATCTAATCATTAAGTTCACTACTTGGATTAAGCAGCCTTGGTCTGCACCCCACTTAATGTTGGATAGCACTTTTAAAAGATTGAGTGATTTTTTACTTTCAGCAATTAATGCATTGATATGGGCACGCCATCTTAAACGTGTGTCTAGTACTATACCCAAGAAACGATGTGTTTGTTTATATTCAATTCTTGATTCACCTATAAACAAACTTGGTACAGAATGTGGTTTTCGTTTTCTGCAAAAGTGTATGGACACTGTCTTAGATTCTGAAAAAATAAATCCAACGGATTTAGCTCTATCTATAACAATATTTATTGCATCTTGCATTTGGTTTCCCATACACTGTATGTTTTCTCCACTTATAAATAGGCATAGATCGTCAACAAAGAGAGACCTCATTATTTTTGTTGGTAACCTGTCAGCAATTCCATTTATTGCTATAAGAAAGAGGGTCGTGCTAAGTACAGATCCTTGAGGAATTCCTGTCTCTTGCTTTTTTTCCTTAGACAGGGAGGATCCAATTCTTACTCGAAAACTTCGATTATTCAGAAAACTCTTAACAAATTCGAGAAGATTCCCTGAAATTCCCCAATATTCCATTTTATTTATTATTGTCTTTGTTTTGGTCGTGTCGAAAGCTTGTTTTATATCAAAGAAAACTGCCAAGGTGTGTTCTCGATTTAGGAAAGCATTTTGGATATTCTTCTCCAAGAGTGCAAGTTGGTCAATGGTGTTGTAACCCCTTCTAAATCCTGCTTGATACATGCTGAGGAATTTATGATTTTCAAGCAACCACATAAGTCTCCTGTTTACCATGCTTTCAAGCAATTTTCCTAGGCAACATGTTAAAGAAACTGGTCGATAACTGCTTGGGTCACTTCTATCTTTTCCTTCTTTTGGAAGGGGGATGATCACTGCTTTCTTCCACTGTTTTGGGTAGTTGCCAGTTTTCCATATACGGTTGTATAAAAGAAGTAACCTTATCTTACCTTTATGCGGAAGGTTTCGAAGGAAGGCATAAGGGATCTGATCTATTCCTGGAGTTGTATCTTTAGTCCTAAGTAAGGCCCATCGTAATTCATTCATGTTAAAAGCAACATTGCACCTCTTCAGGGTTTTTAGATCTACTACAGCTTTGTTGTAAATTCTGTTATGATTACTGTTTTCAGATCTTGGTATGTTTAATTTCATTCGAGTGCCACAAACAGATGCAAAATAATCTCCAAGGACTTCTGCAACTATGGCCTCTTTGGCGTATATATGTCCATTTACATTTAGTATTGGTATAGCCGATGGTCGGTGTTTACCACTGATGAGCTTAAATTTATTCCAGATCTTCTTTCGTGGTGTTGAGCGGGTCATAGACGAAACAAACTCAATCCAGGATTTTTTCTTCGCTTGTGTCATCACTTGACGTTCTTTCGCTCGGCACCGTTTAAATTCTATCAAGTTTTCAGTGGTGGGAGTTTTCTTAAATCTGTTAAAAGCTCTTTTTTTTGATCTGTTGACTTCACTGCATTCACTGTTCCACCAAGGTACTGAGTTTCTTATAACAGAACCCTTTGTTCGTGGGACTGTCAATTCTGCTGTCGAAAGTATTGAAGCTGAAAAAGCTGCGACATCATCATCAATATCACCTGTGAGCTCTGGTACGCTGAAGATTTGCATATATTTTTTCCAGTCGGCTTCATCAAGTTTCCATCGTGGGTATCTACGAAGTATACCTTGACTAGAGCCTAAGGTTATGATTATAGGGAAGTGATCACTTTGATATAATTCTTCAGTTTCCCAATGACTAGTAAGACACACAGATGCAGATGCAATACTAAGATCAATAGCACTTAGGGATCCAGTGGCAGCACTAAAATGAGTCGGCTGACCGTCATTGAGAAGACATAAGTGTGTATCGTCTAGTAGGTCTTCAAGATCTACTCCCTTTTGACAAGTTCGTCCTGAGCCCCACCATATGTTATGGCAATTAAAGTCACCTAATAATATTCTTGGTGTTGGTAACTGATTAATTAGTGAACGAAGATCTTGTAGACTCCAGCTTGAGTCAGGGTGATAAAAGGAACAGACTGTCAGTGGTATTGGATACATTAATTTTACTGCTACTGCTTGTAATGGTGTGTTTAACTTTATTTCTTTGCTGGGTAGATTGTCTTTGAGGAAAATAGCTACACCTCCATGTGCCCGTCCCCTTTCTACAGGGTGTACATCTTTCCGGAAAGATTTGTAGCCCCGTAGGATAAAATTCTGTCCAGGTTTTAAATGAGTCTCTTGTATACACAGTCCTAATGGATTGTGTTTTTCCAGTAGATGTCTGAGGTCTAGTTGCCCGTTAGTTAAGCCTCTTATGTTCCATTGCAAGATTACATTATGAGATACACCTTTAGCCATTTATTGTTGAAATTTCTGTTCTATTCCCTTATCCTTTCCTTTCTTCTTCTTGCTTTTTGTTCGTTCTGTTTGAAACAATTTTTTTTCCAAGTTCTCATTTTGTATGTTTTTACTCTCATGGGGAACTTCTGGTGAAGAACGACTCCCAAGAGATTGCTGAGAAGAGGGACTACAGCTTGATTGTAGTCTCTTTTTTAATGCCATTGAGGTGTTACAACACCCTATGTCAACTTTCTCGTGAAAAGGTTCTAGTTGTTCAGTGTTATTTTTGTTTTGTCGATCCACATTTTTTCCGTTTTCTTCATCTACTTTTTTACCTTTCAGGGTATTATTCGTCGGTAAGTCATCTTTTACTGGCATAGAGTAACTTTTTGACACCTTCTGAGCAAATGAAACAAGTGGTTTTACATATGAAGGACTAGTTACTAAACTCTTTGCTTCCCTATATGATAACTTGTTCACAATCTTCACTCTTTGAATTTCTCTCTGGTAAATGAGTTCTTGGCATTCTTGTGACCTGGAGTAATGCTCACCTTTGCAGTTTACGCATGTTGGGGGCATTACACATGGTGTTTGGTCATGTTTTGGCCTTCCACAGTTACAAGTTTCATAAACGTCACGACATCGAATTGCGATATGCCCAAACTTAAGACATTTAAAGCACCTCATTGGAGGTGGAATATAAGGCCTCACTTTAAGGTTATAGAAGGCCACACTTATTTTCTCTGGTAACACTGGGGTGTTGAAGGTAAGGATGATGTTTGGTGTATTCAACACCATTTCTCCTACTTTCTTAGTAATTATTTTGACACCTACTACTCCCTGTGATGCTAGTTCTTCTTCTATTTCCTCTGCTGTGCAATTCAATAGGTCTCTACAAAAGATAACTCCTTTAGAGGTATTAAGTTGTTGATGTGGTTCGACTTCCACAGCAACATTGCCTAGTAAAGTGAGGTTCAAAAGCTTTGTTGCTTGGGAATCACTAACAGCCTCTACTAGCAGTGTGCCACTTCTTAATTTTCTTATGTTGCCAACTTTCCCAATAATTCCTGTAATACTTTTGTGTATAAAGAAAGGTGAAGTGTTATGGAACGTTCCATCTTTCTTTTTCACAGTTAAAAAACGAGGAATTTTTCCTGTTGGAATTATTTCATTATTTACATTCATACTACTTTTAATTTTTTTATTTAGGTTAGCATTCTTAGTTTCTACTATATTGCTGTATTCATCATTTGAACCTGCTGATTCCTGACTCTCTCTGCTTATGCTTCTCTTTTTGGTATTTATTGAACCAAGCATATCTCCAGGTTTCATTTCTAAGTAAATCAATTATTCCTTAAAATATAATATAACTTCTAGAATATTCTATGCAGGTAGAATAAACAAATATTAAAACAGAAACAGGTAGTAATATTAAATGTGAAATTAAATCTTAATAATAGATTCGTATATAAAGGTCTACTGTCTTCCGACAAAGTCTTCCCTGTTTTATCTTTTAAACGGCTATGTAGATGATAACAAATCACTCACCTTATAGTCTAAGGTATTTAAGAGAAATGCGATGGTATCAAACTGCCTCTAGAAATCCATAATCTTAAAGAAAGGGAAAGAGCAATTTAATGTGAAGTTACTAGATACTTCTTAGTGTATCAGGTAACTTCTCACACTCAAATAAACAGTGATACACTTTTTAAAGTCAATTTTTGTAGAGCGCACTATCATACAACAACCACTTGTTCAATCCAGCACCTGTTTTTCTCTTCTTTACTTTATATGTTACTAGCAAACGTACCCGTCTTTGACGGAATCAAAAATTCTATTATACTTGGTATTCCAAAATATCAATATTAGTATTATACTAATACTACAATTAGAAGTTATAGAATAGTAGAAAATACCATTATTAGTACAGTGCTAAACAAATGCCTCTGTATACAAACATTAGATTTTAAGTTTGACATACACAAATCTACAATCAATGTTTCAGCTTTATATGTCTTATGGTGACAATATTTTGTGGACAAACCGACAGACAGAAATTATTCTAAGGGTACATGTGGCTACTCTGAAGTATGAAACGTAAAGAAAACTTGAAATGAGTTAGTTCTAATTAACGTGCTCCCAGTCATAAGCTAGCACGCAAGCCACTGGGCTACTCTGGTTCCATACCTTACTTTATTACCAGTGTTTATATTACGCAAATATTAAATTAAAAAAAAAATTTTGTTGTATTTATTTATAATACATTTGCACTACTGTCATCGGCGAGCAAGCAAGCTACTGGCTACCCTGGCTAGATCCCTTTACTTTATTACCATTTTTTATATTATCCACATTTTAAATTCAAAAAAATATTTGTTTGTTACATTTATTTATAATACATTTGCACTACTGTCATCGGCGATCACGCAAGCCACTGTGCTACTCTGGTCCCATACCTTACATTATTACCAGTGTATTTATTAAGCAAATATTAAATTAAAAAAAAGTTTACAGTTATATATAATACATAGCAAACGTACCCGTCTTTGACGGAATCAGAAGTTCCGTCAATTTTGGTATTCCAAAATGTCATGAAAAATTATAGAACAGTAGAAAATACCATTATTACTACAGTGTTAAACAAATGCCTCTAAACACACTACATTAGCTGTCTGTCCTTCAGGTTCATGGTAGAAGAAAGAGTTGAAACCTCTGACCCTTGAGCAAGTAAACTACATTTGACCATGTGAGAAAAACTTGGTTTCGCTACCTTGTATTCCTGCGTTAGATGAAGTCTCCCTTTGCGACTTAGTTAACGTCATTGCGAAATAGACTCTGACCGGACTTTGCAATCATTTCAACGTAAACAGACAATGGCTCGGAATCAATGGTATGAGTGGTATACACACAGACTCCCCAATACCACATCCAGTCATTATGTACGCCTCTATGGCATATCTGTGTAGAGCACGAACTCAGAGTCGTGTCCCGTTGCACAGTTTTGGGGCACTCATGTTTCGTAACATGAAGTTTGTTACTGCTACTAAATTGCAGCATGATTGGTTCTCCAATCCCATTTTACTCATGAGCAGGCAGTCCAGGAGAAATAAATTCAGAGTCAAGAAATTCAATTAGATAATGAACTGCTTCTTCATCACTAATCCAATCTCTTTACTGACTTGTAAGGTCTTTCCTCGGTATGATATACCGTAAGAACTTGTTTGTTGATTTCTCCTACCTGTCCGTATTAAGAGTTGAGAATTGCTCGTTTACAAAACTATTTATTCATAATAGATAGTATATCCTCAACTCTGGGAAACACTATTTCAAAGATGTCAAATACGCAATATATTCATATGCTCCAATGAAATTAAAATCAACTAACAATACCTACTTGCTTCACCTGTGTATTTTCAAAACAAACTTGTCTGTGCAGTTAGGAAAATACGCTTAAAGCCCTATAACTTCGTTTCTGTATTTAATTATGAATCTATTTAAAGCCCATATTTTAAGTTAGGCATACACAAATCCAGTGTCAAAGTTTCGGCTCACCATGTCTTATGGTGGCTGAGTTTACTTGTGACAAACGTTTTTGCTTTGAACGTCCATAACTTCGCTTCTACGTTGAATTTCCAAATAATTCAGAGCCTATATTTTAAGTTAGACCTACACAAATCTACTGTAAAAGTTTCAGCTTTATATGTCTTATGGTAGCTGAGTTTACTTGTGACAAAGTTTTGCGGACAAACAGACAAACCGACAAACCGACAAACAGACAAACCGACAAACCGACAAACCGACAAACCGACAGAAATTTTTCTAAGGGTGGATTCGGTTTCTCCAATGTATGAAACGTAAAGAAAACTTGAATTGAGTCAGTTCTAAGCAATGTACAGACAAAATCATTATTTTATTTATATAGATTTTAAAGTTAGCTTCCTTAAGTATTTTTCCAATCTGTTCTGTCAGTCCTTTCACATACGAGTATGTCACTGATCTATACTGTGGTGAGTTGGTGAGGCCATTATTACTGGAGTGCTGATTTATTTCATTACCTTCTTCAGTGTTTAAGTCCGGTCTTATATTCCTATTAGCGTCTATCTGTGGAGTTATTTCATTATGGTTACTAACTGTTGATCGTATTATTTTATTTATTAAATGGTGCGGGTAATTGTTTTGTTTCAATAGATTTTTTACTATATTTAAATTTTTCTTTATAAATTGATTATCACATAAATGTATGGCTCTATATTTCAATGCTAATGCAGTGTTAATTTTGTGTTTTAGAGGGTGGTGGGATAAAAAATTTAGGTATCTATCAGATTTTTGTGAAACAGATTACCAAAGGCATTTTAATCAAATTAAAATAGTACAAGATCGGAAAGTAAATGATTTAATAAAATAACGTGTAGGTTGCAATAACGGGAATAGATCATGGGTGGTTAATTTAACAGACACAGAGTTTCCAGAAAGTGTAGTACATACTCTTAGCTTTGGGCCAAAATTTGGTGTTCCTTACACATACTGGTATAACGATTTTCCAACCAGCCAAATTATTGCAGACATTGAAAGTATTATCACTGAAATTCCAGATAAAGTTTTATAGTTCTTGTGGACTGTTTCTTAAATTTAGTATATATATATATATAGAAAAAGATTTCACATAAACACGTGAAACAACAATCAATGATTAAACCACAATAAGAATGGGAAAACAAGACTAAGATCTTTCAACCGTAACAAGCGGTCTTCGTCAGAGTCAAAAACCCAACTGAAGGGTTTTTGTTGTCAATTTTTGCTGTCAGTTTGGTTTTTGACTCTGACGAAGACCGCTTGTTACGGTTGAAAGATCTTAGTCTTGGTTTCTCATTCTTATTGTGGTTTAATCATATATATATATATATATATATAAACAATGTTTCACAATAAACACGTGAAATAACCATCAATGTTTATACAGTCAATATTGTGTAATTGTGTCAATATTGTATACACAATAAAAAAATGAAAAAAAAAGACTAAAATCTTTCAACTGTAACGGATGAAAGTACTTAGTCTTTTTTCAGATTTCTTCTTGTGGTTTGACCATATATATATATATATATATATAAATATATACCTTATTTGTTCTTACAAATTGATAGCATCTCCAAGATACCATGGGTGGGGTTAAAGTTTGCGGAGTGTAAACATTTGTAGAATGAAAATAATTATCTAGAAATAATTCTGAACTGAAACCACAAAACAGTTTTAGGCCTCATTAGTTGTGCAATCCGTAATTGTGTGGTATTTATCCATTTTACCTCAGAATATTTTAGGTATGTCGATGAAAATCATTATTTTTGATCAACATACCATTTTCATACTTTTAAACTTTATTTTCGCCTATATAATTGGTAAAAATAAAGGAATTATAAGGAATTTTAAATCGGCAATTGTTTCAGATTCGTTATTAAACTTTGCATACCAAAAAAATTGGTTTAAACAATGCTATATTGGATGACAATATAGAATGATGTATACTTCATTAAACTTCCATTTAAATTTAAAATTTACTTTTTTTAAAGTGAATGATCGGAGTGGTACACAGAAGGTTCTGCAAAAGGCACCATTTATAGAATATTCCAAATTTTATCAATTTCGAATAATTTTAACATATGCATAGAATGTGTAAAACATTTATTCATTGACAATGACCATTGGAATAGAAAGTTGTATGGTCTTATTAGAACATGTAAAAGAGAAAGAAGAATCAAGGAAGTCCTTGAATAGATAGTTCGTGCATGAAATTTATTACAAAAATCAATACTTAGAAAGAACAATATAAAACAATATATAATATATAATTATAAAGACAATATAATTGTATATTATATAATTATGTAATATATAAGTATATATTATATAATTATATAATATATAAATAAATATAATATAATATATAAGTATATATTATATAATTATATGGTCAATATTTTGAAGAACAGTTCGAAATATTGAGAATTCTCAGGAATCAATATTTTGTATTGATTGATAACGTTCTGTTGAACGTTAACAACAGTCGGTCTAATATAGAACATATTATTTATTCTATAAATAATAGGACACATTTATAGAATCTGTTCTATAAAAAAAAATACGTACAAGTAAATATATATATTTACTTGTACGTATATATATATATATATATATATATTATGTACAAGTAAATAAATTACTAAATTGTGCATCTTTTACAATTTAGTAATTTGTAAAAAAATACTAAATCATTTTTACAAATAATTATTTTATTTGTATAATTTTTTATTCAAAGAAAATCCTGAAGAGTGATGTTTCATAAAATTAAGCTAATGATAACATTTAATTAACTATTTATACAAAGTAATTTGTAAAAAAATACTAAATCATTTTTACAAATAATTATTTTATTTGTATAATTTTTTATACAAAGAAAATCCTGAAGAGTGATGTTTCATAAAATTAAGCTAATGATAAAATTAAATTAAGTATTTATTATGAGAGCAGTACATCAGCGAGGTTAATAAGATCAATATATAAATGAGAATAAATATAATAGGTACTCATGATTTAAAGAAAACATAACTATTCTAGAATATAAAAAGCTCGTTAAAAACAGACAGCCCAAAATAAGTGTTAAATAGGATTAGTGACACCACTACGAGATTAATCCTGTTATGATCCATTAGTCAGGTAATGGCGCGGTGCACCAAAGGACCATAAAATTCAATTACATGAAACAAAAATCTTGAGTGGCCTACACTCAACTTACTATAAGTAAATATAATAACAAATTCGTTTAAAAACAAATGTTTGTTTTGTTTAATGAGGAAACGCATATATATTACTCAAGTATATATCATTTGTTGATTTAGATATAATCATTTTATCAGTTAAAGAAACTTAAGGTCATTTATCAATCTCAAATGTTATTAAAATTACTAAACTGAGGGTCTAAATCTCGTGGTAACCATACATCTCGCGTACTTGACATGCTAACAATATTAACATCTTGTCACTAAATTGAACTTCAGATATTAATTGCTTAATGACTTTCATAAATGTTCCCTTACTTCTATATTATTAGGTACGATTTGACAAAGTCATTACCCCCTCCAATCAGTTTCTAATTCTTCTAAACACACAGTTTGCATTCTTTGTCTGATGTCAAATTCAGCTTCCATTCATAGTAGTTAAGTAGACTATAGATGGATGGATGGAAGAACTATGGATAAACGTTATCCATATAATTCTAATCTCTCCCTGAAGGTATTGTATTCTTTACTAATGCAAGTTCCGTTGGACTGAGCTTGATTTATTTGTCAGTTCCACTCCTATAAAAGGTGAGGTGTGAAGTTCCAAAAATAGGGCACTATCCTGAGAATATCCTTGTGTGTTCGTTACTGTGGCAGATACAATACTGACACTAATTATTCTTTTACCATGTTACTGTTATATATTCTATGTCTTGATTTTTTTAAACAAATTATTAACGAGTGAAAATGTTGTAAAATGTAAATTCATATTTTATTTTTATATCATCTTCAATTATGTTTTCTATGCTCAAATTAATTTCCAGACAATTCTGTGGGACACCGAAAATGAATCCCGTACAAGTAAGTGAGAGAATTAGAACAGATGTGTAAGAAATTTACAAAAGCTAAAACTTACACAAATTGTTTAATGATGCTTATTTTAAAGGACTGTCTCATAAATACACGAATATTCCTATGAAAAAGGTTTTAAATAAAGACCGAAACGTTGGCAATGAGAGTTTAATTTGAACCTGAAGAACTGACCTAGTCCCGATAAACTTTAGTTTTGTTTCTATTCCACGGTCGATACTTTTATCAATATTTATATATATATCAAGATTTCACAATAAACATGTGAAATAACAATCAATGATCAAACCAAGGAAAAAAAAAGAAAAAGATCTTTCAACTGCAACAAGCTGTTTTCGTCAGAGTCAAAAACCCTACTGAAACACTAGATGCAGAAACATTATGGTGAGGGGTTAAGGGGGGGAAGAGTGTTATTTTAAAAGGGTGTAAAGTGCAGGAAAGGACAATAGTCCAGGTAGGGATGTTTAGAGTAACAAACGAGTACAGTAAAAAAAAAGTAAAAAACTATCCGCTAGCTGTCTTAGAAGAGGCTATTGCCCTGCTTTGGTAAAGGATTTATGTCGAAAACTTTAGTTTTTATAGATAATAGTTGAAGAAAAGATATGAACTACAGTTGACCCTCGAGTTTCAGTACTTCAAGAAACTGTACTTTTTTTTCTTCCGAATAGCATAAATTATCGTCCGAGTATTAGTAATTCACAATGAGCGCAGAGTGGGACCGAGTAGCCTAGGCTACTCCAATTTCGCTATCTTAAGCAAACTATACGTTTATTGTGCATAAACAAAATTATTATTTCTTATTTCAATGAATTATAAACATAAATTAAGTGCATCCACCTGTATTTGATGACAGTGTTACCAATTTCCGGACCTGTCTCGATCTCTATTAGTACACGTAAATTCTAGTGTGGAGTGTATTTATAAAAAGAACTATCAATATGACAAAATAAAGCAATGTAGTAAATTAATGTACATAGTTAAGTAAGTGCTGGTGAAATTAAAAATATGCCATACATGCTTTATGATGGTCACAACCAATCATCAGAAAGTAAATCATCAAGATGTTATTGCTAAAATTAGTTGTTTATAATTATAATAGAATTTTTATAATGGTAAAGAAAGTGAAGTTTATAATAATGGTCACAAAATAACTTTATAATAATTTTAAGAGTTTATAATAATTAATATGTTTTGTCTTCAGTCTGTATTTTATTTTAATTTTTGGCCGGAATGAAACATGGTGTCGAAAGTGTTTCTGTTAAACCTTATTACATGCACCAATCGTGAAGTCATTTATTATTTCTTCCCCCAGGGTTAGATAAATAGTCAAGATTATTTGGAAAAAGTAATTACTTTTGTTTTATTGACGAATAAACAACTATGGTCATTATCTCCATGCAAAGTCAGTTATTCAAAATCTGGAGAATACAATTAGAAGACAGATTCCTAATCTTGAGAGAAACCTTATGGTTTAAGTCATAAAAGCACACTCAAGTTTATTATATCACAAGTTCAATGTACTGAAACAGATGGGGATAAACTTAAAGAATGAAATAGCTATGCCAGATTTAGGTAAAGGTTAGGTAAGCTTCAGCTAGAGGGCTCTCCAGAAAATATTAAATTATATCCTTCTACTGGTTATTTTAAAATTATATCATATGAATCATTTAAAGTACTTTTATAAGAAAATTTCATTTTTGTATAATTAGAACATACTTCTAATTATACTTACTTCTAAACATACTTCTAAACTTAGGATCTCTTTTAAATTTAATTGAAGACTAGTTTATATCTCATATATAAAAAACACACTAAAATGCTCAATCTTTTGGTAATTCAATGAAAATAACATATCATTTTCTTTGATTCAGAACGATTAAATATAATGTGACTATATGAAACTATTACTGTTAAAATGATTTTAACTTCCCTTTAAATTTCTAAAATGGAGTAGGATGTTGTTGGCATTGAATGTATCAATGCAAAGAGAATGGAATCTGTCTCATGAACCAAGGTGTTTTATGTTGAACATTAAAAATTCTTTCAACTTCTATTACAATAAGTGGTTGTTAAAAGTATTTCCACTAAATAAACTTGATTAAAACATAATTTCATTGTCAGTATCGTGGAGGTTGTCCTGTAACAATTAAAGAAAAATGCACCGCCTTTCTAAAGTAAATTTCCTTCTTTGCTTGACCAGTTTTGGAACTTCTCCATCATCTAGAGTTTTCAATAAAACCATTGAGTTTTACGCTGGAAGATAAAGAAGAACCGAAACCAGTTGAATGAATAAACAAATTTATGGAATAAATTAGTGCATTCTTTACACTGGATTAGGGCAATATGTAAAATTCCGGACAAAAAACTCACAATGAGACTCACTCATAACTAAAATTATGACTCTTTGTCCTTAGAAAAGCTGTGTGAATCAGAAATAGAATTGTGGTTATCAAAAACAGAAAAATAAAAGACTTTATTAAGTGAGGTTTAAGGTTAATTAATTAACGGTTAATTAAATTAACCGTAGTGATTCTCGGTCAAAAACATTACAATTTAAATGTTGTATTACAGCCTTGATGTTCTCATCTTTGTATCTCTGCGGGCACTCACTTACTACATTTAAATAAATAAGATATTATCAACCGTCATACGTCGTCTATCGCTGCTGAAGTCGCCCGACCGGTTTCGCAGTGGCTTCATCATCAATTGGACTAATGTAACATTCCAAAATCACGGATGTAAGTACCTATTTTAACTCAATGGTGCCAATATATATGCCTAAATTTCCTACCTAACAGTTTTATTTTTTTTTATTTTGTTTAATCTGTTTTTGTCTTTTAAACTTTAAGTCGTCTCTGTCCTGTCTGTCCTGTGTTCTTTTCATGTTTTTTATTGGTTTAAATATTATGTATTATGTTAGGAGAAAAAGGTAAACGATTAAATGTAATAGAGGAAATGGAAATATAGAAACACAAAAATACTGATAACCTAATAAATGAACAAATTAAGCACCAGGCAGACATAATATTTAAACCAATAAAAAACATGAAAAGACGACAGGACAGAGACGACTTAAAGTTTAAAAGGCAAAAAACAGATTAAACAAAATAAAATAAAATAAAACTGTTAGGTAGGAAATTTAGGCATATATATTGGCACCATTGAGTAAAAATAGGTGATTTTGGATAGGTGATATCCGTGTTTTTGGAAGGTTACATTAGTCCCATTGATGATGCAGCCACTGCGAAACCGGTCGGTTTTCTTCAGCAGCAATAGGCGAGGTATGACGGTTTTTAATAATATCTTATTTACTAATCTCTGGTACTAAAAATATGCATGCATTTAAATAAATGCCACCTTGCGTAGGTTTCACGTGCACGGATGTTTCATATTGATCATTTTTGCCTTTTATGATAACATCAAAAAAAACTTAATGCTTTTAATGAAACTAAATTCTTCGGTAAATTTCAATTTTGAGTTTGGTGCTGGAGCGGATTTTGTTTCGTTAATTTGAGTGGGTTTGTTCGACGACAAAGAAACAGTCATCTACGTACCTACAATAAACATTTTTTGATCGAGAAATATAAAGTGCTAGTTTTATGTTATTTAGTTTTGTTCTTTTATTTCTTATCCTTTACTTTCAGTTCACTTACTCGTTTTATTTTATCATTTGCTCCCTTCATATATTTTTTTCTTATGTTACTTTATTTTTTGTCCCTTCCCCTCCCTGCTGATGTTGACAGCACTTTTAAAGCAGCTAATAATAATAACAATAATAATAATAATTAATAACTATATACCAGTTAATTAGACCATTTATTGCCCATCTTAGTAAATTATATACTAATAAGTTTATAATATATTAATATCGTATAATATATATATTAGTTTCGGAAGTAAACTAGAGGCTCACAGAAAGTGCAACATTCTTACAAGCTCTATTTATTAGTTGAAGTGTTATCAGGAACTGTGAAATGGTTTGGAGATTTTCTGAAAAGTGAACTTTATAATGTATTATTCTATTCCTTGTAAATTTCCAGATGACTGGTAAAATTATGTTATTTGAATTGGATTATTTATCATCCTTGTAGTGTTTTGTACATATATAATTTTAAAAATATCCGATTTGACTGTCACCACTTTTTTTACCACAAACAAAAAAAAACACAGAAAGAAGATACGGACAGAACTACCTACGGTATTTCGACACCTGTTGTCTTCAGAAAGATGAAGTACTCAGCGTATATGATAAATGTGTGTATATATACATATCAACGTCAAAAGCACAGTAAGAAATCAGGTAACATTTTTTTTCAAATTTTCAACTGTAACAAAGTAGTATTCGTCAGATTTAAATCTCAACTGAAACCAAAGATGTAGAAACATCTAGTTTTGGGGTTGAGAAGAGTGGGAGGCAAGAGAGGTATTTTAAAGGCTGTAAAAACCTTTTTTTATACTTACGCAGAAAAAGTAAGAATTTTTTGAATTAGAAAAATATTTTATGAAAAGATAGGTCACGTACTGTAGCACTGCACACGAGTTTGATGAGATTCAGGCCCCATCAGCCTTAGTAGATCCTAATGATAGAAATTTATCTACTAATTCTAGATCAATGATTTAAAATTTGTTATAACTTACTAAAAGTTTATTGCTACAGTATAAGAAATGAAATCATTAAACTTATTAGCTTTAATTTTGATAATAATTTACCAGAGGGTAAATTGAAGTTATATACTCATAACTTCACCATGATGGAAGATTTCTTCCTTTATTCTGCCCATAATGGGTCTCATTGTTTGTTTTCCTTTCCTTCTTGTTTCACAAGGAAAATCTCTTCTTGTCTGGGATTGAATAATCCATTCTTTCCTCCGATTTGTGATATCATGAAGCCGTCTATTACAGCTAAGGGTAATGGTGTTTTCCATGATTTATGTGTGTTTTTTCACATAATTTATGTGTGATGTCTACGCATTGCCATATTTGCCTGGTTTCTCCTCATGAACATATAATATGACATTTTTCGATTCATCTTACTTATTGCCTTATTAGGAAATTTTGATGAGTTCTTTTGCTGGTTCTGTCTTTTCTTAGCTCTACTGGTGCCATTAGTGTCCCTGCAACTGCTATAGTTGCCGATGAATTCGAATGAATTTAACTGAAGGAAAACCTCAGTACCCACTTGATTTACATTGCACCATCGAGGCTATTTTATGCCTTGGTTTGTTTTAAATAATTATTAGATACTATGTAAAATTTATTGAGTAAGAATATATATACATATATATATATATATATAATTATTGAATATGACACCAAACTTAGCTGATACCTGTTTCTTAACAAGCTTCTCAATTTTTCTGAATAAATAACTCTAGAAGCTCGTTAATAAACAGGTATCCACTAAGTTGTGTGCCATTTTTAATAATGTATATGTTAAGGAAGGACTGCTACCAAAATTCAGATATATGTATATATATATATATATATACTGTTGGAGACGGTTGGGTCTCCAACCGTCTCTGAACCAGTGCGCTTGGTTTCCCTCTCTTATCTCTCCTGAAGACGGTTCAAACCGAAAATTAGAGACTGTAAGTGTGTTCTTTTGATTTCTCTATGTTTCTTTTTTTATATTGAACTATATATATATATTATATATATACACTTTTCCGTTGGAAATACGATCCGAAACAGACAAATATAGTTCAATGTAGAAAAAGAAACAGAGAAATTAAAGTCACACACTTACAGTCTCTAATTTTTTGTTTGAACCGTCTCCAGGAGAGATAAGAGAGGGAAACCAAGCGCACTGGTTCAGAGACGGTTGGAGAGCCAACGGTTTCCAGTTTGCTATAACTGATTACTGATGTAATCAGTTATGATAAAAATGGTATCACTGTTCTCTAACAAACTGATAACTTACTGGAGGTGGAACTTATTGGTTGTAATTTTTAGTTTAATATCAATGTTTATCATGCAATATTCATAATAAGGTAATACTTAGGATAACAATTAAAGTATATAAAAATCACTAAATTTACAGGTTCAGATTATTACTCGTTTCAGCATAAAGAATAATGATCAACTTTCCCATGTTTCACACTGTTAAATGTCATTACGGCTTCCCATATAGTGTGACTTCTGGAGCGTTTGAACATTTTTCGATGATATTACTGCCACCCACAGGTAGCCAAGATCATGAAAAACGTATTCAGGGAATCTCAGAACTCGTGAATCCCAAAAATATTGAAAAATATATATTGCCATGATTAATATATTTTATAGTGACCAACAAAATAAATGGTCATGGATATGATAACAAGAGAAACTTGATCACTCTATAAGTACTGTCATTATATTTCATACAGCCTTATATTACAAGCTTATAACTGTATATATAATGATGTTTTTCTTTCTTAACCACACAATATGATCATTTAATTTGTATTTTGAGGGTTTTGGTCAGGTTTTGAATAAACTTCTTTATCCCGACGTTTTGACGTATATTTATGTCTCTTTCAGTCCTTAGAAATCAGATTTTATGTTTTGTTTTTAATTCTATTTGTGTTAATAAAATTGGTTTTAATATTACTTAATTGGTTTCATATCTACTTTACTTTAATCACTGTCTTTCTTTTGCTGTAAACGTAAAACCCAGTGCAGCTGTAGAACATAGAGTGATTAAAGTAAAGTAGTTATGAAACCAGTTAAGTAATATTAAAACCAATTTTATTAATACTCTAATTTCATTATTTTAAGCAAACTACATCTTTATTATGCATAAACAATATTATTATTATTATGCATTTTAATGTATAATAAACATAAACTATCTGTATCTATGTGTATTTGATTACCATAGTTGTGTTTTAAAGCAAGATGAGGCAGGGAATAGCCTAGGTATCCTCCCTTCTCATATGCCTAAACTACTCGAATTTCAATCAAATCTTTTCAAATCGGCTATTACAGTATTCAGCGGGTCTAACCCTGCTAAACTGTGTTGATATTAGTTTATATGTATATCCTATGGTCCGCCTTGGCCTGCTGTCAACAGTTCTATTTTGTTCTGTTATGCTTTTTTTCTATTCATTATAAATGTTATTAAGCATTAATAATAGTGCTTATTTAAATTTAATGTGTAATGTGTTGAAGTAAATGAAATTAGGATAGTCAAGCCCTTCTAAAAACTTTTAGTGAGGTTATGTATATGGTACGTCTTGGCATGATGTCAACCACTTAGCCTATTCTACCACTTATCAGTGTTACTAATTTCCTGATTTTTCTGTTTCTGGACCTGTCTCAGTCTCTATTAGTACGGTAATTTGCGGGTCGAGTGTATTTTAAAATCTAATCAATATTTTTCTTTGGTTTAGAAGAAAAACATTTTAAGTGAAACAAACCCAAATAGAACCGGTAGGTAAGTTTTGTTAGAAGATAAGTTATGTGTTTTTTTTTAGCTATATAGACTATTAAATTAATCTGAAATAATTGAAATTGTTTTCATATAATATAATAATTTTAAGCATGAGCTATATGCAAAATTATAATATTCTAGTGCTAAGAGATTGGAGAAGAATAAATATGTTCCAATTGTCCAAAAAAAAAAAAAAAAAAAAAAACTATAATGCCCTTTTTTTTGAAGCGATTTTACCCAAAACCATTATCATGTAAAGGGTCATCCCACCCTCCTGTAAAAAGGCAATTTTTTTATATGTTTTCATAATGATTCGATTCGTCAAACAAAATTATAATTGTTACTTGTTGATCTCTAAATTGCTTATGAACATATTTTCATTAATGCAGAAGAATGCTTACTTGTCTGAAATATCTAAAACTGAAGAACTAACCACCTTGCTATTTTGAAACTGGTATGATTGAAGTGTCCTTAGAGAAAAGATTAGTTGTAACAAAGATCACCTTAGATATTCTTCTTTATTCTCTATCAAAACAGTTAATCCACTAATAACTATTTTCATTTTAATACTAGTGTAAGGTTATATCAATGCAATAACTCTCTGATGCAACCCTAACAGACTAATGGTATCCAATGTTACTTATATCATAATGCAGCTGAAGTAATAACTAATTATTTTCCACACTTATCCTCAATACTCAGTTAATTCCAATTAACCTTTCGTAATTTGTTATTGTCTATTGGTTGAACTTTGATATGTCATAACTAGTTAGTTGGGTATTGATATTATACACAATGAATTCATATTATAATGATATTATATCGTTCATTGACGATATTAAATAAAGATACTATAAGATTTATTACAAAAAAGGAAAAATGGTATGTACTCAGATCTTTGTAATGGATGGAGAAAGTAAAGCAATAGAACCAAAGCATATGCGTTAGATTATTCTGTCTTCGTAATATGCTACAGCAAAGCAAAATTTAGAAATTTGATGCATAGCTGGCCCGGCAATATAATTTAACTACAAAATAGGTGTTAAATAACCAAACAGACGCATTTTCCATCTCCAGAGTAGAATAGAAGCTGAAGTTGTAAAAGCTAGAAGTTTTCGTGTTGGCAGGTTTTTATGATATTTGTGAAACATTCCTACAAATTTTCTGAATGAGGCTAATCAGACTCAATAAAGGTTAAAAAAGAGGTACTTAAATCGTGATCCAACAAAGAAAATTATTATCATTAGGCAGTTAATTCTTCAATGTAGGCAGAATTCGAGTGTATACAAAAATTATGGGTGATAGAAGATGCACTTCCTGAATTTCATATTACAGCTAACTAACTAAAACTAACTTCAAAACTAACTAAAGAAATTATTGTTATCTAAAAATAAAAGACTAACTGAGTAGAAACACTACTCAGAGTCTTTGAAACACTAAGTCTCCACATACCAACAAAGATTTTATTGAACGACGACAGTGCTTCGAGCACATACTGAGGCAAATATGTAACTCTTTTTAATTTATATATTAGTTGAAATTTTGGTAGTTTACTTGTATTCAATTTCAAAATTTTTATTTATATTTTCCTATTGAAAATGTGGTTATATTTTCATACATTGACGATTCACACTAAGTGTGCGAAACCCGTCGTAGTTTGATAAAATATTTTTTGATGTGTAGAGACTTAATGTTTTTTCCCTTTCTAAAAATGACTATCAATCTTAATAAATTATACGATTTTCAGCCAGTAAACATCAATAGGGTACATTGAATTAAACATTCATATTATTTATAGGTTGAGTATTGGTAATGAGATGATTAACTATATTATAAATATAGAAATCAAGAATATGTCTGTGTGTCTGTTTCACAATATAGAAATAGTCAAATGGAATCTAATTCTAATGATAGGGGCCATATATTTTTGCAAATTTCTGTAGTCAAGTTTTGATAGTAAAAGTATTTAAAAAATGAGTTCAGTTTTTATCCAAAAACGCCTTAATATTGACGCAAATCGACTAAGCTCCTGTTCTATTCGTTGTTGTCAACTAGAGTATTTCAATATTACTAAACTGTATGTTTTTATATGATTTTGACAAGTAACTTTCGAGTTGGATTGTAATATAAAACTTGCTCTATTTCAACGCAATAACCTATTTTACGATGCTGTATACTTCTATACGACAATATATATTAAATTGCGTTTTTGATACTTTTTGTTCTTTCTAACGAGCAGTGTGAGTGCGCTACTGACAAATTTCGGTTAAGACCATTTTTTTGTTCAAAACTATCTTCCCACTTCCAAAATGTTGTCCAAATCCCTTTTATATAAGAAGTACACATCAAAAATAAGAATTAATGTTTCTCATGCGCTAATAACTTCATGGAATCTCTTTCTATCAATTTTACTTTTATTCGTTTGACCACTCTTATCAAAAGCTTGCAAGCTGCTCTAGAGATTACACGGTCTATGAAGAAACTATCAGAGCAACTTTAAATATATTATGATTTCAGAGTGTAGTTTTTGAGTTCTTCTAATCTTCATATGCACGACGATTATATGAAGTAATTGGATCTTCAGCGATTACATAAGCAGAAAAGAGATAACCAATTGTAATTAGGAGATTCACAGCACGCAGTAAGGAATCCATGAAAAGTTGATATATGTCAATATAACTTAATGGAAATTATATAAATATTAATAGAACGTTTAAACATTAAGCAAACTGATCACATTAGTTTGTTATACTGTTTTGATAATTGATGTGTATCTAATTGATATTTGTAAAATTTTAATAAGCAAATATTAATATCATATTATTATATAAATCCGTTAGACCTCGTAAATGGTTGTTGTAGACATCTGACTGGTTTCACACATAGTAAATCTACAAGTAGGTCTCCAGATTCACTACGTGCAAACCAGTCACACGTCTACAGCTACAATACACGACGTATGAGAGATTTGGATAATACCTCAGTTCACTAACCTCTGTGGTACTGCAATATGCATATATTTCAGATATTATTAGTAAAAAAATAACTTTTGGGTTTGGAATTCATGTAATGAATATAATATAATTGTTAGTTTTTTTATGTAACTAAAAATATTTTTATCTCGAAAATTGAAATTTCCTTATAAGTTCATAGGATTTCATAGGATAATAGCACAAAAATGAAAAGGAAACTCGGGTACATTTATTGAGAGCCATAAATAAATCTTTCATTTTTTTAGGTCATAGGAGGTTTATAGATAATCAGATAGCTCTCAAGGTGTCCGCAAGCAAACAAAGCTGGGGAACCTCTGCTATATAGTGTTTGCAATAATTCTAACCACATCATTGTAATTTTCAGATGTTCTCATTAGATGGACATTCAAAAAAAGCTGCCGATTCGAATTTCTTGAACTTTTCACGTTCTTCATAATTCACATGGAGACAACAAATTACTCTCCTCATTCATAACCTTCCTTCATTCATTACTCATTGACGTATGAATAGATTTCAAAAGTATAGTTAGAGCTCCTAAACACTGCGTTAATCCCTGTCTTCAGAACACGGATCCTTGTATGAAGATATTTATAAGTGATGAAGACAATCAACTTAATTTGGATGATGATAATCAACTAGTTTAACTGGGACATTATCAAAGAAATATATAGGCAAGTAATCTTTTATTTCTCAAAACACATGACTGGATTGTGACATAAAAAAAAAAGTTTGGAGTGACCTACATTAAACTCTACTTAAAGTAAACATAATACCGTTAACAACCAATTGATGTTTTTGTTATTTACATTTTAATCAATATGCATCATTTGATAACATGTAGCTATAATCATTTTACTAGTTACGAGAAATGTGAAATCATTGATCAATCTGACATACCAGGTTGTTCAATAAGTTGTGTCGGTCGGTAAGAGAGGGCGTTGCTACTAGTCCAAATTTGTTTTTGTTTTGTTGGTTCACTCTTCTTATCAACGTATGTGAAGGTTCATTTCAATCAGTCAATTGATTCTTTCTTTACAAGCCATTTAGTGTCGCCGTGTCACAGTATTTTCAAATTAAATACTAGTATTTAGTATTATTAAAATGATTATACTGATGGCCTGAATCCCATCGGACTCGTGCACTCCGCGGTCATACTTGTCATATTGTATATGCTCAGGGTGGCCAACTTGCGGCTCATTGAAAGTTTATTTCTGGCTCTCAATAAATGTACCCGAGTTTCCTTTTCATTTTTATGCTATTATATTTTGAAAAATTATTACAGTTTCATTTGTATTTGTTGTATAACTTTCAAATACGTATTTAACTGCAGATCACGAAACATTTCAAATTTTGAAAAATGGCTCGGACTCTCAAGTAGCTTGGCCACCCCTGGTATATGCCATTGTTGTAACTAAATTAAACTTCAGATTGTAGGTTCTTTAATGACCTTCATAAATGTACAATGCACGGTGGCAAGAAAACAAACAAGATTGGTTATCAGTTTTATATATACATAGATAGACTCTCATTGGGTGGGGGGGGGGGGGGGGGACTGGAATTACATCAGAAAAAACGTCAGAAAAGGACTTTGGGAACCTCAAGGTATCTAAATCAATCAAAATTTGGAAATCAAATTTTTCATGATCACTATACTTTATTTATGGTAAAGTAATATTCTATTTATGACATTTCTTTAAAAAAAAAATTAAACCAGTTGACTAATTTAATTTTCATGTTTTTTTTTAAATATACTTTTTGTCAGTTAAGAGGTTCTGAGCTTTTTATATCAGTAACTTCAATCGAAATCAATTAATTAATGAAGTAACTAATATTCATTGAATTGTACCTATTTGCGACCTGGTTAAAAAAGCAGTTAGGGCTAGTATGCAACGATAAAAATATACGCCTCGAACTCCTAAATAGAAGCACACAAGCATACTAAACTAAATGTAGCTTCAATTGATTCAGTTACTCGCTAACGAAGGACACCTTTATGTGAACTAATGTGTCGTTTCTTTATTTTTTCTAATTGGATGCCCAGTAAATATGAATTCATTTATTCAACAACAGTTTTTTAAATATTACACTACTTTATTTATTAAACAAAGATTGCAATTTTTCTCGTCTAACATTAATTCAAAGAACAAAACTTCCTTAAAGTCCATCGAAAACTGTGAAATCCACGGTATTATATATCATCTTTAACTCTAACTTAAATAATTAATATTTATAAACCTTGAAATTCAGGTGTTTTGTTAATTTGAATAAACCTTGTTGAATGTTATTTTTGGATTTTAAAAAAATAATTATTTTGAAACATGATTTAAGTTAGGGGTATGTGAGCATTGAAACAGATTACCGATCTCGAGAGAAAGGGAAGCCTTTTTCAAGTTATAGATGTTGAACTTAAAATAGAATGCCAGGATACTTCGTTATTGAGTAGATGTGCTCACATTAATGCTTGGGTTCCTTTATAGGTCAGAAATAGGGAACAAGTTCCTCAAGTCAAACATGATTTGAGATGTAAATCTATTGGTCACTACATATCACTTGCCCTCAATAAATTAAAACAAAGTCCACCGTCCCATCCTAAGCAGTCAGAACAGTAATTAATCTCCCTCAACTCTGATAGATAACGCCCTGATTCCTGATTAACTCCTTCGACACTTGGTCAACGATAGTTTCGACTCATCTAGGCCTTATACTGGGAATGCAATAATTATTATTATTATTATTATTATTAACTATTTCATGTGACTAACATAACTCTACATCTACGGAACACAGTTCTTGTTTAACTATTAATAATGAAATGCCCAGAAATATTCGTTAGTGTTTTTACAATAAGCATTAAGGAACCCAAAATCATTAAAGCAGAATAATCCAATCATTAGTTTTGCACATTGAATATTTAATAACAATCATTTTACATACTTTTGAATAACTATACATTTATTTATTAAATTTAAGTAATTTATTTGATATAAAAAAAGAAGTGTTGAATTTTTATTTAGAAATCAATTTATTTACATAAAAAGTATTATTTTTTATTATTAATGTAATTACTGTATTTTATTACATATTATTAATAATTATATAAATATATTCCGTAACTACAATTTATTAAATTGTAGTTAGTTTTTGCAAAGTACATATAAGAAAAACCGGTTTATCTGTTACCGGTTCTTCAAGGGTTTGTAAACATTAAACGTTAGAAGAAAAATCATTAAATACTTCTTAACTCAAATTGAACAAAGATATTATATAGTAATAGATTGTTTTAGTGCAAATAAAAAGATGTCTAGTATAAGCAAGTGAGGTTGAATGAGATAATGAAATAAAGAGGACGTGAAAAGGACTAATAGTGGGATGGAGGGTGGAAGGGCGGGCCTGATGAGAGGGTGGCACGATCAATGCAAACCTTGCCCACAAGCAAATCAATAACTCCACTACAGCTCACTCTAAACATGTTCGCATCTTCCACACCAAATCCATCTCCTCTTCATTCTTCTCCTTCATTTACACATTTTACAATCAACTTACAAACTAGGAACCTTTTTATCAAAATTGATTGATAAATGAATGGAATAATGATTCAAACAAAAGGAAAAATTAATAACATTTACAAAATTCACTCACTTTGTATTGAACATAAATAACTATTTATTGGGATGAAAAATATGAATCAAAAGAGAAAAGCCTAACAGCATAATTTAACGGTTAATGGTTGACTCTCTGGAAATCGATTGTACGACTGTCACAAATCACTGTTAATTCCACCAAAGAATCGTTAAGTCAGTACACTCCTACATACTATAGATGAAACAACACAAACTACATTGACATAAGTCTGAATCATGAAGCCATGGAACCTAAATAAACAATTCTAAATGAGTCTTTGATTCATTTTGTTAATATAAATTAGACACTTCATTCAAGTCTCGTTGCACATTAATATACCTTTACAATCCCATTTAAATACTATTTCAAGAGTGAAGCAATTTATTTTACTTAAAATACTAATATGATTCAATGTACAGACTACCTGATCAAGTTTAACTGTATGTTAATTTACATTAGTATACATCCTGTTCATTTAAATCGGTATGAATTAAATGTGGTTCAAGCATAAATACATTAAAAGGTAATCTATTTTGATCTTTTAAAGTGAAACTGTAAACATTTAAGTTTCTTTTATGTTAATATCCTTTGTAACTATAACTCATTTAGATCTGCTAACATTTTGACACACGTATATCGACAACTTGAAGATAAATATCAACACCTTCAAGTCTTCATAAATAATTTTATATATATATAAAATCCACTTCATTCAAGTTTTCTAGCATGTTAACATATCATAGTATATACACAATCTACTGAAGTCTACTAGCATATTAATATATCTTTTCGCTAAACATTACCCTTTAATCAATTTTTAATATTCATTTGGATTTTTTATCTTTAATCTTAAGATTTTTTTTTTATAAATACTATACATTCAAGACTTTTACATGCTAATGTAATTTTGTAGAAATATCAATCATTCAGTTTTCTTTATATGATTATATATTGTCGTGTAAATATCATTAATTAATGTCTACTTACTTTTAATATATCTTAAAAAGACTTATTAATATGAATATAATTACATATATTTTTTGTTAACAATTCATATTAAAGTCTTTTTGTAAGTTAAGTAAGTTAATATATATTCTTTTAATAATTAATACAAATTATTAATTGATAATTGATAATATAATATAATTGATTATTATAAAATAATCAATTATTATTATTATAAAATAATTGATAATATAAATTGTATCCTTCAAGTTTTCCTGAAGCTTAATATACGAGGTGTGGCTGTAAGGTGATAAGTCTGAAGCTAATAGCGAGACACACTGCTCATGCGCTATGTCACATGACCAATGGCAGTGTCTTCCCATAACCCCTTTTTGATTTTCATCTTTCTCATGTCTCAAGACATATGTACTTTCTGTCAATGGTCTTCGTTTGTATAATAGTATATTGGAATTTTTTTTGTTGACAAAATGATATATCTTTTGATGGAGCCACGAATTGCAGTGAAATTTTACATTTGTAAACTGCTGCAAATAGAGATGTTTTACTTAGGATCTACAAAGTAATCTATGCATTGGAAGAGATGAATAAATTTATCAAATTTATAGAAAGCTGACAAGCTTAAATTAACAAATTCAACCATGATGACTGTTTTTTTCTATACCCATGGATTGGTGTAACTTCTCAGGGTTCTAAAATATTAAACCATAAACAGTATTAGTACTCTAGGTTCTTGTAGAATTATGAGAAAGAAAGAAAAAAAAGGAAAAACGATCCAAAATGTGTGAACCATTTTGAAAAAAATTCATGAAAAGTGGACCCCTTTCATTCTTGTAAAGACGTTTTTATGTGATTTTTGTCTGTTCTCCAAGACCAAACCTGTATTAAAATAATTAATATTTCAAACTGCTGAAGCTAAAAAAAGATAAAAACAGCTCGAGTCATGAGAGAGTTGATTGAAAAACATTCGGTGCAGTTTTAAACAATAGAAAATTCACTGAAAAGGGTATAGTGTTTAGAGAGGGGATTGAAGGGAATTGTAAGTAAATATCTAAAAAGTTAAAATTAAAAGTTTTACGTGCAGTAGTTTGTTTTTTTGTAGATATACCTCGTAAATTAATATAATACAATTTATTCAAGTCTCCTTTCATGTTAATATAATTTACTGTTATCACTATACATTCAAGTCAAACTTCTTACAGTTTAAACTATTTTCATATCAATCCAATCCATTCAATTGAATAAATGTGTTTTCTTTCTTAATTAATTTTGTTATGAATTACTGATATATCTGAAAAAATGATCTCTTTGCGTCTTTTGAAGACTACTTTCCGTGAGGAAGCCGTGTTTCATTAAACAAAGATACTTACGCGCTTACTAAAACATTCTTCAAAAATAATTACTGAATTAAAATTATTCCTATCAACTGCTAAATAAAATGTATTCAAATTACAAGACACGAATAAATTTTTGTGAAATCACAATTTAATCAATATTTCAATAACATTAGAATTCAATTGTAACATTTTCTCATTTCTGTAATAAATTCTGTCATTTGTTTTCTACAAAATTAGCGAAATTAAGTGTATATTAAACATAAATACATACTAATTTAGAAAAAATGTGACCCTCCGTTTCCACCTGATAAGTTAAAGCAAAACATTAATTAAAAGAAGTTTTTAGCCATTTGACAGAATAACTTAAAACCTCATAAGAAAAGTACGTGCAAGAAGGAAAAGAACTGAAAGCATATTTACGAAATATGCTTCTCACGCATCAACTTCTACTGTTTCAATTTAGGAATTTTATTATTTTAAAGAAACAAGATTGTTTCATGTCCATTACGATTTTTCTACCATATAATTAAATATGTTTTCAAGAGAAACTTATTTTTATAATTTAATTCATTCATCATGCAGTCCAAAACCTTGTTAAAGTTGCCTGCTCAGTTAATATATCTGGTTTAATCACTGTTTTATATCATAATTTATTTAGGGTAATTTTTAATAGCATTTCCTGTTCTGACCTTTAGTAATCATCAAGCAGTGTTTTTCTTATTTTTTTATTATTATATGATTTATATTTTTTAAAGAATCAGAAAAAAATATTTTATTCTGAAAATAGCTGTAGTCACTAGAACTTGCCATTTTCTAAAGACAATATATCTAATGGATAGTGTTTTATTCGTTACTGGCATTTTCTATAAATGGGATTCATTAAATGTATTAGTTGAGTTTCAAAATTATACAATCTCTTTAATAGGTATACATTTTTTATCATCACCAGAGAATAACATTAGAGAAAACAGTGAAAAGAAGAAATGTTTTCGAAGAGCTTTCGGAACAGCTAATCAAAGAATAAGCTGACATATCCTTTTTAAATATAAGAATTCAAGAAAGACTGCTCCCAAATTTTACAAATATATACATATAGAATTTAATTTTAAAGGAAAACGTTCTTTGAGGACTAAATAAATCAAACTCAAAAAGGATTACAATAAGAAAACACTACAAAAATTCACTTTGATATTTCCACGAATCATCTTCAGAGGATTCACTAGAAAATTCCTTTATAGTATTTTCTGAAAAAAGTGCTGCCAACATACAAAGGGAGGGGAAGAGAGAATAAATAAATGAACTAAAGAGGAAACTAAATATTATAAATAGAGAAAATAATAAATTAAATTCAAATAAAACAAGTAAGTGAAAAAGGAAAAAAAAGATAAAAAATAAAAGTTATTCCTACCCAAATAAACGAGATCCTGGATTTCTCGAAAATGTGTTTACAGACTGGATTATGCCCGGTGTGATGTATTTTATATAGGGTTTGGCTTCTGACAAGCTGAGCCTACATTTAATTGCTCATAATGCTTCCGTTGATCAGCACTATGTGTTGTTCAGCGCGAACATTCGCGAACAGCGAATGTTCACGCTCCGTTCTTCGACGTGGGGAGATCTCTCTCACTTCGTACTCTCTTCTAGTCTACTCCTGATGACGAACAACAGTTCGAAATATTGAATTCTGTAAGTGTTCTTTTTATTCTTTTTTCTGTGTCGTGCTTTGTGTAATTCAAAGTTTTATAGTCCTTGTGGACCGTTTCTTATAGTTAGTATATATATATATTTAGGAAACAGTCCTTCCTTAATACATGTCAGATTGAATTTACGCCCTATTGTTTTTTTAATTAATTTTTTGGATAACTTTTCCAAAGCCCTTAATAGTATTTTAAATTCACGTTAAATTCTTAATAGTCTTTTGCGACTGTCCCATGTGCAGCTTCAACAAACGGGGAATTTGACAATGATAGAAGAATTTAAAGACACCTGCTGACATGAAATGGAAATGCCAACCGGTCAGTTTAAATGTTTACATTTGATTTAGTAGTTATGAACTTAAAGAAAGATCTTAGTCTTTTTTTCCTATTTCCTATTGTTTTTTCACGTGTTTATTGTGATTATTTTATTATATAAGTATATAATATGTAAGAAGATGATAATTTCAAATGAAAATATCAAATCATCTAGGTTACCTTTGCCTGAGATATGTAATTGTAGTTTGAGCGTAAATAATTGCAAGCTTGACTAAATCTGAATATTTCATAATTTTATCTAAAATAAAATGTAATAAAAATCAAAATAATCATTTTGTACTAGAAATTATATTTTTTTATCAAATTTAGGAAAAAAATTATCGACAATTTTTCTTTTAAGATTTAAGAAACTCAATATTATTATAGTATATCAATCAATATTATAGTATAGGAGGGTAATCTAGTGTTTAGGGTGCTAGTGGTAACGGGAATCTTAAGTTTACGTCTATGGATTTTGTTTAAAAAAGCATCAGGAAGGAAACGTAAACCGGTCTTACACAATTTCAGGTATTGTTAAAGATCCCTGCTCTAAATAAACTTGAGTTCGTTCAAACGACCAGGCAGCATAATAAAAGTTCATAAGACCTACTTGGGCCTTTCTTATGAGATCAATCACTTTAGCCTAACCTTGAACTAAGAGTTTGTTTCATTGCTAGAAAGAACAGAGTTATCCTACTTCTATATCTTCTTCGACTGAGATACCTACATACAAGACGGTTATGAGGTATCACATAAGGTTTAAAAGAACCCCTGTACTCTCCTTGAGGGGCAACCACTTTAACCTAAAATGTTACTACAGAGGTTGTTTTATTATTAGAAAGCTATCTCACCTTACAAATCTTCTTCCTCTCGGTATCAACTCGACTGGTTTGATAAAGTCCATAATGAGTTGCAGTGATAGTAACAATTTACTTTATTTTTTAAAAATTCAGTTGTTATTATTACATAAAAAGATTTTCTTTTACCTTTTATAAATACGAGTAACTCTACTGCAAATTGTACATGTAATCATACTGTAAACTGTTCAGTAACTCGTTACTGCAAACTATAAGTCATGTATATTATTGTATACCATGATTTTGATTGATTTAGATCTTTTGAGATCCATTAAGTACATTCTTGATTATTTTCGATGATATCTGTGTTCGTGTTTGTGCGCGGCTATGTATGGGTGGGTGGGTAATTGTGTCCCCCAAAGTTTGTGAACACCCTACAGGTCAAACGGTTTAATGGATCAAACTGATATTGCATAAAAAAAAATTCCTTATTGGGTAAATGCACTGAATTACCCATTGCATGCCTTTGGTACCATTTTTTTTCTCCTGTACTACTAATTTTATAGAATTTAAATTATACTGTATTATTAAACTGATATTAGCAAATTTAGAATTATTTGATTAAAGCAAAGGTAAATTTTATATTAAAATACAAGACTGTTGACTTGCAATGCTTGACTGTTGACAAGCTTGAGAATGCAATTTTTGTAAGAATTTGATGAATTATGAAATCAAACTAAAAAGTAGCTGATTTCAAGAAAATAATTTGTATAATTTTTTGCTAAAATTGTAACCAAATGCAGAAGAGTACATTTGTGAATTCAAATAATATTTTTTTTACTTTACTATAAGTAAAGTATAGTGATCGTGAAAAAATTCGATCTCGAGATTTTGACGGAATTACATGTTTTGAGGTCCCAGAAGTCATTTTATGACGTTTTTACGATGATGTCTGTGTGTGTGTGTGGGTGGGTGGGTGGGTGGGTGGGTGCGTGTGTTAGCATTGCTTGTTACCACGCTACGGTCCAGAATCTTTGATGGATCAAGTTGATATTTTACACAAAAATGGGCCTCATAAAGACGAAGAACCCTATTGTTTGCGAAGAATTATGCATGATGGGAAAGTCACTTTTTTTGCCAAAAACCGTTTTTTTTAAAACATTTATTTCTTCTATACTGATAACCCTAGAGTTTTGAGATTTTGACATTATCTTTGAGGTTACAAATGGAACAAACGAAAAATATATTCAGAATTTTAAATCAACAGGAAATATTTTTTTTTCAATAAAATGTACAAATTTTGACTTATAATTCAATCTCAAACCTTGTGAGAGCAATACAAGCCATACTGTTTGACGGACAAGAATGAAACTATGCCTATAAATAGAACATTATACGGAAAATGAGTTGAGATATTTTTTTTCAAACTTACATTCGCTAAAGGGGCGTTACAGTACGATTTGTGTTTTCAGAAAATGTTTTTTTGACACTAAACGGCTCGTTAAAAAATAATGAAATTTGACCGAAAATGGAACAAAAAATTAGCAATTCATAAAAAAAAATTCATGAAGTTTCAATTACGGGAAAGAGCAATAACGATATAAAAACTCTTTGTTTACCTTAGACTAAGAGATCACCTGCTATACTTGTCGAATTTTTTGTATGTTTTTACAATGTTTACATTGACTTAGAAATTTTTTGAGCGAATCCACTGAAATAAAATTGATGTTTCTAATGGAAAAATGAAAATATATTATTGACTTATAAGAGATGTAAGAGGAATAATATTGTGCAGGAAAATGATAACACACACTCAGAAAAAATTCGTATATATGTTATTTGACAAAGGGGAAGGAAAATGATTTTATTAAATACTAAGAAGCCATAAAATTCCCAGTATAATAATTCTGTTAAAAACCAAAAATGTAAAAGATAATTCAAAATATAAATCTTTCGTTTAGAGATTAATAACTGTAATTATCGTACATCTTTAATTAACAAATCACCTTAAAACAACATTTTCTTCGCTGTTTAAGATGTTTTTCAGAGAAAAAAAGGGTATTTTTCTGTTTCAAATTTGAAAATTTTACATTAATATTCAATGTAGAAGGATGTCAAGTAAACGATGTAAGAAATCTACTGGCTGTTTGAACAATAGCCATGTTCTCTTGTAGGATAATATTTCGTTTCAAGAAATGTTCACATTGGTTTTTCAAAAATGTTATTACTACTGTAGTTATACTAATGAAATTATTTGCAAATAATAAATTATTTGTGATGTACAAAAATAAGCTTATAAATTGATATGTCCTTCAATCACTATCTGTACTAACTCACGAATGCAATGCTAATAATTATATCCCATTTAGATATTTATGTTATGCTTAAATGATACGTTATGTTTTATATACTCAAGAAATTTGACATTGAGTTACTTATAGTAAAGTAGAGTGTAGGCCACTCCAGATTTTCTTATTGTGGTTTGATCATTGATTGTTATTTCACGTGGTTATGTAAAATCTTTTTACATATACATATATGAACGTCTAAACGACAATCTAAAATGAGAAAAAGAACACAGATCTTCCAAACGTAACAAGCGGTCTTCATCAGAGTGAATCTCAATTGATTTCTTCTCTCAACAAGTCTCAAATCATTCATTTACATATATTTACAAAAATATAATGAGTTTTCATTTTAATTCAATTTCCCTATGATGTTGTGACCTGTATAAACATTTCATTAATTATAATTAAAAACTAACTATTATATTCAGTTCAAAGTTGAACTGAACCCTGTTTAACTCAAAAAGGAAATTTGTTAATTGTTTCAGGTATTTTCATTAGTATTAAAACATGAAATTTCAAAAGAAAAAAACTCTTTAATCCACAGCTTATACAGATCTATAGAATCCTTTTTGCAATGTTCGGATTGTAAAAACCTTTTTTAATTATCTTTTTTAAATCAAGAGATAGCAAGTCAGGAATTAGGAAATTCAATTATTATTCTATGGAAGTAGCGATAACCAACCTAAAATATGTGACAAAATAAATTCTTATCCTAATATCTACTTGCAGTAGTAATGTCTTTTAGATTGCTTTTAACATTAGCTTAATTAAACCAAATATACAAAATCAATTTGGGTAGGAGCTGATTGTATTGAAATTATATGAAGAAATAAATGAGGGCCCAAGATAACAATCTGTGTTGTACATATTGCAATAAAGAGAATGTACGTTGCAACTGATTGAAAGCGAAAATCTCTCTCTTACTAACACTCTCTCAATCTATATTTTCTGAATCTCTCTCATTTGTGCTCGTTCTCTCTCATTCTTCCTCTTCTCTCGTTTTTACTCCCTCCCTATTCAATTCTCTAGCTACTCATTCTCATTCCTACTTATTTTCGCTTTCTTACTAACACCCTCTCTATCTATATTCTCTCTCATTCTGTCTAATTTTCTCAATCTCTCTAATTCTCGCTCGTTTTCTCACCAAGTTCTCTCTCCTCTTATTCTTAGTTCAACCCTATTCAATTCTCTAGCTGCTCATTCTCACTCCTACTTATTTTTGTTCTCTTACTAACACTCTCTCAATCTATATTCTCTCTCATTCTCTCTAATTTTATCAATCTCTCTCATTTTTGCTCGTTTTCTAACCAATCTCTCTCTACTCTCATTCTTACTCCCTACCTATTCAATTGTCTAGCTGATCATTCTAAATCCTATTTATTTTTTCTCTCTTAATAATAACCTCTCAAACTATAATCTCTCTAATGTTTTCAATCTCTCTCATTCTGCTCGTTTCCTCATCATGCTCTTTCTCCTCTCATTCTTATTCTCTTCCTTATCAATTGTCCAGCTTCTCATTCCCACTCCTATTTATTTTCTCACTCTTAATAATAACCTCTCAAACTATATTCTCTCCCATTCTCTCTAATGTTTTCAATCTCTCTCATTTTTGTTCGTTTCCTCATCATGCTCTCTCTCTCTTCTCATTCTTACTCCCTTCCTATTCAATTGTCTAGCTTCTCATTCCCACTCCTATTTATTTTCTCTTTCTTAATAATACCCTCTCAAACTATATTCTGTCTCATTCTCTCTAATGTTCTCAATCTCTCTCATTTTTGCTCGTTTCCTCATCATGCTCTCTCTCCTCTCATTCTTACTCCCTTCCTATTCAATTGTCTAGCTTCTCATTCCCACTCCTATTTATTTTCTCTTTCTTAATAATACCCTCTCAAACTATATTCTCTCTCATTCTCTCTAATGTTCTCAATCTCTCTCATTTTTGCTCGTTTCCTCATCATGCTCTCTCTCCTCTCATTCTTACTCCCTTCCTATTCAATTGTCTAGCTTCTCATTCCCACTCCTATTTATTTTCTCTTTCTTAATAATACCCTCTCAAACTATATTCTGTCTCATTCTCTCTAATGTTCTCAATCTCTCTCATTTTTGCTCGTTTCCTCATCATGCTCTCTCTCCTCTCATTCTTACTCCCTTCCTATTCAATTGTCTAGCTTCTCATTCCCACTCCTATTTATTTTCTCACTCTTAATAATAACCTCTCAAACTATATTCTCTCCCATTCTCTCTAATGTTTTCAATCTCTCTCATTTTTGTTCGTTTCCTCATCATGCTCTCTCTCTCTTCTCATTCTTACTCCCTTCCTATTCAATTGTCTAGCTTCTCATTCCCACTCCTATTTATTTTCTCTTTCTTAATAATACCCTCTCAAACTATATTCTGTCTCATTCTCTCTAATGTTCTCAATCTCTCTCATTTTTGCTCGTTTCCTCATCATGCTCTCTCTCCTCTCATTCTTACTCCCTTCTTATTCAATTCTCTACCTACTCATTCTCACTTCTATTTTCTCCCTGTTTTAGTTCTCTCTCACACTCGGTTTCGATCTATCATTCAATTTTTTTTTTTTTTGTACCTACGTATTAGAGTGAGTATGAATGTTTATTTTGCATGTTTGTATAAGTGAGTGTGTATAATGTTTCAGCACTCAACTCATCATATCTATTTTCAAGACATAAATATTTCTTGAATAGTAATAATAATCTATATTGTTCGTAACTTAAATTGAAACCTTTTCTTAATTTGAACTTCCATGCCTACTGATTTAAAAAGATTTATTTTATATTTAGCAGTAAATTAATATGATAATACAAATTATAAGCATTATAAATAAGAAAGAAACATTATTTAACATTTTAGTACCACTATCATAAGAGAAGAAATACTAGAAAGATTTCTTGTAAAATCCGATTATGAATACATTATTGTAAATTTTATTTACACTTATTTAGTTTATTACATTTCCCACAATTTAAAAATCAAGTAGTATCATTCTTTATGAATTTCAGAATAATCTTAATTTTTTGTCACTTTCTATTTAGATGCGTACATACGTATATTGTATTCCATTGTTTCCTGAGAATAATTTGCAGAAAATTATAATGCCTATTGAAATAATTACTTATAACATGTTTATAATATTCTGTATATTTATCAGTAGTGCACATTTCATTTTATAACCACTCAAAAAGAGGTTATTAGTATATGACTTGTAAAAAAGGTCATCAATGGGCCATTTACACAAAGGAAGAATGAAAATAGCTCGACACAAAACATCTTTTATGTGGAGACTCGGTGATTCTTTGCCTCATTCTAATCATGAGTAAATACCACAAAATAGAAGATTATATAGCTCGTGAGTTAAAACATGGAAGGTTTTATAAACTAAAATTCACAATCTTATGTGATTATACCAGCAATTTTAAAACCAATGTAGGTTACCAGAATAGAATTTAATAATAAGTTTTATTACTGTTCTTCAGTTTTTAACCTTATAATCATTGACTTCGGAAACTTATGAATGTAATAAAATCTATTTGATGGATATTATAAAAACCAATAAATTGTATGAAGGATAAAAAGACGACTATATAATTGATGATATATAACAAGATTTTACTATAAACATATGAAATAAAATCAACGTCTAACCCACAGTAAGAAATCAGGAATAAGACTAAGATCTTTCAACCGTAACAAGCGGTCTACTTAAGAGTCAAATCTTAACTGATTTCTTCTCTGAACAAATCAGTTGAAATATGACCATGTCGAAGACCGCTTGATGCGGTTGAAAGATAGTGTTACCAAATATCAGGTAACGATTCTGGCTAAAATAATACAAAAAATGAGCTAAAAAGAGCTCTTATTTTCCAAACTGAGCTAAGAAAAAGGGTCAAATGGCAATATAACGAATATAACATTCTAAACAGTATTTTAATAATGTTTTTTTGAACAAGATTAAAATTTTGTTTATCAAATGTAGTTACTAAATTCAATACTTCATGAGAATTTTCGGTCTTTCTGGTTTCATAAATTTAGTTGGTCCCAATTACCGCAATAATGTCAAAAGAAACATCAAAATCATAGGAGCATATTTAATAACGTTTTAATTCATCTCGTGTTGGCAGTTTACTAACTATTGTTGATAAATTAATTTTGTTTCAAAGTTTGTTTTTACTTTGCTAGAAGTAAAGTATAGTGATCGTGAAAAAATTCGATATCGAAATTTTGACGGAATTACATGTTTCGAGGTCCCAGAAGTCGTTTTATGAAGTTTTTTCGATGATGTCTGTATGTGTGTGGGTGGGTGGGTGAGTGTGTTAGCATTGCTTGTTACCACGCTACGGTCCAGAATCTTTGATGGATCAAGTTTACACAAAAATGGGCCCCATAGGGAAGAACACATACTTTCCGTCTGCACCCCTTGGACGGGGGTTGGCAGCTTTGGTCGGGCTGCGCGTCTTATCCTCAGTTAAACTTGCCCTAGGAGATTTGATCATCTGCTCTTCATTCCTGGAGAAGGTTGATTTCTGATCGGCTTTTGGAGACTTCCCACTCATCTCGCCGGATGCTCCTTGTTCTCCTGGTTAAAATTTCGTTTCCCCTGTGCCTGTAGCTCCAACAGGAGCCGAGAAAAACGCGTTTAAAAGTGGGGGCAAAGTACAATCCAGAAATTTTCTGGATTAGGGGATTGGCCCAGAGACCGGAGATGATGGGAAACTGTCAGGGGGGGTAAGAAAATAAAAATGGGTAGGGGCCAGGTATATGAAAAAAAAGGAGAGGGGGGGGGAGTAAAATCGAAACAACGCAAAAAACGCTGAAAAATTCGATGAGTGAAGGTTAAGAACTTCTCACTATTGCTCCAAAAAATAAAAAACTTAGATGAAGACGCACTAAAAGAGTGCTCACGCGCAATGCGCTCTCTCTCGACGAAAAATGAGAAAACATTTCCGACGGGGGATGTTCTGAATACCACCAACGATCCAGGAGTCGCCGAATCCCGGATCAGTTCCGCGACAGGTACCATCCAAGGTAGCATGCACAGGTACATCCACAGGTAGCATCCACAGGTACATCCACAGGTAGCATCCACAGGTATATCCACAGGTAGCATCCACAGGTATGTACCTATATGTACCTTCTTACCCCCCCTGACAGTTTCCCATCATCTCCGGTCTCTGGGCCAATCCCCTAATCTAGAAAAATTCTGGATTGTACTTTGCCCCCACTTTTAAACGCGTTTTTCTCGGCTCCTGTTGGAGCTACAGGCACAGGGAAAACGAAATTTTAACCAAGAGAACAAGGAGAATCCGGCGAGATGAGTGGGAAGTCTCCAAAAGCCGATCAGAAATCAACCTCCTCCAGGAATGAAGAGCAGATGATCAAATCTCCTAGGGCAAGTTTAACTGAGGATAAGACGCGCGGGTATAAAAGACCAAAATCGTAAAAGATAATTCAGAATTGAAATCTTTCGTTTGAAGATTAATAAATGTAATTATAAATTATCTTAAAACGACATTTTCTCTTCGATGTTTATGACGTTTGTCAGAGAAAATAAGAGTATTTCCTGTTTTAAATTTAAAAATTTGGCTTAAATATTCAATGTAGAAGGAGGTTAAGTAAACGATGTAAGAAATCCACTGGCTACTTGAACAAAAGCCATGACCTCTTGCAGGAGAATATTTCCTAGCAATAATTTTTTTACTTTGGCTTTTCAAAAATGTTATTACTACTGTAGTTATACTAATGAGATTATTTGCATCAGTGGTGTGATATACAAAAATAAGCTTATATTTTGATAAGTCGATCAATCATTACTATCTGACTACCTCAGGAATGAAAGACTAATAAACATCTCCCATTTAGATGTTTGCATTATGCTTAAATGAAACATTATATCTTATATACCCAAGGGGATTGATATTAAATTTACTTATAGGAAAGTTGAGTGTAGGCCACTCCAGATTTTTTAGCTACTAACACTACAATATTTACATACATATTGTTTACTGTACATACCTATTATATGAACAATTTGAATATGACATCTACCTTAGTCTGATATGATAAAATTAGTATGATATGAAAAAATGTTAAGAATATTGAACTATAGAAGAGGCTATACGGGCATAAACTGTGAAACTCAATGTAGAATTCCTTCATGTTTTACGAATTGGAATTTTTTTTTACATTAACTTAGAATATCTATTGTTTATCCAACTCAAACCAGGAAGATCCGTTATACTGAAGAGGCCAGGGAAGCCCTGTGGCTTATGTGCTCTCGACAGGACTGATCAATCCGGGGTTCGATGCCCATTCTGGTCTTTGATTTATTCACGTTGGAGGTGAAAAAAATATGAACACCTCGTCTCTCGAAGAGTAGTTTAGCCATCAGTCTCAAGCCTGTACAATGTCAGTACTCATTAAAGATTGCTACTCTAAATACTTGTGTTAAGCATAATTTAAGACTTTCAATGTAGAATATTGAAAGGGTGAATCTTTTGCCTATGTCTGTTCTCTTGTAGAATACCACTGCAACCTAACCTTTTATACTTAAACATGTTTTTAAAAAAATCTTAAAGTGCTAATTAATTAATTGAAGTTAAATGAAGAATATTCATTGTGTGGTATCACAAAGGGTGAATCTTTGGCCTATGTGTGTTCTCTCGTGGAATACCACTGCAACCTAACCTTTTATACTTAAACATGTTTTTAAAAAAATCTTGAAGTGCTAATTAATTAATTGAAGTTAAATGAATTAATTTAACACGTAAAAAGGAAAAAATACCGAGCACATATTATTCGTATGTACAATTTCAGCCTACTACACTTGATTATATGAGCTCCATGGACAAGGACATTACATGCTACTTTGCTTTATGGTACAAATTTGGTTAAATAATTTTTCATTTCATATACTCGTTCATTTTGTTTTAGTTTGGTACTATAAAGTAAGTGATCATATTGAAAAATACTTTTAGATTTTGAAGGATTTATAAGTTTATCTCCTGAATTTATAAGATGCAGCAAATATAAACAATAAAAAGTGAGTGAAAATAAATAAGACTCAAAATATATAAATTAAGAAATAGAAAAAAATGACTGAACAAGACAGAAAGACCATTACTTAATCAAAAGATCTTAGTACCATTTCTGTTAATCAGTTGATGATTTTTTGCCTACATGTGGTTGGCTGGATGTGAAGAAAAAAATGTATAAACAATCTGCAAGTTGTAATGTTTGACAAATCTTAGTGTCATTTTAAGGACTCCGTTTTTGGGTAATACTGACACATGGGGAAGGTACTTCATAGTACTTTTTCACATGACGAGTAATAATTTTATTCTAATCTTCTGGTCAACATAATTTCATATGAAACATAGCCTTTATATATATATATATATATATTGCATGATGAAAGTTTTATGAATTGTGAATATTAGATGAGAAAATTATACCTTGAAATGGACAAACACTATGTATAACCTGTAGTCACTGGTTGGATTGTACTATCAGAATACATTTTTGCTATAACTGACGAAATGGAGATAGCCACATAAAAATAAGTAATCAAACTGATTGTCAATGAATTCAATCGACGTTTCTCTTGACCTTTTAAAAATAACTAAACTGAATAAAACCGAATTCTAAAAGAATAAAACCTAATTTTTACTTTACGTTTTTTACATTATATTAGTCAATTGAGTAGTTTAAACTCAATTTAAAGTTGTGTGTAAACCATTTCAAATTTGTTGAAGTATGTAGTTGATGTGTTTTTCCAGAAACTTAGATGAGTTACTACTTTTACATTAGTTTTGATTACTATTATATTGTAATTTTAAGAAATTGGTAGGCATCTTTTATTTATATCAATGACACTTTTTAATAAACTCTTTTATAATACATGATAATTGAGTTGAATGATTCTATTCAATATCTGACTGTATTTCTATAGTTGAAAACTCCCTTTTTTGTCATCCGCACGAAATTTAGACAACTCAAACAACCTAGAGTTACAGGATTAAAACCCAAGACGTTGAGGCCAAAGCAAGCAACCTTACCTTTTGAAGTAAGAAATGAGTTAACCATCCCACCTCGTATGCTGCTGATTTTCGTTTGATTGAATTATGCTGGGCCGTTCAATCGATTTTGACCGTTATCTATGTATCTATCTTCAAATAGAATCCAGTCAATTGAGATCTATTTGAAGATGGATAATATCCGAATCAAACAACCCAACCATCAATTTACGATGTAGGATTGTTAACTCACAACTTAATTTAATTTTTTACATCACACTTTGATTTAAGCAAGCAATATTAGGGAAAAAAAAGAGGAAAGGAAAATTATGTTTAATTAGATTTTTTTTAATAATTGTACTTCATAGTTATATTAAAATAAATAATTTTTAAATGAAACATTATAATTAAATTAATAAATTGATTGGTTTTGGAAGGTATTGTTTAAATGTTTAATAAGTTTTTGAAGACTTATTGAAAAGAAAGTTAAACAATAGTTGTACAAAATGAGTAGCATTGTCAACTTTTGAATGATTTATTCGATTTCTTGATATAGAACGTACCCTATGTTATTACAATAATTATTTAATGACGTTGAACATCTGATATGACAGGTGAGTCAACCAGGGGTTTACTCATTTTTCCCCCACTTATCTCAAAGGTCTCAGTTTAATCCCTCTCAGAGAGAATGCCTATTTAAAAACATAATATTAATTTTGTAACATAACTAAGTTAGCCTATCAAGTTTCTTATAAATTTATAACAAATATATAATTTTAATGCAGCAAAGCTTTTATGAAGTTTATAATGATTGCATTTTTAATTAGCAAGGCTGAGCTAAAATGAAGGCATCATTGCTTGTAGATCCTTCTTTCTAATATTGATTCTGCTATTCAATGAGATGACTGTATTTACTAACTGCAAAAGTTGATTATTTTTATATTGAATTAAAAGTCAGCAATCTGAGAAGCAATAGTAGGTCTCATGACCAATCAGTACTTAATTAAAATCCAAAGCTTTTGTTAAAATCAATGACATCTTTGCTTTCTATTTCTTTATTAAGACTTATAGACATTAATAAAGTTTAATGTCTATAAAATGATAAATAATTAATTAGTTTTTAATGTTTTCCGAAGAATATCATTTATGAAATAAGATGATTATTTAATTAGATTTTTTTTTAAAAAAGTCATCAAATCATTTTCAACAACGGATAGTCAAATTATCTCAAATTGATAAATAAAATGAAATAGCTTTTGTTGTTCAAGTGTTCAAGAAGTCATCTCAACAATAAGAGTTCACTGCCATGTCATTTGTTTGCCTAAGGAAGCTTGGAATTCTGCTACTCAAATTAGAATAAATGCATTCAACATTCTGATTTTTTTTTAACACCTCTGACACTTTAACCTCAAGGGAATATTGCGTCTGCCTCATGATTTTTCATTGGGAGTCCTAAATTTTGCCTTACTCAAGTGTATTTAGAGTAGAGATCTTAAAGAGTACCTGATATCTCATATCTCTGATATCACAAACTTATACCGACTGCTTAACCTGCTATACAAAGGACAATGTGAGCAGATTTGTTCACCTCTCGCGTGAAAAAAATCAGGGACCTGAGTGAGAATCGAACTCAGATCTATCAGTCCAGAGGTGAGTACTTATGCCAGTGGGCCCCTGACTTCAAGCATTAACCTTGCACCTAGTACTCTTTTATACTCAAAAACTGTCGACATCAAACACCATATGAGACGAAAATTGGTTGATAATTATATCACTCGACTTCAGAAAAAGTTTGAAGGATAAAGAAATCTATATATAAAGAAGATATCCAGAAATTTAATGGATAAATTAATTATTTATCCATTTAAATAGCATACCAGACCAGGCTGCTTTTCCTAACCCCTCTAAAACCTAATCTGTAGGCCAGCAAGGACTAGTTTCATATAAAATACATTTTCACAGGACAGCCTTCAAAGTGTTATTGATAAACATGACAACTTGAGTAGAAATGACTATTAGAAAAACATAAAACAAACTTCTTTATTGAAAAATTATTAAAAAGAAATCTGGTGTAGCCTACACTCAACTTTACAATAAGTAAATATAATACCAAACTCGTTAACAGCTAATTGATTTTTTTTTTGTTTTAATGTAGCTATACAAACAAATTTATATATATTTCTTTTTGATTCATTTTTTCAATTCAACTCCTGCAAAAGCTGAGGTGTGTAATGCAAAAATGCTCGAGACAGCAGGATAACGTATGGTTTCAAACATTTCCAAAGTATACCTTAAAATACAAAATTTTTTAGGTTGTTTTTTTCTGTAAATAAGATTCATTAAATTAATTTCAAAATTTGTAGTTTTTTTATACATATTCTATATGAAACCATAAATTGTAGATAAAACAACATTTACAATTAGCAGCTAGTCTTTGGAGTTAACTTAGTTTTCTGCAACTTTGGTATCAAAAAGGTGAAACCGCGAAAGAAACACACGAGATAGTGATAACATTCAAAATATTACATCATTCAGACAGTGATAACCAATAAACGGACATTGTGTCTTTAAACTGGTTGTCGTGTGATCTTGTATGGCACAAGGAACTGTACTGGTCCATGTCTCTGGTCTATAGGACAACTGATCTTAACTAACTAACCAACCCTAGAGACGTTTTCTCGTCACGTTCTTCTATAACTGACCATATACCGTATTGGCTATTTTTTTTTAGATTTATAAACTTATTTATAGATTTGTTTCCTTCTTTGACCATACGAATTTAAACATAATTGCTGTATTTGATAGACTATGTTACAATTCAACAAAACGTAATGACCTTTCGCACTCATATATTACTGTAAATTTGTAATAGAGGGCGTTTGTTCTAGAATTTCTAATTGCTACGTAAACGTACGTAATTGCTACGTCTTTATTAGCCATTGATTGTATTTATTGTCTAGTTTCATATTGTTGACATTTTCACCTGTATTGTGACAATCTAAGTACACTAGCTTGTCCCTAGTACTGAATAATCTACTTTAATCCACATTCACATGTCATTTTTGGTTTTCATGGAAATTAATCAGAAGCTTTTTCTTCAAATTGTTAATTATTAATTCTACGTCTTGATGGGAGATAATAATCTATATAAATAAAAGAATTATTTTGTCTGTACATTGCTTAGAATTGACTCATTTCAAGTTGTCTTTACGTTTCATACATTAGAGAAACCGAATCCACCCTTAGAAAAATTTCTTTCGGTTTGTCTGCAAAATTTTGTCACAAGTAAACCCAGTCACCATAAGACATAGCAAGCTTAAACTTTGACAGTAGATTTCTGTATGTCCAACTTAAAATATAGGCTCTAAATTTATTGGAAATTCAACGTAGGAAGGAAGTTATCGACGTTTAAAGCAAAATCTTTTGACACAAGTAAACTCAGCCACCGTGAGACATAGCGAGCTGAAACTTCAGCTCTAGATTTTTGTATGTCTATCTTAAAATATAGGTTCTGAGTGGATTGAATATTCATTTTAGAAGCGAAGTTATGAAACTTTAAGCTGTATTTCGATAACTTCACAGACATGTTTATTTTGAAAATATACAGGTGTAACAAGTAGGTATTGTTAGTTGATTTTAATTTCATTTGCAAATATGAATTAATTGCGTATTTGACCTTATTAACAAGGAGTTTCCCAGAGTTCAAGATGTACTATCTATTCAGAATAAATAGCTTTGTGAACAGGCAATTCTCAACCCTTACTAATGCACAGGTAGGAAAAATCAACTTAAGGTAGGAGCACCAATCATGCTGAGATTTAGTAACAGTAACAAATTTCATGTTACGAAACTTGAGTGCCCAAAAATGTGCAAAGGCACGACTCTGAGTTCATGCACTGTACAGATAGGCCATAGAGGTGGACATAATGGCTGGGTATGGTACTGGGGAATCAATATGTATACCACGCATACCATTGATTCCGAGTCATTATCCGTTTCTATTCAAACGATTGCAATATCCTATCAGCGTCTGTTTTGCTAACGGTAACTAAGACCCAATGACGGTAACTAAGTCCCAAGGGGACTCTGTCTACCGCAGGAATTGAAGTGAGCGAGACCTAGTTTCACATGGTCAACTTGACCTATAGTTTGCTTGCCCAAGAGTCAGTGATTCCAACTCTTTGTTCTTTCATGAACCAGAAGGACGGACAGCTAATGTGGTGTATACAGAGACATTTGTTTAACACTGTACTAATAATGATATTTTCTACTATTCTATAATTTCTAATGATATTTTGGAATACCACGTATAATCAAATTTGTGACGTTTGCTAGTAGTAAATAAAAAAATTACTCATCTTAAGTCCAGCAAGAAACTGACATTATATACATATTTTACTTGAGTATTTTTCACAAGAGAATAATAACAGATTTGTATAAGAAACTTAAATTTAAACTACCTTATTTAATGCGTAATTTTTGCTTCGTAGATATTTACACTTGCTTGTTCCTTTTATTGGCTCTATTAAGTATTGGTAAGAGAAATATATTTATAGATTTTACTGATTTCCACAGTATCAGGTACACTTAGTATTTGACGATAATTTTGTAAACACTCTATAAGTTGAACTCTTTGACATGTATGTTTGACAGATATGTAGTTTTTGGTTTGATAAGATACCTTGGTAAATTTTTATTCGTAATTTCTATATCATTTTACATGAATAAATTCATACGAAAAATAAATATCATATTCTAAACAAGGAACAAGAATTGGTACAAAGACTGGGCTACTCTAATGGATACAAAAGATAATAAAACATTATCACTCTTATCTAACTGATCGATTCTTTAGAGTCAAATCAGAGACTTTTTATCCTCGCATTACAAGAATGAGGATAAAGTCAAGTTTCAAGTGATGGTAGTTTATACTTATTCCACAGTTTACGAACCATATTTCTGTACGAAATAAGAATAGTCATTTAATTAACCTTGTGGTTTCCCCACCCTTAGTTTCACAAGGTTCCTGCCTTAGTCCTCTTCTTTTCAACTTCAAATTACAGGACTTTTCAAGTGGAATAAAAATAATTTAACATACAGACACTAGATTGTATCTATTCTGATGGTATTTTGGTATCTTTCCGGTCGTACTTTATCAGTATCATTCTAAGACAATTTCAACATGTTGACAGGATTGTACAATGGACTAAGATATGGAGGATGGATATTAATCCATCCAAATGCACTTTCACTGTCAACCTGCGCAAGAGACTCGGATACACACCTACACTGTGCATTTATGAACAAAATATACCAATTACAACAACCTATAGGTACCTTGGTGTTAACATAGACACGAAAATGTGTTTAGAAGACCATCCATGTCAGCGGCACACTTGGCAAGGCCTGCGGTACCTGAAGTGACATTAACTATGTATTACAGCCTGACTCTGGTCTCACTCTTTGGACCAGGATAAACCTGTTTAAAGCACAAATGAAGCCGATCGTCACGCACAGTGTGACAACCTAGACTAAGCCGTCAGGTAAATTGATGAGACGCATATACGCGTTTCAGCATAAAAACCTCCGACTTATCCTGGATGTATCAGGCTACGCGACCTGGTAGTAATAACGCTACTGCTAATTTTAACAATATATGTTTGAGAACAGACCAGCTGCCGAGTTATAGTAATATATTTAAAAAATAATGTAACAAAATTAATCAAGAATTACTCAGTTTTCTAGTATTTTAAATTTCAATATTTGATATATTGCAAATTGGCTTCTGGAGAAATATATTCAGTTATAGGATACGATTGAATATATTTTTTATTATTGTTGGCTAATGCTAATATTTTGTAATAAAACTCTAACGTCGGATTAGGACGTATAATTCGAACCTGGAAAACTGACAATTCCATATATATATTTGTAATAATATATATATATATATATATTTACATCGATAACAAGATTTCACAATAAGCACGTGAAATAACAATTAATTATCAAACCACAATAAGAAATGAAAAAAAAAGACTATAATCTTGCAACTGTAACAAGTGGTCTTCGTCAGAGTCAAAAACCCAACTGAGTGTTTTTGGCCCTGATGAAGACCACTTGTTACGGTTAAAGATTTTAGTCTTTTTTTCCTATTTCTTATTGTGGTTTGATCATTGATATATTATTAAATATAATATATAAAAGGAGTATTTATATATTATGTAGAATAGAATATAATATATAATTACACAGAATAGAGTACTCATTCTACTCCATTATACTGTTGATATCTTATCAAGTCTTATATATAAGTATGTATATAAGCACAGTATGTATAAACCACTATAACAAATTCAGAAATGGGACTAAGATATTTCAACGAAAACAGTTGGTCGTCTTCCTCAGTGACACTTGAACTGGTAAAGATCAGGTGTTTTGATTGAAAAAACTTACTTTTGAATTTCTTACTTTGATTTAGTCGTTACGTTTACACATATAATTAGTTTTACAATGGAAATAGAAGAGGTCCGAATTGGTAGAGTGAGGAAGAAAAGTTACAGCGTAAGGTAGTCCAATCTTCTTTAATTGCTACAAAACCCCCTGTAATAAAACTCGAAATAAAGTTAATTAAAGGATTTTAAAGTAACATAAATAATTATTTCAAAAATACTAAATTATTGCTTCATTAATATAATGCTAATTGTTCACTCCCAGACAGTAAAATGAGATAATCAAAAAATTAGCATATCATAATTATTTTGGAGTTATGCTTCAAATTTTGTGACATAGTTTGTTTATCTTCTAAAATTTAAATAATACTTTTTAATAAAGTATTTAATCATAATCACTTCATATACTGTTGTACAATGAACAATTTTTTAGTAGGTTTTGATTGTTTGTTTCTTTTGTAGACGGAAAATTATAAAAAATGAATTTTTAATCATTAATCGATTTAAAGTGAGAAAATAATTTATCAAGTTCATACAGTTAATATTTGACCTAACTTTTTGTCATTTAAAAATCACCATTTTTTCTAAGAGAGTTAAAATCATTCAGAATAATGTGAAAATAGATTTCATGTTATGAAAAAATTGTAGGTTGCTTAGAATATCTTAATGACAATAATTAGTATAAAAAATTATAGTTCCATCTCACTTTCATCTCCGAAACAAGTTTTTAAAAGTGGTATGCGTGTGCTTTAGACATTAAAAAAAAACTACAAATTAAGTCAGTCTTTTAGAGAGATTAGAAAAGCTCCACAAGTATAACAGTTTGAAGAAGCATTACTTATACTCTATACCAGCTTAATGTCTGCTATATAAATAACAGTCAGATATTTGATTTTGTATTCTTTGAGGATTTACAAGTACCTAAAGTTTGGCAATATATTACTTACATGCAAGGCTAAGATGAATATTTTTTTGTAGAATGTTAGTGGGAAGTTTTAGTAATTTATGACCTATTTGAACTAATTATGATCGAATGAAGATTTTTATTTTCTCATTCATAATAAATGCTAAAACCTTTAAAATTTTCAATATTGCGTGATTTCTACAATAATTTCATCATATTCCAAGTTTGCAGCATTATTTAATAAAATACATAAACATAATTGAAAGAACTATAATTAAAAAAAAATCATTAACAGCGATAAAAATAAAATTGTATACGAAATAATAAAATTTAATAGAAGTATCTGGTTTTAAATAATACCGTCAATAATATTTTTAGAATTCTTTGACAGAATACAGTTCATGTACATGTCACAGTTTTTTTAAAAATCCTACTTTCAAAAATCATGGAAAAATGTCTTTTTTTTATTTATAAAACTTTTTGGTTTTCAACTATTTTAAATGTTGTATACTATAACGGATAAACAGAATTAAATAAAAGAAAATACATCAAACTAATGAAAATAATGACATTTTAATTAAAGAACAGAATTGGATAAAATTAATTAATTTAATTTTGAAAGTAGGCAATATGAACAGCAATCCTGGTAAATGTTAAACTAGATGTTCCTAACCATTTTTTATTCTCAAACTATAAAATATTTATTTGTAAGTGAATAAAAAATTTATGAATTAAACAAATCCATTACTTTTATAACATAAATTCTAATTAAAAAAGTGTATTTTAACTCCAAAAAAATTTTTCCTTATTAAATTTGTACATTTTTTGGAAAAAATTTGAAAAAATAATAGTTCAATTTAGCAATAAAAAAGAGTAATATTTTCTAATATTAGATCATTATAAAAACTAATGATAACATTGTCCTGGATGTTTTAAATATAATGTTTGAAATATCTGTTCTTCTCAGTATTTTCTAATATAAAATAGTCCAATAACTTTAATAGAAAAAATTGTGTACAATTAAAGTTAACTTTAATTATAATTAAAATAATTTAATTTTCAATTTTCAAGTGACATTAATTACATTTATTAAAAAAGTCAATTGATAATAATTATACACATATACCAATGTAATGCACAAAAATAGTTGGTACGGCAGCGCTTTGCTTAATCAAATCAAATTTACAAATTTAGTGTAGCTCTAAATACACTGATCATCAAACAGCAGTCAGACTGTGCCAAAGTAATGGTCAACTGAAATTGGCGGACAATTCCTTTGTCTGCTATACCAAGCTTAGTAGCTTCGGAGTAGCTATCCTCAACAATATCTGCCTTTCTTGAAATTGGCTTTGACAATAAATCAACAAAAAAAAAAAAATTTCTTTCGTCTTCATTCATGATATGTTGACAAAACTGCTTTTAAATCACAGAAGAGAATATCTTCTTTTATTCAAAGGAATCAAACAGACCATTTAGAAGTATCATGCACAAACTTCCATCGAGTATTCATGGACAAAATATAATAAACATCAAAATGTGATTAAGCTATTTTTTAGGCTAACATAGAATGTTTTGCCCTCAATTATAGAATCCTACAATATCCAATTAAATGTTACATCTATTATACCACATAAAACACTCAATGGTCGGTATGTTAATTTTTTTACATTTACTATCACACTATGATGAAACAAAGGAGAGTAACATATCATATAACATTAGTAAAATAAATTATATTTAACAAAGTCAAAAATTTTATTTGAATGCGGGTTTTATAAGCCCAGTGAATATTAAATGGGAGTCTATGATTAAAAATAGTAACACAGTGTAGTGTGTAGTAATAGTCCGTAGTGTGTTGTAAGTGGTCCATCAAAATTTGTAGGTAAATCATATGTCGATAACGTAGGAAGTTAATCGTTAGAATAATGAAACTATATATTATATTTATCATTAAAGCATAGTGTGCCTTATTCTTATTAGTGGTCAAAATGTTTTAATATTTTAAAATGTTACACAACTTTTCTTAGAACCTATGTCATAATTTCATTATTTTACAATTTTTTGTATTAAATTTGTAAAATATTAATAAGAAATCGGCTGGCTATTGGAATAAAAGTTCTGCTGTAAGAGATTATTTCGCAACACGAAATCTACACTTTTTCTTTTCAAAACAGTAATGATGTTACTGTAGGTATACTAATGATATATGCATCTATTAGTATTAATATGCATATATTATGATTTGATATATGCATATATTAGATATTAATGATAATATCTATGCATCATTATGATATTATATGATTTAAAAAAAAAGCATATAATATATAATAGTATGATATTATGTTTACTTATAGGAAAGTTGAGTATAGGCCACACCAGATTTTTTATTTACCTAGAAACAAAATTTAGTTTTTGAAAATTTAGTAGAGAATAGAAAATCATGTCATCAAAGGTTGCTAACTCTCGTTATAGATGCTATTTACGTGTACATGTAAGCAGTCAACAGATTACATATCTATACTGAATTAGTTACATTTCTGAGAGTGAAACAACATATTTAAGTGTTTACACATTACATTGAATTAGATTCTTTCTAGAAATGTTTGATAAGCTATAAAGGCCAATTTATTCTGCTTGTCTTCACAATAAAACTGAAAATGATTGGATTCATTACTTTAGTTACAACGCCATATCTAGAAGGTATTAACTTGTATAGATGGCAGTGACGGAAAGTGTGATTGATATGATGAACATTTCTATGAAATTGGTAGAAAGAAGAATTATAGAGTAATAGATATTCTATAAAAGTATACTAAAGAGTTAACTAGCACACTATTACAGGTACACTCTGTATGCACTCTGAACCATCAGCAGCTTATGTTTAAAAATAAATATATTAAAAAAGAAAATATTCATGACTAAACAACGATCTTGAATGCAACATTACTTAGTTCGTGACATTTTATGCAAATATCTAGATTTTTTTCTGTCTTCCCAGATATTTTTGAAATACCAAATAAATTTTACCTTTTTACTTTACTATAAGTAAAGTGTAGTGATCATGAAAAGATTTGATCTCCAGGTTTCGTTGGATTTATTACGAAATTATTACATTATATACATTATTATACATTATTATATATTATACTTACATTATACTTACATTATTATATATAAGTTTATATATATATATATATATATATATATATATATATATATATACTTTGAGGTCCCCAAAGCCTTTTATGACTTTTTTTCGATGATGTCTGAATGAGTGTGAGTGGGTGGGTGTGTATCCAACTTTATGTACAAGCTACAGTCAATATAAGTTATATTTATTATTAGAACAAGATTTAGTAACAACTAATTGAAATGGATAATTAGATGTCATATACATACAGCCAGAGTTTATGAAACTTACTTATCCGATCTCAAATCAATATACGTGAAATTAGATAACTGGAAACTAAACTAATACACGTGATATTGGATCGATTAGAACAGAAAGTTGAATTTCAACCATTCCCACAGAAATGGTTTGGAGTCAATAAATGTATATAATTTATAAGGAAAGTTAAATAAAAATAATTAAAAAAAAATAGTTGATTGTCAAGAAGTTTATATTTTATTTACTTATAGCAAAGTTGAGTGTAGGCCATTCAAGATTTTTTTTTCAATATCAAAAAATATGGTTACATCTAAAATCTCTGATCTTAGAATTAACATTTTGTTCTTAGAATGATAGGCTAAAAGCTCAAAGTGTTTTTGGTATTGTTAGTGGTGCAATGTTCTAATTTACTAGTAGATAAAAACTACCAAACTATTGGAATCAATTTACTAGAATGAATACACATAGAGGTAATTAACATTTACTATTAGTGAAAGTAAAAAGTGAAAAATTTTAGATCTTTAACCAATAAATCATTGATATGTTTCAAAGTAAACATCATGTGATGTAATGTAAAATATATAAATATATATATATATAATGTAAAATATATTGGTATCTACTTAATCAATAGAACAATACTTTGAAGTATGACAATAAAAGTAACGTAAAGGAGCCAGGGTGGTTTAACTCTGGACTGGTAGTTCCGGGTACGATCTGAGCACATCACCCTCGGAGAGGTTATCAAACAGATACGGTCCCGTACCTGTACTACTTCGTCTACTTGTAAAAGAACACTACTTTAACTACTCTTAAGTTAGGTAAAATTAAGACTCCTAATGTAGACTAATTAGGGTGACGTAATATTCCCTTGGGAATGAGCGTCAGAGGTATGGTTTTCTAGTAAATTCCCAATGCCACAAGAAAAATAACAGTCACGAAAAAATAAATAATTACATAGAATAACATTCTTTAGTGCAGATTTTAATTTTATTTTAATGTTGAGTTTCAGTACTTTTCGTTATTTCAATAAAAAAAGTCCTGATTCCGCATAAGTAATTAATTAATTTTTTTAAGATCTGTTTGATACAGTATACGTAATTTTTCAAATAGTATTATATTTTTAATATTCTATTAAGTTAAGAAATGTATGATGCACATAGAACTTTTTCTAAAAAATTTAACAACAAAATTTAATTTTGTCCGTTTTGCGGAAAAAAACACAAAATCTTCTTCTTCAAAACCGCCTTCACTAGTATGTCTTGATGATAGAAAGAAACCACCTGGTGTACCAATTATATATGTAATACCAGGGTGTGTGAAGCCCGGTGAACACAGTACAACAAGATGACGAATAACAAGTTATCAAGACGTCTCACCCTGCACTTACAGAACGTCTCAGAAAACCATACAAGGCAGGTGTACAGTACAACTTTAACCAGAAAAATATTAGAAAAAGAAACAACAGTTTTAAGAACTGAGAACTATACCAGCTGCCTCCAGATTCTCGAGACTCTGTACATCAAAAACACTCAACCCTCCATGAGCAGTGTATGAATGATACCAAGACAATAGCATGCCAAATACTCAAGCAGGCCAACAGTATATTCATGATACCCAGTTACAGGAATTTCATAGTTTCTATAAAATTATCTAGAACAACATTCATGAAACCAAAACAGCCTATATTACGAGATGTAATCTTTACTTATGCTATTCCAGTATTGCGATTCTATTCATTTCTAATATTTATTTAAATGCTTTAATCATTAGTTAACATTTAGTGAATGTTTTTATTTAAAGTTAGTTTAAGAATATTTTCCTAGCTGATGGTGATATTTGTTAAAATTGAAAGGTTGTATATGTAATATAATCATATAGTGACTAATAGACTTATCTTATGACTTTATTGTCTTTGGGATAACTCCTGTAGAAACTTTCACTCACCCAACAAAAACTAGTAAAAAAACTAAAATATATCAGCAAGAAAGTTGCGGTTGCAGAAGTTGCTGTGTATTTAGCAGTATATATATTTATATATACATTTAAATTGTTAGCCTATTTCTCTTCGTACTATTTTTCGAGATAGCTTTTCCAGCTTTCTTATTTCTGTCTTCCATATGTCAGGTACTGACTGACTAACTCTCAAAAAAAATGACTCATTAACTCCATTTGTTCTTCAAATGATACAACATATATATATATATATATATATATATATATATAAATATAATTTACTTTAGTTTTTCACTCGTAGCTCTTCCATTATTTCCCGTCTACGGCGGAATGCCGAAATTATATAGAAATGTTAGTGTATTGCCTATTATTTTTTGCTCCTTAGTATATAATTTATAATTTTTTAATTTTATAGATCTACTCTAAGATCTGTTAAAGATTTTAAAGTTGAATTTTAACAATTTCCACAGAAATGGTTGGAGCCAATGAATGGCTTCAAAGTATGTATTATATATACTTTCATAACAGATCTTTCCTACTTATATACATTCCATAAGTAAGAGGACAGTACGTCTTGACAAACAATAAATTAGTTTTAATGTGATAGAGTTGTATTCACTGTCGAATAGTCTTAGACGTCAAGACTTTTCCATGCTGCTTTATGTCAGGTGTCTTAGTTCCAAAGCGAAAGTTTTTAGAAGCTTAAACTAGTATGTATGTCTTTAGTTCTTCACTCTTAGCTCTTCCATTATTTCCCTGTCTACGGCGGAATGCCGAAATTATATAGAAATGTTAGTGTATTGCCTATTATTTTTTGTTCCTTAGTTTAGCACTATGTATATACTATATAATTATATATAACAAGATTTCACATAAACACGTAAAATAACAGGCAATTATCTAACCACTATATGAAATGGGGAAAAAAGGCTAAGATCTTCCGACCGTAACAAACGATCTTCGTCAGAGTCGAAAACCCAACTGATATATATACATACTTATTTTGAATTATATGTATATATATAAATCTAACATATTAAGGTATAAAGTATACATATTTCTCTATATTTAGCTCTTTATTTTTCAAAATGATTGCCGATGTTGAGCCTGTCTAAAACGGCAGCAACCATACTGACATGATAAATAACCGTTCCAGTCCTTGAGGGTGGTATATATCATTCCAGTTCTCAAAACTAGTATTTGATTATTTGACAAAGAGTTTACTTTGTAAGGTTAAATAACCTTTAAAATTTCAATGAAAGAACAGTTACCTGATTTTTTGAACACTGCACCATTAATAGAGCAAAGCGTTTTAAGTTTAATGTTAAAATTGTTTTCCTGTTGTTTTTTTTATTTTTTTTATAATGAAAAATGATTAGTAGTAATTATAATATTGATGAATGTGATTTTAATAGCATATATAGATTTACTATATAATTCATATAAAAAATTACTTCTTTTTGCAGAGGAATGTGTCCATATGAAAAAGAATGTTGTTTGTTTATTGGAATAGAACACCTGTCAACAGGTGAGACTATAGTCTCCGATAGTACTGAAGTAACTTTTCATGGTTATAATGTTTGATTCTGATATTACATTTTTGAAGTGTCAGTTAAAAACTTGCTGACGACATCCTTGGGAGAGGATTTAAAGCCCCCAATCCTGACTTTGTACTCAGTCAAGTTGAAGAATTCTTGTGTAATACGTTAAGTAACGACCAATGAAAATTGCTGTACGCTATATTGTAAATTGTTATCAGCAGTTTCAGATGAAAGATCTACTACTGATGAATTATTGTGCTACATTCCATAAGTAAGAGGTCAGTACGTCTTGACAAACAATAAATTAGTTTTAATGTGATAGAGTTGTATTCACTGTCGAATAGTCTTAGACGTCAAGACTTTTCCATGCTGCTTTATGTCAGGTGTCTTAGTTCTAAAGGGAAAGCTTTTAGAAGCTTAAAAAAGTTAAAGAATGTTTAATTGAATTAAGGGGGTGGATAAGGAGATTTCAATGAGTAGGTAGGTTTTTATCTTTATTATTATTTGTCAGTCGAGTGATATAATGGTCGATAAACTCTTATAAACACATCTTAGATGTTTCTTGTACAATTTTTTTGCCCCTATTAACGCAATATCTGTAAGGAAGAAGCGTTTTTAATCTTAGCAACTTGAATGCAGACCAATATATATTATAGTCAACATGGTCTTCATTATGTTAGGAATTCTCCTGGATTTGAGAATGGAACAAAGTAACTTAAGTAAGGAAAATTTTAAGTTCTACATCTCACAATAACCCAATTATGTAGTTCATTTATTGCAATTTCGGTTATAGATAACAATAGAGCAAAACGTTTAGTGAAATAGCCGATAAGCATAAGTGTTAAAAAAAAAGAATCTGTAGTTTTTTTTCTATGGTTATGTTTTCTATAAAGTAATTTATACTAGCGTATTGGTTGTATTGAAACAGCTGTTGTTGACACAAATTTTTCTTTGTACGTGGTACAAACCTACTTTAAAACATACATTCCTACAACTATTGTTTCCGTGTGAAGAGGGCGTACAGGCTTGAATTAAAGGTCATTTATATTCCTTCTTCCCACGTCAGCTATCTCCAATTCATCAGCTGTGTTTGTAACACATTGTCCCTAGCAACTCTCTCTCTCTCCCTTACGATATATATATATATATATATATATATATATATATATATATATATATATATATACAATATTTCACAATAAACATGTGAAATAACAATCAATGATCAAACCACTATAAGAAATGGGAAAACACGACTAAGATCTTTCAACCGTAACAAGCGGTCTTCGTCAGAGTCAAAAACTCAACTGAAACACTAGATGCAGAAAACATCTGGTGAGGGGTTGAGAAGACTGGGAGGGAAGAGTGGTATTTTAAAAGGGTGAAAGTGCAGGAAAGGACAAATGTCCAGAAAATAATGTTTGGGGAAACAAAACAGTACAGCAAGAAAGAATAAAAAAACTATCCGCTAGCTGTCAACCATCATAGAAGAGGCTATTGCCCTCGTAACGAAAGTATCAAATTTGAAGTGACCGTTACTAATGTTTATAATATTTGATCTATTATATTTAATTAGAGACGATTCAATAATATTTCTTAACAGTATCAATTTTTCATAGGTAATTAATTTAGCTCCTGTCCAATCAATATGATGATTTTCATTGTTTATATGCAAGAATACCATAGGTACTACTTTTTTCCTGTCTACTTACGTTGTATTGGTGTTGTTTTACACTTGTCTTTAATGATTACCAGTTTGACCAATATAAATTTTATGGCAATTTTTACACGGAATTTTATAAATACCACCCGACTCCAGTTCCCTGGGAGAGTTTTTTATTAACATATTGCCCACGTTATTACAATTAGAAAACACTATATTAAAATCAATTTGTTTGGCTAGTCTAGGAAGGGAGTCCACTGAGTCCTGATACGGTAAAATTATAGAATTTGACAATGAACAGGGCTCTGTAGAATTATTAGAGAAAGTTTTTTAGCACCCTTCAAAGCTAAATCAATATAAGAGGAGGGGTATTTTAATGGTAGGGCAGTTGACCTAATGTTGTTAATCTCATCATTAAGGAATTCAGGAGAGCACACTCTTAATGCCCTCAAAAACATATACAAGTACATTCGTAGGTTTTCTATATACACTAAAGCGTAACTCTTTAGGTAACCTATGGATCAGGACATCTAAGAAAGGCAAATTACCACTTACTTCTTCTTCCATTGGGAACTGGATTGTCGGCACTAATGAATTTAATTTTATTAGATAAGCATCTTTATTTATATAATTAGGACAGATTCATAGTATATCGTGAACATATCTATACCATTTAGCATGTCTATGCAATTTTGGGCTTAACATTTTATTTTCAAAAAATTCCATGTATAAATTACTTAGGAGGGGGGGGGGGGATAAGCAGTTACCAGTTGTGGTTTGATCATATAAATATATATATAAACTAGAATTTATAGATATATTGTAAGCAGTTACCATTTGTAGTTTGATCATATATATATATACTACACTTTTCAAAAGAACACCCAGGAAAGAAATCAATGAACTCACTACTATAATTTGATGTTCTTTTCATCAGGAATAGATGTGACAAAGGCTGATAATGACTGGTACATCTATTGGTATATATATATATATATATCCAGTAAGTGTTCTCGTCGTTTATTTGTTGTTTTTTACACTTTTATATATATATACCTTTCAGAGTAAACTATAGGCACACGGTAAATAGAAAAACACACTTACAGTCTCAAAATGTTTGGTTTAACTGTCACCAGGAGAGAAGAGATAGGGACACCAAGCGCACTTGCGAAGCGACGGTTGGAGACCAACAGCGTTGTCACATGCGTGCCCGGTTTAAGAGAAGTCAAAAAAATAAACTATGAATAAGTGATGACAGAGAAAAACTGAAGAATAAAATAATAATTAATATGAGAATGTGAAAATAAATAAATACTAAGGGAATGAGGATCTCATGAAGTAAGAATGTGTTAATTAGAAAATGAAATTTGCATTATAAATGCAGTAACAATTTTCAATGGTCAAAACATTAATGTATTAGAGTAACATGCTGAGTTTTAGTGAAATTAGATTTACTTCTGTTGTGTCCTTTGTGTAAACAGTTATTTGTAATATCATCTGATTTGTCTAGTCAAAGGTTTTGACCAGTGAAGATTATTATTTTATTTATAATACAAGTTTCATTTTCTAATTTTAAAAATTATCCTTACTTCTGCCTGAAAAAGATTATAAAATAAAAACTGAAACGTCAGCATTGAGAGTTTAATTTGAACCTAGAAAATTGACCGAGTCCCGATTGCACCAAATAGGTACACCTATACACCTATTCTATCAAACTGTTGGTATTGAATTTCTTATATATATATATATATATATATATGTGTGTGTATACATTTACACATATATAAATATATATATATATTTCTACAGGTAGGCAGCAAATCTCCTAGACATGTTGAATTGAAATATGCAACAGCCTCTGTATTCATGACTTTTCTACTGATGGTCTGAAATTTTCTTTATGATTTTTCTTTGGGCTTGCGATAATTCCCGCACTAACTTAGCTAGAGACATATAGACAGTATTCACAGTTTAGTAAACATAACATAAATACCTAAACGAATAAAAACTGATTTATTTCCTTAACAAACTTTTAACCACACATTGGCCATTTTTAGGTTAATTTGGATCCAACATTTTAGACAAATTTAGAAATAAACAGCAATCAAATATTTCAGAGATAATTTAGGAGTAAACAAATAGTTATAAATAAAAGTTTGCAGGTTCTAGTAAGCTGTAAAATATATATATAAAGCTTAAACCACAAGGAAAAAGGAAAACAACAGAAATAAATACTCTGAGACCTTTTACTTTATGTCATCAGAGCATTTATTTCTACTGATTACCTTTTTCCTTGTAGTTTAAATTCCATTGATTAAATCACGTGTTTATTTGTTGTGATTTTTTTGCATATATATATATATATATATATATATATATTGTTAAAAATTAAACAATATTTAACTGAAACTTGCTTTTTCTTAAGTTTCTCGAGTTTCCGGAATAACGATCTTGTTACTGTATCCACAGAATATAGTATGTTACCAATCGACATGCTAAATGGACACATGTTTCTGCTGTCTTCAGCCATTATCAAGAAATGAATGCATTTTGAAGTTTAAAGCTTTATATAAGAAAGGTGGAATGTGATGCTGGGGTTGGGGGGAACGATATATATAATAATATATATATATATATAAATCATTGTTCAAAATAGAATAAAAAATTGAAAAAAAGACTAAGATCTTTCAACCGTAACAAGCGGTCTTCGTCAGTTCGGTTTTTACTCTGACGAAGACCGCTTGTTACGGTTGAAAGATATTAGTTTTTTTTCCATTTCAATTGTGGTTTGATCATATATATATTAGTGTATTTCGGCAGCAAGTCCTCTTTTAAGCATATGGTTTTGAATTTGATAACAGATTTTGCATTCACGATTTTTTCCAGGATTTATTTGCATTTCAATTTTCCAGGATAAAAAATTAAACTCTCCTTGCCAAGGTTTCGGTTTTATTTAAAATTTTTTCATAGGCAGAAGTAAGAATTTTCTTAGTTAAAATGTACATCCATTTCTTGGATGTAGTTTTACATGGGAATGGTAGTAAATTAAAGTACAGTATTCATAGGAAGTCAACCAATGTTTCATCTTATGTTCATTTCTTCTCGGCTCATCCACTTAAAACTAAAAAGTCAGTTTTTAGTAGCATGTTCTTAAGAGCTTTCAAAATTTGCAGTGAGGAATTTTTAGATAAAGAAATCAAAAATATTTACAAAATTGCAGGTTCTTTAATGTATCCAAAAAGGTTAATCGACAATATCATAAAAAAGGTCAAACAATCCATGATATTAAATAATGAAAAACGGTTCACAAGAAGGAATTTGTTAGTCATTCCATACAGTCCTTGTTTGAAAGATATGCCTTCATTTATGAAAAGATTGGACGTTTCTGTTGTGTTCAGTAATGATGGTAACTTGTTTAACAGTCTTGTCAATAATAAGCCAAAAAGAAAAGACTGTTGTGTATACAGGATACCATGTACTGACAGTGAAATGTCTTACATTGGACAGACGAGCAAAGGTCTTCTTACAAGGATAAAACAACACAAATATTCCATCAGAAGAGAAGACGAAAAGAGTGCCTTGTTCATGCACATAAGAAACAGTAATCATGTGATTAACTGGAATGAAGCAAATGAATTAATATATGTGTCTTCAGAAAGAAGAAGAAATATTGTGGAAAGTGCGCTCATAAAAAACTTTTATGAGAAGTTGATGAACAATAGCCTAGGACTCTATAAATTAGATGAAGTTTTGATTAGCGGGATAATTAAACAGATGAAGACTTCATCATTAAACACATTCAGGGTTGCCAACAATTCTGAAAATTTCAATCAGCCAAGTTAACAAGTATTTATTGTTTTTTTAGTTCACTTGCTCTCTGACGATGTGTTAACGAAAGGCCTTAGAGCATTGTTTCAAAAATTGTTTTTCATTGTGGTAAATTAATCCATATATATATATATATATATATATATATATAAGATTTCACATAAACACGTGAAATAACAATCAATGATCAAAGCACAAAATCAAATGGGAAAAAAATACTAGGATCTTTCAACCGTAACAAGCGGTCTTTGTCAGAGTCAAAAACCCATCTTAGATCAGGTCAGAATCAGTTGTGTTTTTGACTCTGCGAGGACCGCTTGTTATGGTTGAAAGATCTTAATCTTTTTTTCCCATTTCATATTGTGGTTTAATCATTGATATACGAGTATATACATATATTATTACATCTTGTAATGTAATATGTGAATTATTATTACTTCAGTTGTTGATAAATATTCTGTAGGCAAGTTAATTCAAATAAGCTGTGATATATAAATTATGCGTTTAAAATCTGTATGTATTGTTAGGATGTGTATATTATAAGTTAAATATAATTGATTTCATTTTCCATATTTAAAATTGAATTATGTAAATAGATTTTTTTTGTTGGATTTCTGTAATTATTATTGGATTATTCTTTTCTTCAGTAAACTAATTACACAGTGATTTTATAAATATTGTCAATTATATTCAATTATCAATTGTATTTTTTTGAAACAATAATTCAATGGGCAGAGGATTGCTATATTATAACGGATTGCAATTGTCTTGCACAAATGAGTATAATTTTTCAAGGTTTTAAATTAAATTAGTTTCAAAGAATTTTCTGTTAACATTTGAAAATTTCTTCTTAATGAGAAGTAAATTATTGCCTCAGGAGATTTTTGAATAATGATGACAATGAAGTGAATCAAAGTTCTTCCCTTAATAATTATTATAGGACCAATCATTTAATAAGAAAACGTATAATAACTGATGTGTTAGTAACATTCCTCATATGTTTGTATGAAGAAAGTAGAAAAAGAAACTTGAATTTGACAGAATTTAAAATACTATGTTTTGATATGAGAAAAATAAATTTTCACTCAAAAAAAAACTTTTAGGAAATCTTATTGAACAAAAGAAGTAAATTATACACTCCGGTTATTATTAAATTATATATATAATATTAACTAAGACAACTTCCTCTAGTCAAACTCTTCTCACCCTGACGAGTTTCAATTTGATGAAATCATTTTGTCCAAAAAAATTGCTAACTATTTAGCAATTATATTTTAGGTTGTTTACTATTAGTATTTATTATTACTTTACTATAAGTAAAGTATAGTGATCGTGAAAAAATTCGATCTCGAGATTTTGACGGAATTACATGTTTTGAGGTCCCAGAAGTCGTTTTATGAAGTTTTTTCGATGATGTCTGTGTGTGTGTGTGGGTGGGTGGGTGAGTGTGTTAGCAGTGCTTCTTACCACGCTACGGTCCAGAATCTTTGATGGATCAAGTTGATATTTTACACAAAAATGGGCCCCATAAAGACGAAGATCCCTATTGTTTGGGAAGAATTATGCATGATGGGAAAGTCACTTTTTTTGCCAAAAACCGTTTTTTTAAAAAACATTTATTTCTCCTAAACTGATAACCCTAGAGTTTTGAAATTTTGACATTATCTTTGAGGCTACAAATGGAACAAAGGAAAAATATATTCAGAATTTTAAAACAACAGGAAATATTTTTTTTTTAATAAAATGTAAACATTTTGACTTATAATTGAATAAGTCGAACAGCCATACTGTTTGACGGATCAAAATGAAACTATGCCTAAAAATAGAACATTATGTGGAAAATGATATGAGATATTTTTTTTTCAAAATTACATTCGCTAAAGGGGCGTTACAGTACGATTTCTGTTTTCAGAAAATATTTTTTTGACGCTTAACGGCTCATTAAAAAATAATAAAAATTTGACCAAAAATGAAACAAAAAATTAGCAATTCATAAAAAAAAATCATGAAGTTTCAATTACGGGAAAGAGCAATAACGCTATAAAAACTGTTTGTTTATCCTAGACTAAGAGATCACCTGCTATACTTATCGAATTTTTTATATTTTTTTACATTGTTTACATTGACTTAGAAACTTTTTGAGTGAATCCACTGAGATAGAATTGATATTTATAAAGGAACAATTTAAAATGTTTATTGACTTATATGAGATGTAAGAGGAATAATATTGTGCAGGGAAATGATAACACTCACTCAGAAAAAATTCGTATATATGTTATTTGACAAAGGGGAAGAAAAATGATCTTATTAAATACTAAGAAGCCATAAAATTTCCATTATAATAATTCTGTAAAAAACCAAAAATGTAAAAGATAATTCAAAATTGAAATCTTTCGTTTAGAGATTAATAAATGCAATTATCGTACATCTTTAATTATAAATCACCTTAAAACAACATTTTCTTCGCTCTTTATGATATTTTTCAGAGAAAAAAGGGTATTTTCCTGTTTTAAATTTGGAAATTTTTCTTTAATAATCAATGTAGAAGGATGTCAAGTAAACGATGTAAGAAATCCACTGGCTTTTTGAACAAAAGCCATGTTCTTTTGTAGGAGAATATTTCGTATCAGGAAATGTTCACTTTGGTTTTTTAAAAATGTTATTACTGCTGTAGTTATACTAATGAAATTATTTGCATCAGCTGTGTGATATACAAAAATAAGCTTATATATTGATATGTCCTTCAATCATTATCTTTACTACCTCAGGAATGAAAGACTAAAATCATATCCCATTTAGATGTTTACGTTATGCTTAAATGAGACGTTATGTGTTATATACTCAAGGAATTTGATATTAAGTACTTATAGTAATGTTGAGTGTAGGCCACTCCAGATTTTCCTACTTGATGTGGACGAATACAATATATATACTTTATTAAACACATTCCTTATTTTTATTATAACCAATTTTATGGATATTTTCTCTAGTCTTTGTATATGAACTCTACATCTTTTCTGGATTGACCATCACAAGTCACCTTAACTATTTATGATTTAAGTTCATAATATTCTTTATTCTTACTTATTTTTTGTGTTCATAACACTTAAGTTATTCATAATTTTGATTAGTTTGTGTCAAACATTGACCATCGTCAGGAAGTTTGTATACAAATAATAAATGGAGATCCACAGAAAGAGTTATAATGAAAATAGGAAAAGCTTTTGATGGAATGTGTGAAAAGGATTGTTTCCTCCATTGGTAGATATTTATAATATAAATATTTACATTTGAAGCAACTGTAAGAAATTGTCAAATAGGATTAAAATCTTTCAGCCACATCAAAAATCTTTTTGGTTCTCATCAAAGTCATAAGATGAAACATGCGATTCTGACGAGTGGCAATTCAGTTTTTATAGAGAAGTAAAAAACAGACCCCTAAGTACTAACAGCTCTACACAGAACACACCACTTCATAAAGATAGGTCCCCTTCTTTTCCTAACAATGACTAAGGAGGACCAAATTTGAAAAGTGGGCTATATATTTGTAATTTTTTTTGTAGTGTTTTGTATTTATAATTGCATTTAACTCATTGTTATTAGAGTATACATATATATATTAACATTTAAAGGATTGGTTGTATTTACAGTTCTTTGATTTTTATAAAATGAAATTGTTCTATATTATACATTGTTAAAAATTAGACCATATTTAGCTGAAACTTGCTTTTTCATAAGTTTCTCGAGTTTCCGGAATAACGATCTCAAGCATTATCAAGAAATGAATGCATTTTGAAGTTTAAAGCTTATATAAGAAAGGTGGAATATATTGCTGGGGTTGGGGGGGATTAAAGTTGTTTTTCTAATCGGTGAGGGTTGAGTGACCTAGGGCGTCATTGCAGCTACCTAGGAGAGACACTAGTTGGCACGAGGTTAATTTAAACAATTTTAGAACTTTAGAACTAATTTCTAATTGTTTATTAAACCTAATTGTTTAAATCAACCTCGATCCAACTAGGTCCTCCCCAGGTAGCTGCAACGACGCACTTGGTCACTCAACCCTCACCGATTAGAAAAACAACTTTAATCCGCCCCCCAACCCCAGCAACACATTCCACCTTTCCTATATAAGCTTTAAACTTCAAAATGCATTCATTTCTTGATAATGGCTGAAGATAGCGGAAACATGTGTTCATTTAGCATGTCGATTGGTAACTTACTAAATTCTGTGGATACAGTAACAAGATCGTTATTCCGGAAACTCGAAAAACTTATGAAAAAGCAAGTTTCAGCTAAATATGGTCTAATTTTTAACAATGTATGAATTCAGGAAGAACTGCTACCAAAATTTACCAATATATATATATATATATATAAAGATTTCACATAAACACGTGAAATAACAATCAATGATCAAACCACAATAAGAAAATGGGAAAACAAGACTAAGATCTTTCAACAGTAACAAGCGGTCTTCGTCAGATGGGTTTTTGACTCTGACGAAGACTGCTTGTTACGGTTGAAAGATCTTAGTCTTGTTTTCCCATTTTCTTATTGTGGTTTGATCATTGATATATATATATATATATATTAATGATCAAACCACCATATGAAATGGGGAAAAAAGGCTAAGATCTTTCAACCGTCACAAGTGGTCTTCGTGAGAGTCAAAAACCCAACTTAGTTTTTGAGTCAAAGTCAAAAACTCGGTTAGGTTTTTGACTCTGACGAAGACCACTTGTGACGGTTGAAAGATTTTAGTCTTTTTTCCCCATTTCATATTGTAGTTTGATCATTGATTGTTATTTCACGTTCTTATGTGAAATATTGTTATATAGGTACAAAAAAGAATAAAACTTTTAGATATTCACTGATCAAATATGAGAAATTATTTTTTGTTATATTATAGCCAAGAACGAGGCTATATTCTTACTGCAAAAATGTTGAATTAAAAAATACATTAAAGTAAATAACTTCTTCCTCTGAGTAATATAATCACACAGTATGACGTTTATATCAAAAGTTGTGCAGAGATCAAGTGATTTACCGATCAAGTTGCTACTTTCCAACTGTTCAAAACGTCCACCTACCAGCACGCTCGTGATTAGAAATCTGTCAGCGTGCTTCCGTGCCGATCAGAAGATGGATAAATCCTTTATAATTGGTTTATATTAATGCTCCTACCTTACCTTGCTGGATGTATTGAGTTTTTCAAAAACTAAAATTAAAGAGAGTTAGACTTACAGAATGTTACAACCTGTTTTGATTCACCGGCGTTCCCAAGCCTTCCGGCTACCACACCGCAGAATGTTACAACCAGATCAAATCAGATCCACTGCTAGCAGGTGTATGTCAGAATTTCAAATTGACAAGCTCATGTAAACATGATTCCAGTCACTATCTCGAATTAATTAATTATCAATTAATTGTATTAATATAATTTGCTTAATTATTGAATTTAATATTATTATACTAAAACTTTGATTACGTTGTAATACTAATATGTATTGTCAATAGATTACAGTGACGAAGAAGCTTTCCAATTTAATCTAACTACTTAATTACAGCCATTAGTTATTTTTTGGATAAGCCAGGTTAATATTGCCATAATAAGATAACTTCATACTTCATACTTGTCATGCTAAGAAAAGAAGTTAGTCTATATTTAAATTAACATGAGTTTGACATGAAATTTCCATGCAATGGAAAATTATTAGTGATAAACGTGTTTTTAATAGCATAAATACATGAATTCGCTAAAGATAAACTGAAGCCCTCCCCGTAGTAACTTCTTTATTACTACAGTCAGTCATACGTTACTACACAGTACTTGAATGACATCTGCTAGACCCAGTAAGCTCCAGTGATTCAGCGAGCTGATCCCAATAAGTCACATAATAAGCATATCTGTGGAATTGTAGCTTACTTAAAAATATTTACTACCTAATAATGTTAATATTAGTGTAAAACTTTTGAAAACTTTTCTTTTTTTGGCTACTTTTGATGTTCAATCACAATTTTCTATCAAAACAAACAACAAATAATGAACAATGATTTTAAATATTTTAATGTCAGCTATAATTTCCTTATATGTCATAATAAAGTAAAAACCACTTATTCATTACATTTAGTAAACAATTTTTAATAGATAAATTGATTCTTTATATTATTTTGATGTAATTTTTGTATAAATTTTACGATTATATCTTACACAAGATTTTTTCATGTACTTTTAAAACTATTTTTCCATCAGTAGTAAATACTTCATGCAATATATTAAAAAAACATAGTTTAAACACTATAATTTATTTTTGACAATTATATAAGCGCTTGACTGATTTTTAAGTCCCTTTTTTATTATGAATTTTAGCTTGTCGTTTAATACTGATTATATATTGTAACAGTATACATATTAATATATAGTGGTAATTAACTGTAAATTTTGAACTGAGTATATGGTTTTTCTGAGTTTCATCGTTAAGATATATATTGTGTATTGAAGAGGCCGGTCGGCAGAGAGGAATGTATTTCTAAGTCCAAAAGGGCGTGGGGCCAGTTGACCTGTGCTCCCGCACCTCTACCCTTCATGCAATCAATTCTAACTTTCCCTTGTAATTCAGAACTTTATTATCCATCTTTTTAATAGTTAGTAAATTAAAAAGTGATTTGTAATTCAAATACGATGAACTATAATTTGATAAAAAAAAGATATTGTAATTATGAACAATAATTTAAAGAATAATTGTAATATTTTCCGATTTGAACTGTTTTTAAAAGTATATTTTTTTTTATATTGATTAATGTCAAAAGTTTATGGAATGATATTTACTATAATTGAAAAACATGTAACAATAGTAGAATTTTCCGAAGTCTTTCGTATCCTTTGATTAAAGTATTCTGAGTTCTAAAAATAAATTACCTAGTTACATTATAATAAATGTATGTCTGAATTATACATCCCACTGAAAACTTAACTAATAATTTGATAAGAAGTAGGACCTTAATTAAGTATTAATTTTTTAATACATTTAAAAAAAGAATTATCTCGTTAATTTATTCTACGAGGATGGTTTTTTTTCATCTTGTTGGTAAATTAAAAATTGTATTTTTTTTTTATTTATCGTTCTATACGATAATTACTGTACGATAAATAAATTGAATAACATTTTTATGTCATTGTACATTATGTGCAAATTATTTCAATATTATTGTGTTATTACAAAAGCAACACATATTTTTACAAGATTAATGTATGAAAAGTGATTTGAAAACAAACAGTGTAAAAACATCTTATTAAAAATACGGTGCAATCAAATTGCAAAAAAAAATATTCTGATATAAGTGAGAACATTTCTAATAATGAAATGAACTGCATGCGTTTGAAATATTCCTCTGTCTGCAAAGCTGGTCTACAGAATATTAAAGACGACCTCATAAACCTTTTGAAAATTTGAAAATATTTCATCAATTATATATTTTTACTGTAATATTTAGTAGTTGTTTAATAGCTCGTTTTATTTCAAAACTGATAATTATCTTATAAACGCTTATTTAATTAGGTTAAAAATGTTTAAATTCATTAATAATGAATAGATATTTATTTAGTCACTTTTAAAAAATTTATGCATTTATTATGCATTTTTTTATAAAATACTGTCTAGTATTTTAGATAGTATTTCAATATTATCTAAAATACTACATGATTTGAAATTTGAAGATGCAAACGTAAATTCAACCACTGTTTTATACTGGCCAACATTATTGAATCAGTTGAATTCTTTGACTTCATGTCTGATATGTATCAGAATTATGAGAGTACATAATTAAAATAGTTATGTGCTATAGTTCTTTTTTTTTTTTAAAGCTAATGGAACCTAAGTCAAACTTTGGTGCTATAATACTCTAATAGAAAACTTATCGTCTATGTCTTACTGGAAGAGTTATCCATCATGGATGGAGGGTCTATATTTTATAGTTTATAATAATAATGTAATTACAATAAAATAAGTTTAGAATAAAAGTCCGACTTTCAAGTTTGTATAGTAGATCATTTAATAAATCTGTTCAGAATCAGATGACTAAATAATTATGGGATTTAAAAAAGTTTTAGTAATGAATGAATAATCTGTTGATAAACTGAATTCATAATCCCTAACATTTTAATCACCTTAATTAATAAAGTGCTCACTTTTTTAATAACTTAATGAATAAAGTGTTAATTTATTATCAATATTTAGTACGGTGAAGGTTTTGAAGATAAATTGTTTGTTCATGTTAGTCATTTACGTTTAACCTCGATTCATTTGAAAAGTCATGATTGGCTGAGGTCCCAGCACTTAAAATGTTGTTCGATGCAACTTTATGTTTAGTTGATAAGGATTTTAATGTCTATATATTATAATTCTCAGTATTTCTCAATTAAAGAAACTAACTTTGTGTATAATACCATTAAAAAATGCCGATGTTGTATTTGATTTAGACAAATGGTGTTAAGGTGGGTTTGTCAGTACTGTTGAATGCATTGGACAGTATCTAAAAAGGTAAAAAGATTTCTTTTGAAATGTTAAAAGAAGTGTTGGTATATTCATATTGATCGTAGCTAGGAGGTTCAGCTGTAGGGTGAGGCTCATACACTGAACTTACTGAAATACCTCCAGTATTACTTCTCAAGTCTGGTAACAACGCCCCAAATATAAATAACCAGTCACCTCTACTCTTAGAGTTTTCACTGATGTTAATATGGCAATTTGTTTAGTAGTCTGGCATGGGCCACTTCAACATCTGCTAGATAGATATCTTGATCCATATGAATAACTAGAGCCACCGCGGAGCACGTAACATTTATCGATTTCCACAAAATAACAAGAAAAACTAAAACCAGTACTGATACACAATGTTGTTTTAAACAAACCCTCCTGTGAGAAACCTGTGCTCGATAACTTCCCCCTAGACTACTCTCCTTAAACTAATGTGTCTCAACCGAATCAAGATTGCTTCGTCAAAACTCTCAATACGACTTCTTAGATTTAAATTCACACCTATTAAAATAAAAATATATAGTTTTTAATAGTAAATTGATGTCTTTTATTATAATTAATATTACATAAATGGCAGTAAATAATAAAAAGTATAAATGTAAAGATTCTAATGTAAATAAATACGATTATTCAAAATAAAGTCAACTGTCAAACAGGTCCTTTTATAAGAAAAAAGGAGTTTCGGATGGATGCAACATATAGGTATGCTAAGTTTACACTGAAACAAAACGATAAAGGAAATAAAACACATAACAGGCAATGACATAATAAAGGTAATAAAAAACACAAATAAATACATTTTAAATAAAAAAATCAAATAAGGGTTAAACTTACAAGGTGAAGATAAAATTTGATGGCAAAATTATTAGGAATACGGCTGATTGGGGCGAAACTTAATGTAAGATGGCAAAGAAATGGAAACTTGTGCTTAACTACAACAAACAAAACACAAGTTGTTTGGACAGTGTGCGGCAACTAAATGAGAGAGGTTGGGGGCAGCAGGAGGCGGTGGTGGGGCGGATGGTTGAGGAGGTGGTTGTGGGGTGGCAACATCGGTGCTGGCGGAGGCGGCGGAGGCGGCCAAGCAATACTGCCTTCCACTTGCCTACCTCCACCTGACTCCCTGTCTCCAAGCAAAACCTTTTTGTTCTTGTCTTCTCATCATTCCTTTGTTTATTTGTCATAGTTGGATCAAAAGGAAGAGGAAGTAAGGGACTATTTGCAAGTAATCCCCCCCTCCCCGCACTGGCCAAATCGATAACAGCGCAGCTGCACTACTCTCCCTTATCGTAATACCTCCGCCCTTTCATTTTCACGGCACGCATTTCATTTGTTCAGTCACTCTCTTTTCATTCCATATAAGTAAGATATTAATTCGTTAATCATATATTTAAATCCAATATAATCTATACGTTACATCTTTCAATAATACAAATCGATAAAAAGAAGTTATGAGAGAATCAGGTTGGTTTCATCATATTAAATGCACACTAGCTTTTGATAAATTATCACCAATTTTTTATTAACCCACAAGTCGCACTGGACTGATAATATATTTTTGGTTAAAATACAATATTCATTTTTATTAAATATTCATATTTTTTTTGCAAAAAATTTTCCTGAACTGTTATACTACGAGGTCTTTAAGCACCAGATGCCAGCACTGACAAATCTTCCTAGCACTACTTCCTTGCAGTAAGTGTACACGTTAGAAAACGTGTATTATAAATTAATTATTGCAAATTATAAAATGTTATTTAAATTGCAAATAACGTTATATAAGTTACAAAAACTAAATTTAAATTTTCAATGAAAGAAGTTTAGTGAAAATACACAAATATATTATTCAATATCCAAAATTGGAGCTATTGTTCCTTTGTGTTAATATTAGTCCATCTAAGCTCTATATTTGGTTCAAGTGGTACCTGTAACTCTGGACTACACATAAAACAAAGTAAAAAATCTGTAGTGATCTACAATCAACATTAATATAAGTAAGCATATTGTTAAACTCGTTTGCAATAATCTTTATTGCTTAATTTAATGTGACTACTTTGAAGATCTAATACTGTTAGAAAAGTATATGAAACCGCATGAATAATCAATTTATTAACTTCACTTAATTTGAAGTGGTTATATCCATTTTATTGATTATTATTAAAATACATAAAGTTGGTTTCAACCAACTTTTGTAGTAAAATCTGGGAACCTCCTGTACATGCAACTTGATAGTTGTCAATTTAAATGCAACATTTTTTCTTCCAATATTATCAAGTCCTCTCATTTTCATTAAGGAATATCTGTATAATGACAATATTTAATATAAATTTAAAGTTTCTGTAATGACTAAACGTGTGTCCTTAGAATTGTTTCTCTATTAGTTTAGAAGAGCTATATGGCTTCAAATATATATTAAGATTTGTCAAATGTGCAACTAGAAAAGTTTTTACAAAGCTTTAGACTTCACACCCACCCAGCTACTCGGAAACAGACATCATTAAAAAGGCATTCGGATAATCTCAAAGCGAGTAAACCACATAATTCCAAAAATATTTTCTTCTATGATCACTATATTTTATAGTGAGCAAATAAAGAATGAGTACGTGTATTTTAAGAAGCAAATGAACTTTAAACTTATTAGTAAAAATAATATAGCATGTATTATGATTACATATATCATCATGCTTATATATATCAACGACTAAACCACAGTAAAATATTCAGAAATGTCACTAAGATGTTTAAACCAACACAACTGGAGTTCGTCAGAGGCTCGCTCATACTGACAGTATGAGTCAGTATAACTTATACTGACAGTATGAATCAGTACAACTAATACTGACAGTATTATTCAGTATAAATAATACTGACAGTATGAGCCAGTATAATTAATACTGAAAGTATGTGTCAGTATAACTAATACTGACAGTATGAGTCAGTGTAACTAATACTGACAGTATGAGTCGGTATAACTAATACTGGACAGTATGAGTCAGTACAACTAATACTGACAGTATGAGTTAGTATAACTAGTACTGACAGTATGAGTCGGTATAACTAATACTGACAGTATGAGTTAGTATAACTAATACTGACAGTATGAGTCAGTAAAAATAATACAGACAGTATGAGTTAGTATAAGTAATACTGACAGTATGAGTCAGTAAAAATAATACAGACAGTATGAGTTAGTATAAGTAATACTGACAGTATGAGTCGGTATAACTAATACTGACAGTATGAATGAGGCTCTGACAAAGACTAGTTGTTTTGACTAAAAGTTTTTAGCTATATTACTGAAATTTTACTGTGATTTAGAGGTTGGTTTTTATTTCACGTGTGTCCTGTAAAAATTGCTATATTATAGATATATGACATGTATAATATATGATGCCTATGTATGATATATATTTATAATTATGTTAGAATTATTTAACCATATCAGATAAAGTAATGATGGATGTAGTGCACATGTCTAAAGGACTTAAACACCCACATCATAACTCTGATAGTTTCAAATATTTTCATCACAAATCAAATTAACTCATTACATACAATTAAAAATAATAAAGGAATTTTGTAAAGCTCAATAAACCTGTTTTTTTTTTGAGTATAATGAATAACAAATGAGTATAATATATAAGTTAACTAGTGTGGGTGTCTGTCTTTGACAGGTATTTTAGAGAAATTGAGAGATGATACGTGATATTCCAAAATATTATTAGAAATTAAAGTATAGTATAAAATATTATTAAGTACAGTGTTAAGTATCTCAGTATATATCAGATTAGCAGTCCGTCCATCAGATGTATGGAAGAACACAGAGTTGAAACCTCTGACTCTTGTGCAAGACACATAGAGTTGATCATGTGAGAAACACTTGGTCTCACTCGTTTCAATTCTTGCCGTGGATAGAGTTTCCCCTTGCGAATTATTTACCGTCATTGCGAAACAATCGCTGATCGGAACTTGCAACCGTTTGAATGAAGATAGATAGTTGCTCGGAATTAATGGTATGTGTGGTATACACACAAACACCCCAGTATCACACCCAGTCATCTATGATGAGCACGTATCACAGCCAGTATCACACCCAGTATCACGTATCTATGATGAGCACGAACTCGGAGTCGTGTCCCGTTGCATATTTTTGGGCACTCAAGTTTCGTGACAGCATGGTTGGTGTTAGGAACTTTAAATTTTAACTCCTACTTTAAGTTTTAACTATTGACTAGGCAGTCCAGGAGCAGTTACGGAGTCAAGACATTCAGTTGGAGAATGATAATTACCTCATCGCTAATCATTCTATTTACTGACTTGTAGTTCTTTCTTTGGTTTGATATAGCGTAAGAACTTCTTTGTTAATTTTTCCTGTCTGCTCATTTGTAAGTGTGAGAATTGCTCGTTCACAAAGCCAATTATTCTGAATAGATGGCACATCTTAAGACTTTAAATGCAAACGAAATTAAATCAACTAACAATACCTACTTGACACACCTGTATATTTTCAACATAAAAACCTCTCTGGCTTTTCCAAACATAGCATAAAAGTCCATATCTTCGCTTCTATGTTAAATTTCCAATTAATTTAAATCTTAGCTTTTAAGTTAGACATACACAAATCTACTGTCAGAGCTTCAGCTTGCTATGCCTTATTGTGTCTGAGTTTACTTGCGACAAAATTTTGCAGACAAACAGACAAAAATTTTCCTAAGGGTGAATTCGGTTTCTCTAATCCATAAATCGTAAAGATAACTTAAAATGAGTCAATTTTAAGCAATGAACAGACAAAACCTTTTTTTATTTATAAAGATGTAAAAAAAATCTGACAAGGAGGAGAGGTAGGGATTTTATTAGTCAGTAGTTCTGTAAAAAAATACTTTCCAAATTTGCAAAGATCCTATGATACATAGTATTTGAATATATCAAAAGTCATACATACATAATATGACACTATATTCTGATGCAATTTTGCAAAAATTCATACTTCTGTAGGGACCTGCTTTTATTATTTACATTCATTATGACCGTCAAACAGTGTGACCAGTAAATTGTTTGCAATCATTCAGTCTTAATCGTATGTCAATATTTTTACATGTATATGCCAAACTGACTTTTCTTATCATCAAAAAATTTCTGAATGTAAAATTTCAACTTTTGCAGTACAACTGTAAACAAAATTTGTTTAAAATTACATAATGGCTAATAAGTGGCTTTTCAGTAATGCAATATTACCCAAAAACTATAGAACCTATGTACATTATAAGGCCAATTATTGGCCACACAATATGGACGATTCACAAACTGTGCATATATAATTAGATATAATAGAAAAAGCTTCACAAGTAGACTCATGGGACAACAAGACGTGGTAATCCTGCACAACCTCGCATTTTTTTCATTATAACTATACTTTTCTTATGATAATTTGATTATATCAGAAACCAGCAAATTAGTGACTTTAATTTAATCCGTTTGCTAGTTGAAAATTTATAAATAGACCAGCAAACGTACCCGTCATTGACGGAATCAAAAATTCGATTAAACATGGTATTCCAAAATATCATTAGAAATTATAGAATTGTCAAAAATATCATTATTAGTACAGTATTGAGAAAATGTCTCTGTATACACCATATTACCTGTCTGTCCTTCAGGTTTATGGAAGAACAAAGACTGGGAACCTCTGACTCTTCAGAAAGCAAACTACAGTTGATCATGTGAGAAAAACTAGGTCTCACTCACTTCAATTCCTGCGGTAGATAGAGTTTCCCCTTGGGAATAAGTTACCGTCATTGGTAACTGATAGGATATTGCAATCGTTTGAATGGAAACAGATAGTGGCTCGGAATCAATGGTATGCCTGGTACAGACTCAGACTCCCCAGTACCAGACTAAGGATGATGTCCGCCTCTATGGCGTATCTGGGCAGACCACCAACTCAGAGTCGTGCCTTTTGAAAAAAAATATGGCTAACCCAGATACGTAGGGAGATATTTAGTTTTTATATCGAACAACATTCACCGATACCCGATTTAGTAGTCAGCGTATTGTCCCGTTGCACATTTTTGGCCACTCAAGTTTCGTAACATGAAATTTGTTACTCCTACTAAATCGCAGCATGATTGGTGCTCCTACTTTTTTTTTTACTCATGTTTTTACTCAAGGTTTTTACTCATGAGCAGGCAGTCCAGGAGCAGGCACAGAGTTAAGAAAGTCAGTTAGATAGTGATCTTCTTCATCACTAATCACTCTCTTTACTGACTTGTATGTTTTTTCCTTGGCTTGATTCAGCGTAAAAACTTGTTTGTTAATTTTTCTACCTATTCATAGTAAGGGCTCAGAATTGCTCGTTCACAAAGCTATTATTTCTGAACAGATAGTACATCTTGAACTCTGGTAAACACCTATCAATAATCTCAAATACGCAATATATTCATATACGCAAATGGATTAAAATCAACTAACAATACCTACTTGTTACACCTGTATATTTTCAAAATAAACCTGTGTGTAAAGTTACCAAAATACAGCTTAAACCTGCATAACTTTGCTTCTAAAATGAATATTCAATCCACTCAGAGCCTATATTTTAAGATAGACATACACAAATCTAGTGTAAAAGTTTCAGCTCGCTATGTTTCAGGGTAGCTGAGTTCACTTGTATTTACTTGTACTTATATTTTCAAAATAAACCTGTGTGTGAAGTTAGCAAAATACAGCCAACCACTTTCACCTTATGAACAGCCTGTAACGATGTTGAAACAAAAAAAATTGAATTTTATCTCTCCTTATAGTTATAGTAAACTATTTACATCCGCAAAATTCATAATTATGCACACTCACATTTAATTATTTAAAAGATAACCAAAAATGAGTATATTTTAAATTATTAGTAATATAATAAATATTGACTAAAATGACGTACAATAAAGGGACAAAAGCTTCAATTGAACACACTAATTATCCAGTTACCAGGGCATTTAATACTGCACAGGTCTCATTAACTTCCCCTACGTCATACAAGACCTTTTCCACAAACACAATGATGCCTATATTCGGAATCATATATTCTAGAATATAAAATCAATTTTTTGATTTGAAACTTATATATTTAATTTTAGTTTAATTGGTTTATCCATAGTAATGTTTTTTTTTAATTTTCTTTGAAGAAATATTATTAAGAAAAATATTTCTTGTACTTAATAATAAATAATCAATTTGAAAATTTTCAGTTATTATTTCATATTCCAGGAATTGGTTATGAAGTAATAATTAACTTCACAAAAAGTTGAAATGAAGAGTATGTATAGTAGTAATAATTAAAATAGAGTAAAAATTAGTGATTCTTTATATATATATATATATATATATATATATATATGTATAAATAATAGAAGTAATTTTGTCTACTTATATAAAATACCGAATCTAGAATAGTTAAAAAAATTTAAGATCCTTATTGCTCTTACTTTCATGTACGTAAAGTATAGTGATCATGAAAAAAATCGATCTCGAGATTTTGATGGAATTACATGATTTGTAATTCCATGATTTGTTATTACATGAAATGTCCCCATAGTTCTATTTGGACATTTTTATTATGACAACTAGTGTGTGTGACTTTTTTTAAACATACTTTATTGCAACACAATCCACACAAAGTACTACATGGTTTTTGGACATACAGTTACAATAATATTTACAAATAAATGTTTATCTACATTTACACTTAATATATATAACACTGTTATTAAGTATAGTATTCCTTGATCATAATTACAATTCTGCTATCATGACCTCGTTATCACAACAAGAAATTATTGAATAAATTATACATACGTATTTTTTAACTTCCTCTATCAGAGAAAGTTAGTTATTCCAGGTTATTCCAACCTGGCTGTCGGTTAGGATATTAATCCCCTACATCTCCTGGCATGTTCTCACTTCACAGCCTTCGGTATTCCCAGCTGCTCAGCTTGATTGTTTAAACAGAAACTATCGAGCGGATACCCTTCTTCATGCACTAAACTTTCTTTCTCGTACACAAAAAATGCACAAACAGCATTATCACTATCCTTGCTAAGATATCAAATTTTGGTGTTTCTTCCCTGCGACAATTTATTAATCACTTCTATTTGATCAAATCTCTTAATTCTTGCAATAAGAGCATGCTCTTGTGTCTTTAGACAGATAGGTGGTACGCCTGCAATTATACAAGCAGCATCAAATGAAATCGTTTGGTATCCTTTCATTACTCTTATTGCGAAAAGTCTTTGAACCTTTTCCAGTTGTTTCCTATAGCATTTCTTTCGTAGTGCTTCAACCAAACAGTTGCAGCATATAATCTCATTTGTATAAAAACACCATGGTATATTAAGCTTAGAGCTGCACTTGACCAACCCCAATAGACACTGCCTGATATTGATAAGGCATTTACGAACTACCAGCTTTTGTCTGCCACTTGTATTATATGAAGATTCCATGACAATCTTCTGTCAAATGTCAGACTCAGATACTTAAGAGTGCTCACTGACTGCGACTTCTGGTGTCCAAGATAAACAGGCACCTCACTAAATCTCTCTCAACATTTACATAGATGAAGCACTTTTCATTTATCTTCATTAAAGGTGATTTATATTGTTCAGACCAAGTACTTATTAGACCCATACAACGACTAACACTCATCTCCAGATCCATCACTGTTTCACCAGCCATCAGCAGTAAGAATTCATCAGCAAAGGCTATAACTTTGGCACAATTTGGATACGGTAATCTTAGTAGGCTACCATACATTATGCACCAAAAACAGTCCACAACACGAACCTTGAGGGCATCCCCTGGTTGTCTCAACTATCTATATGTATAGTATATGTATAGTCGTTTAAACTTATAGTGGTAGTTCTGTTTGAGAAATAACTTTTTACCGGCCAATACAAATTTCTTGGACATTGAAAACTTCTAAGTCTAACCTAACCCAACCGGGTCGGTTACTTGCCGTTGTGTCTACAGCATGCTTGGTCTCCCTTTCTCTTTCCTCCTGTAGACGGATTGCCCAAAAATTTGAGTTTTAAGAGTGTTGAGTGTTTCCTTACTCTGTGTGTTACTCTTCTTCGATTTTGAGCTCATATATTATATATATATATATAATAAAATAAAAAACGAAGGAACACACAGAAAGACACAGACATAACTCACATCGATATTTCGACAATCGTCGTCATCAGGAGGTGCGAAGAGCGAAGAGTCCCGCAGGAAGACAGGGCGGTACTCTGGCGGTACAGGCGGTACCGCCCTGTCTTCCTGCGGGACTCTTCGCTCTTCGCACCTCCTGATGACGACGATTGTCGAAATATCGATGTGAGTTATGTCTGTGTCTTTCTGTGTGTTTCCTTCGTTTTTTATTTTATTGTAAAAAAGTCCGCTGGACCGTTTCTTTTAATTGTGGTATATATATATATATAATATATATATATATAAATTAATATAAAAATAACTGACTAATTGATATTCAGTACCCAGATGAACTGTAGTTGAAACTAAATAAAAATTGATCACCATCTTACCCATGGGTCAGTGTTTTATAATTAATGCATAAAATAAACATGTTATTAGTTTAATGTTTAATTTGTAATTAGACATAGTTTCAAGGAAAAGAAAAATAATAGCGATAAAAAGGCAATTAAAACTATATGAAATGTAGTAGATAGATAAAATACTACATTGACAGAATCTGCACATCATGATTAGAACGATTCACATTTTTTAGTAAAATGCTTATTGTTACACTGATAAATATACAGTGTATGGAATACAGTCTTAAATTTTAAAACAAGATGAAATTAAGAGTGAGTTAGAGTGTAAAAAGAGTGCAAAACAATATTTTGCAATACAGTAAATCATATTAACTGTTTCCTAGTACAATAATTTTGTATATTTTGTTTAGAGAGTGAAGACAGCGATAATGAAGGAAGCATGGGAAACGTAGGTCGAAGCATTGTTCGACCTCCTGGACACAGTGGGAAAGCCAAAAAAGGACATCTCTGTTTCGACGCCTCTTTTGAAACTGGTAACATGAAATTTCTAATTCCACTGGGTTTGTGTTTAAACGAGACTATAACGTCCCTGAATCAGTAAAACTGTGTCAAATATATAACATTGAAATACATTTATAAGAAGGGTTATATAAAAGTTAAAGATTTTTAAATAAAAGATAAAAATTTAACAAAACACAGATGCTACTAAAAGTTATGACTGGTAAAATAAAAGCGATGCCTACAAATTTAGGAATTAATAGACAAAATAGGACTTATATTTAAGAAATAGTTTCCCATTACTGTTATTCGTTTAATAGATATTTACATGGATACTTTTTATGATTAATTTATGGTAAGGTGAATAAAGAACAATTGTTAAATAAATAATCTGTTTCTTACTAACGAACTCGTATGTGTTATGTTTATATTGGTTACCATATCATGTGCTGTTCATAAGTGAAATTGACCCTAATTTCGCTCCCAGATTCCAAAGTCAATATAAGGATAACATTACAGCCTTAACCCTGCACTGCTAACGCATGTATGAATGACAGAATTTGGTTGTATGTTGTAAAATACGGGTTTTATTTATTCATTGCTGCTGGATATTTGAAAAATGGGGGAGGGGGGGACAACATATATTGCGTCCCCCAATGAAATTTTTGGAGAGGGATATGTCTTCCCCTCCCTTCCAGGATGCACGCCTATAGAGTACCATGTAAAAGACAGAGTAAGTTAAAATATATAACATTATATTCTCCTTACAGGTATTACGATTATTAAAAACTTATTCAGGTAATAATAATAAATGGTGTATATTTGGAAGGGAGGATGAAGTTAATAATAAAATGGCACTCCACTGTTCTAAATTTATCATGAAATTTGCAAAACATTCTTCATGTTTTCTTTTAGTTTTAACGGAGGGTTGAAATGATATTCTTTATGTAAGAGCTTTAAAAATGGTATTATCTATCTTTTATTTTATAAATAATATTTTCTTTCTTTATTCCTATATAACTTTAAAGCTTTTAACTCATTATAGAGTGGCTGATTCTTATTATAAATATTTAGAATGTTCCACCTCTAAAATAATTAACGCTAATTTATTTCCAGTAATTATTTCAATATTATAATACTCCTGCAACACTACAACCCTCCCGGTGGGCTCTGGCTTCCCTCACAGTCTTAAGCATCCTCTTGCTGTACTCTTCCAGTCCTGTACACATTCTTATTCTGGGACATTCTCGATTTCTTATATCAAAAATTGTAGGAAATAATACCTTCCAGGCATTCATTCTGAGACCACCCATCTCAGAATAAGAATAAGAATTCTTTATTATTCTGGAATGCACAATGTAATAGGAACCACATGGTTTATATATGTCACTATTCTTTTTCTTCTCACTTTCCTCCCTCATACATCTTTTACAATATTTTTATTTCAAAAATTCTTAGGATGACATTTCAGAGAGTCTATGTTTCACTATCAGCATTAATAAGGTTTAAGTAACAATTTTCTTTCTTTTTACTTTATAATAAGTAAAGTATAGTGATCATGAAAAAAATCAATCTCGACGATTTGACGATTTGAATTATATGTTCTGAGGTCCCAAAAGTCGTTTTATCAAGTTTTTCGATGATGTCTTTGTGTGTGGGTGTGTGTGTGTGTGTGGGTGTGTGGGTGTGGGTATGTGGATGAGTATGTTAGCATTGCTTGTTACCACGCTACTATAGTAAAGAATCTTTGATGGATCAAGTTGATATTTTAAAAAAAAATGGGTCCCATAGTGTAGATGATCCCTATTGTTTGGGAACAATTATGCATGACAAGAAAGTCACTTTTTTTGTCAAAAACCTGTTTTCAGAAAACAACGAGAAATATTTTTTTTCAATAAAATGTAAAAATGTTGACTTATAATTCCATCTCAAAGATTGTGAGAGTGATATAAGCCATACCGGTTGACGGATCAAAATGAAACTATACCTAAAAAGAGAGCATTACGTGGAAGATGAGATGAGATAATTTTTTTCAAAATTATTACATTCGCAAAAGGGGCGTTACAGTACAGTTTCTATTTTCTTAAAATGTTTTTTGACACTAAACAGCTTATAAAAATCTATGAAAATTTGACCGAAAATTGAAGAAGAAATGAGCATTTATCAAAAAAAAAAGATATCATTATCAACCGTCATACTTTGTCTATAGCTGGTGAAGTCGGCCGACTGGATTCGCAATGGCTGCATCATCAATGGGACTAAACCAGCGATAGACGAGTTATGACGGTTGATAATGCTATCTTGATAATGATATTGACATAGAAATTTTTCGAGTCAATCCACTGAAATAAAATTGATGTTTATAAGTGGTGCTTATCTGTGCAGAGAACGAACTCAGAGTCGTGTCCCGTTGCACAGTTTTGGGCACTCACATTTCGTAACATGAAATTTGTTACTGCTACTAAATTGCAGCATGATTGCTGCTTCTACTTTAACTTTGTACTCATGAGCAGGCAGTCCAGGAGAAAGAAAGTCAGAGTCAAGAAATTCAGTTGGATAATGAACTGCTTTCTCATCACTCTCTTCACTGACTTGTAAGTTCCTTCCTCGGCTTGATATAGTGTAAGAACTTGTTTGTTGATTTTTCCTGCCTGTTCATTAGTAAGACTTGAGCATTGCTCGTTCATAAAACTATTTATTCTTAATAGATAGTACATCCTCAACTCTGGGAAACACCTTTTCAATGATGTCAAATACGCAATATATTCATATACTCAAATGAAATTAAAATCAACTAACAATACCTACTTGCTACACCTGTGTATTTTCAAAATAAACATGTCTGTGAAGTTAGCAAAATACAGCTTAAAGGTCCATAACTTCGCTTCTGGACTGAATTATCAATCTATTCAGAGCCTATGTTTTAAGCTAGGCATACACAAATAAATCTAATGTCAAAGTTTCAGCCTGATATGTCTTATGGTAGCTGAGTTTACTAGTGACAAAATTTTGCGGACAAACCGACAAACTGACAAACCGACAGTAATTTTTCTAAGGGTGGATTCGGTTTCTCCAATGTATGAAACGTAAAGAAAACTTGAAATGAGTCAGTTCTAAGCAATATGCAGACAACATCATTCTTTAATTTATATAGATAACGGTAATAATATTTTTGCATATAAAAATTCACTCCCAATAAATATAAATGTTTGTTGCTTTCGTTGGTATGATGGGTTTGTCTCACAAAATGCTATAATCAATCTATATATTGTACTCTTGTACAAAACTTAATATCAGTTTTAAATTATTTTGGTTTGTGAATTATAGTATCATTGGGTAAAATTGGTGTGAGGAATGGTCATTTCCCAAAGAAAGAGGAGTTATGTTTGTTGACAAGAATTCAGAATTTTCACTATTCTAGTCTAGTAGTTCATATCTATCATTTTGAAAATTTTCAAGCTTCCAGATAAAAAAGTTTTAAATTATACCAAATAGCTGGCATCAACTTTGATTTGAGTATGTAAAATTGACAAATTGCTAATGTATTTTTTCTCAATATACATTCACAGCAACCATATAACAGAGTACAATAGGCAGGAAAAAAATAACACTCACTCAGAGTGAATTGGTATATATGATTTTTGACAAATGGAAAGAAAAGTGGCTTTTATTAAATACTAGGAACTCATGAAACTCCCAGTCAAGTAATTATATAAAAGATAAAAAATATAAAACATCATTCAAAATTGAAAACATCTTTGAAAAAAAAAATAAATGAAATTATCCGCCATCTTAAATTAAGAATTATCTTAAACGACATTTCTCTTAGATTTTTCTGACAAATGTCAGAAAAAATAGAATTATTTTCAAGTTTTAAATGGGAAAATTTGTTTTAAATATTCAATGTAGAAGTAGATCAAATTATACTAATATATATGCATCAGTGGTGTGATATTAAAAAATATGCTTATATATTAATAAGTGAATCCATCACTATCTGTACTACCTCCAGGAATGAAAGACTAATAAACATCTCCCATTTAGACCTTTATATAATACCTAAATGGAACATTATTTACTATATACCCAAGAAGTATGGGTATACTTCACTATAACAATACATGAAACTATATCAATATATATATATATATATATATATGAGTCGTTGTCTGCCTACGGAGCGACTCGTTTCTATCTTCCTAATGACGAGGACATCAAAATATAGTAGTGAGTTTTTGTTTCATTTCTGATTATATTATGTTTACTTATAGTGAAGTTGAGTGTAGGGCACTCCAGACTTTTTTTATATTGTGTTTTTATGAAGTTTCACTATAATAATAATAATTCTTTTCAGGTAACTTGGGAAGTGTTGAACTTATCTCAAATTATGAATACGACCTTTTTGTGAGACCTGACACCTGCAACCCTCGTCTGAGGCTATGGTTTAACTTCACCGTCGAGAATGTTAAACCAGACCAGGTTTTCTATTAGTTCTTTGTACTTAAAATTATACATTTTTGCTTTGTTTTGAACATTCAAGTAAACTGTGGTATTCAATGAACCAGTACAGTCAGTTTTCATTTAGAATACATCAGTATTGTGTAATGTTTACTTGCAACATTAGAGTTTATTGTAAATTTTAAAATCCTTTAATTTATAGATTATGGATGATTTATGAATTTATGTTTGTTATGTTATGTTTTTCGTACAGTAGTTTCGTAGACGGGTAGCTGTCATCGATTGCTATTGAGATGCAGTGAATCTTACTGCCCTAAATAATGTACCGACCGTCTGATAGAATAAAAAAAATATATATATGTAATGTGGAAGTATTTTGAGAAAGGAGGACAAATAACTATTGTTAGTTTTTATTAAAACTAGACAATTGATTAACAGTCCTTTCACTCATTTACAATAAAGACACTTACTGTACACTGACAAGTGAAGACATGTCAACTAACTGTGCAATCACAGGTCAACCAGCCAACCGGACCTAAGAACGAAGATTCAAATTTACATATAAATATTATATAAATATAAATATAAAAAGTATCGACCGTGAAATGGAAACAAAATAAAAATTTATCAGGACTAGTTCAGTTCTTCAAGTTCAAACTAAACTCTCATTGCCAACGTTTTGGTAATTATTTGAAACCTTTTTCATAGGCAGAAGAATAAAATTTTTAAAACAGAAAAAACTGAGTATTACATTAGAGTTTTTTTACAAATAAAACACGTCTCGGATTTCAGCAATAACTAGACAATAATTCAGTCTAGATAGTTGTTGCTAAAATTTGCGAAGTGTTTTCTTTGTAAAAAAATCTCTAATGTGATACTTAGTTTTCCTGTTTCAAAATGTTTCACTTCTGCCTAAAAAAGATTTTAAATAAAAAACTGAAACGTTGGCAATGAGAGTTTAATTTGTAGCTAAAGAACTGACTGAGTCCTGATAAACTTTTATTTTGAATATATATATATATATATATGAGTCGCTGTCTGCCTACAGAGTGACTCGTTTCTATCTTCCTAATGACGAGGACATCAAAATATAGTAGTGAGTTTCTGTTTTATTTTTGAGTGTTCCTTGTGTCAATATAGTTTATATATATATTAATATGTATATTAACTACAATATCAAACCACAAACTACAATGATCAAACCACGTTTTTTTAACCCTGACGAAGACCGCTTGGTAGGGTTGAAAGATCTTAGTCTTTTTTTTCCGTTTTATGTTGTGGTTTGATGATTGATTGTTATTTCACATGGTTATGTGAAATGTTGTTAGATGTACAAATATATATATATAAAGATTTCACATAAACACGTGAAATAGCAATCAATGATCAAACCACAATATGAAATGGGAAAACAAGACTAAAATCTTTCAACCGTAACAAGCGGTTTTCGTCAGAGTCAAAAACCCGACTCGGTTGGGTTTTGACATGGTCAATGACAGTATACAAAGAGTTTAAGTCCATAGTGACCATGACGAGAGGAAATTAAAGGTCCTCAGGGATTGAATAGTTTGCCAGCAGTTCTAAGAAATGAAATGAATCTCTCCAGTACGAAGGCTGCTTCCTGACTATAGGCCGCAGACATTCATCCACATAAACTGAAAGTCTCTCTGTGGATTTAATAAGTTGAGTAAGTAAGGACAATTTTTTACTAGAGAGTCCCTCATGAGAGGAGAAGTTATTCAGATGATGATTTAATGATCGTAAATAGTCAGGAATAGGGTCAGAAGATAACTTCTGATAGAATCTAAAATCATTAAGTTGTCTCATAGTCTCACGTCGATAAAAATTGTAATCCATGAGAACAACAGATGATTCTTTGTCTGCTGGCATGATTATTATACTTCTGTCATTTTTTAAATTATAAAGGGCTCTTCTCTCATGAAGGGTCAGGTTGTCGAAAGGTTTTAGAGAGTTAAGGAAGTCAGGATTAGAACCTTTTTGGAGCAGAGTAGTTATAAACATTTCAATTTAGGCGGGTAAGGGACGGGTGTTTAAGAGTGAGGGAATTATGAATTATGACCTTAATATATATAGATATATGATTTAAATTCCTCTAACTGTAGTATTATCAAGTGCACATAAATTAGTTTATATGTCCGGTAAAATAAAAGCAGGGATTGCGGCTAAGTGATTAATGAAGTGAATAGAGGATCGTTACGGGCTGAGTTAATGCTAATTGAATTGCTAGACTCGATCACTTGTGCTCCTCCTTCATGCATCGCATCTCAGCCAAATCGAAGATATAGCAGGTATATGATTAGCAGGTAGCCTAACCTGCTGGGTAGAGAACCTCCAGTACAACAATTTAACAACTTTAGCGTTCACAAACCACATCTCGGTAATATTCGTACTAACTACTACTTGAGATCAAAGTTATAATAAAAAGAAATCCTTATGTTTGACACGTTACAACAGTCATAGAAATGTCAAATTCACTGTTTACTAATAGAACAACGAAGTTAAGCATAATGTTGTTCACCTATACTTTGGATGAGTGCAAAAAAAAATCTTTCGTCCTTGTACAACCCGTTAAGAGTCGATACGATGGGAGTTAGAAAAGAAACATTATTTAATCGTAAATATTTTATTTAAACTTTTTTTTTAATAACCCGTTAAAACTTAAATTGTATCAAATTACTATTTTGGATTTCAAATGATTTCCTCAAACTTAATCCAAGTAAATAATTCCCTTTTTCAAACTAAATTATTTAAGAAATATATTTCTTAATGATATCAAATATTAATATTTATTAATCCAATTAAGTATGATTAATCTTAAAAACTGCAATTTAACCTTTTTCTTTTTTAAATAATCATGTTTTAAGAGTTTTTGTATTGCCTTAGTATATTTTGACCATTGACCATCCCTATATTTTCACTTTTCTTAAAAGCACTCTTTAACCAGCTCTGACTAATTTTAAGAGATACTAATTTCATAAAGCTACTGCAATAGTTGAACATTAGCATTGAGGGGATCATTCAAAAACCCTGTAAACACTGCATATACTTACTGCTGACTCTACTCAACCTACTCAACGACACGACTCATACTTCTTCAACGATTTTATTAATAGTAACAAGCAAAGAAATAAAGTCTTTAGGACCATTTGAGACACTCTGTACATTGAAATAGTTTAATAAATTTATTACATGCTTTGGTTTGTGGTGCAAAAATTTATAATACAATTATTCAAAGTCATATCGAATTTGAAGCAATCATCATTAAAATCTATATATGTATGTATATTTCAACTATATATATGAAATTAATTCAATTGAGTACTTTTTGATAATGAAACTTGAATCGAAAATAATTTAAAAAAAATCAAAGATAAACATTAATCGATTATAATTATAAGTTTGAATCGAAAAAGTGGATTCACATCCATAAAATTCATCAGAAATTCCAAGTTATAATTAAATTTGCAGTTTGTCAATTAAGTCGGAGAATAGAAGTCGGTTTTACTTGTCAAAAGTAGGTAAATGTATATTTTAATCTCTCGAGCAATACAACAGCTATTTCTAATCAGCAAACAAAAATTGTAATAGTTTGCCCATTTAAAGAATCAGAGACAAGGTTTGATGGACAATATTTCATTTACAAATCTGTTCACAAATCAGAAATGAACTATTACATTATATCTTATTATGTTATAATAATATTATAAAATGTTAAAATTTTGTTATCTTCGTATCATTAATATATTACAAATAAAAAAACACGACATTTTCAATGTTATACTTTTACATATTATGGGTCCTAATGTTAGTAGAAATTATTCAAAGATAATTTAATAAATAAATTTCTATTTAATAAATGATCATTTAAAAAAAATTCTAAAATATAATTATACCAACAATTTCAATTTCATAAAATAAAAGTTCAAGTGGGCTATACCATCTAGACCTCTTGATTTCGATGTGTCAAAATTTGAAAAATTGAAACATAATTTTCGTGGCGTGTTACAAATCACAAGAGTAAAGACTAAAAAATGGGATTATTTATAATTTTTGGAAGTTAATTTTTTGTTCAATGCCATTTTAATTATAGCCATAATTGGTTTTGATGGCTTTAATAAGGTATAGTATCTTCTTTGGTACCATTGATATGTGTATGCCTTAACATAAAGAAATGTGTACTAAGAGTGAAAACCTTATAATAGTTATCTTGTTATAAATTACAGTTACGAAAAAAATGAGAATAGAAGTAGGAAATAGTATGTAAGATTTTGAAATACAGTTTGAATTTTAATTCAAATTATAATCTAAATCTATATTAAAAAATTTAAAAAAAGAACAAATTAAAAAAATTTAAGAATTTACTTCAAATTAGAATTCATATATTAGAAATGTCAAACTTAAAACAATTTGTGATTTATTTATTCCATCCCTATATTTCATAATTCTTATTTTTTTGCCATTGAAACATCTATTTAGTATTTCATTAATTTTGAGGATTAACAATTTAATGTTTTATTTTAGAGAGTCATATTTAACATAGTAAATTTTGGTTCAAGAAAGAATAGTTTTCTTGAAGGTATGACACCTCTTGTAAGATCAACAAGCCGTCCTGCCTGGTAAGTAAAATCAGCAGAAAACAAAACCATTCTAATGATCGATTCAAATGAAAATCAACTATTGTGGCCAAATATTTAAACACATTATATATATGTATAACAAACACTTTTACTTTTTCTCGGAGTTTGGTCAGGGTAAATATATAGAATCACCTTTTTGCCAACGTTTCGAATTTCAAGTTTTTTTATTTCAAGACATCCTCAGGGCTATAAACTAACAAAAAAAAACAATAAACAATGGACATTTGTCATTTCTACTTTAGAAACATCATAAACAAATTGAAAAAAGAACTTACTGAAGGCTGGGTTGTAATGTAACAGAACCCAGCCTTCAGTAAGTTCTTTTTTCAATTTGTTTATGATGTTTCTAAAGTAGAAATGACAAATGTCCATTGTTTATTGTTTTTTTTTTTGTTACTTTATAGCCCTGAGGATGTCTTGAAATAAAAACGAAACGTTGGCAAAAAGGTGATTCCATATATTTACCCTGACCAAACTCCGAGAAAAAGAAAAAGTGCTTGTTAATATTTTGTGGTCAAGAAAACAGTACCGTATATATATATTAAGTCTCTAACTAATCTTAATTCTTACCCTATTCACAGTCCTTCCTCCTGTATCTCCACTGACTGTGTTTACCTCTTGAAATGCACCCAATGTGATGCTTTTTACGTTGGTTTAGCATCTACGATGCTGAACCTTCGGATGAATAATCACAGGCTTTCGGTTGGTAAACGCAGCAGTCTCCCTGTCGCCACTCACGCTAATTCCCACCACCTCAGCTTCAATGATTGTTTCACAGTCCAAGTTCTTAAACAAGTCCCCAGTGATAACAGAAAAGTTACTTTAAAAGCTTCTGAGGAAGCCCACATTTGGCTCCTGGGGGCACGCTCGAAACCTGGCTTGAATTTAAATCGTTATTTATTTATTTATTTATTTTTTATTTTATTTTAAATATTTCTTATTTATTTATTTTTTAAAATATTTTTTTTTTAATTGTTCTATATATTTTCTTTATTTTTTCTTTTCTTAACCTTTTTCTACCTTTCAAAAACATTTTTTTTCCTTTTTCTTTTTTCTTTTTGCTCTCGACTTCCTAGTTCCTTTTTTATTTGTCTCCTTTGCGGCAGCACTGCTTTGGCCTTCACCCAGTGAGTTCTTTAGTTGACTGTCGTCCCTCCGTCAATTCACTTCTTCTCCTGAGGACGACCGCCATTACGGTCGAAATATTGAAAAGTGAGTCTTTGTTGTGTTTCTGTTTATGTGTCACTGCTTATTTTAATTGTTATTTGTCCTGCCGGACCGTTTTTCGTTTATCATGGTATATATATATATATATATATATATTTGTCAATTAGTAAATATTTTCAATAGCTTAATCATTGAGACCAATAGTTAACATTACTCCAAACTAATAATTACCACATTCTTTATTTTGCTAACCTAAGTAACATACTTGTCATCCTGTGTTACTCCTTATTTTAAAAATAATAGTTTCAAAACCCTAAATTATTTATGTTTTCTTTATAAAAAAAAAAGAAAACAAAAAAAAATATACATTAAGTTTTTTACTAATAAATATTTGAGTCGTTTTAAACTATTAGTTCTATTGTTTTTTAAGCTACCCAACATTAAAATATTATCATTATTGTTTAAATAAATTTTAAGAAATATTGTTTCAAAAAGTGTACAAACAATTATATATGTAAACTAGAAGTTAAAATTAAGAGTATAATTGAAGGGTTATATGGAAACATTAATTTTATGTTGTATAACACAAAATTCATTATTAAAATGATATTAGAATCAAAGAGTTATTTTTGTCATTTCAAATCAGCAATAAGTAAATTATTTATTTGAGATATAAATCCTTAATGAAATTTTTAAAAAATTGTAGTGATTAATCAATTAATTTCTTAAAAAAATTTACTATACTATGGAGTTAAACCCAAATTGAATAAAGAGAAATATTTTTACAAATGAAATGTAATAATAATTCTGGATATAAGTACAATGCTCCAAAAATCAAAACATTTAATGATTTTATAATTTCGTCTTTAACTTTTATGCTACAGTGGTTTTCAGTGTGGTTTCTATGGTCTTTTAAGGTCCGTGACATCTTCCCAGGAGTGCATGAGAGGCCAGGAATTTGGCTGGATAACTTCCTCATGATTTCCATATATATGTTTTCCCTTAACGTTGTCTATCTTTCATCCATTATTTCCATCTTTTGCAAATCTGTTGTATTATTGTTTATTCTCACCTTTATTATTAAATTTTACCACAAATTAAAAACAGTATGCATTATAAAATACCTTTTCCCTTTGACATTATTTGAGAAACATTTACCTCACCAGATAAAAAGAAGTTCATAGCTCAAATAAGTTTTGAGAACCACTGGTATAAAAAGTATGTTTCACCTATAAATAAATTATTTAATAATATGCCAGAATAAAAGTAACAGTTTAAGGGGGATTTAGAAATAAACATATGTAACTCCTCTGTAAACTCAACAATAAGGTATAAATGACTGTGTTCATAGGTATAGAATGCCACGAAACAACGTCTTCTATCATAGTTCTCCCTACCACGACAACAACTATATATTAAGTTTGGCTTTTAATTTCGACAGAGAAGAGGATATGTACCAGTTTACATTCTGTTATCCGTATTCTTACAGCAAATGTCAAGCACATTTAGCCAATTTAGAGAAAAGAAAACTATCCTTCTTTAAAAGAGAAGCATTGACTCACTCACTGGTAAATGGAAGCTATAAATTCAACATATTTTTACATTCATTATACAATTACACATGTCTCTTCCAAATAATTTTAATTAATTATTAAAAATAATTTTAATTTATTTCTTCAAAACTAAAAAAAGAATTTTATATAAAAAAATAATATATATTTGCTGTAATAACAAATTATTTTTATGAAGTATATACTACTTATTCAGTATATTTTTTTTTATTTTTATGAAATAATATGTGAAAAATGAATTAATATAAAATATTTTTTTAATTAATTCACTTTGTTTAGTTCAAAAGAAAACTAGATCTAATAACCATAACTCATCCTAAAAATAGTCTACCAGAAGACAAAGTACATACAGTGGTCCTGATGAGCAGAATTCATGCCGGTGACTCTCCAGTATCCTATGTTTGCCAAGGTACTCTAATGTTATAACCATTATAATAGTTTTTCATACAGTGTGAGACAGATTTTAGTTTAGCTCTAAATACTTGACAGCATGATGAATGAAAAAAAAATTGTTAATTATTATGTTTTGTATTTCATTCTTGACTTGTTTAATATACGAGTACATTTAAAGTACTTAAGATATCTCTTTAAGTAGCCAGAAACAGAAAGAAGGCTTCCCAACAAATTCCTTTCGATATATACCAACAACATTTGGAACTAAAGAATTACTAAGAACTTTTGAAATTTTAGTAAGAATTTAAATACCTTTGACATAATTAAGGGGGGCATTATTCCTTTAAATAGCTACTAATATATACATATATATATATATATATATATATATATATATATATATATATATATATATTATATATATATATACAGTTTACATCGGCCAGTGGACGCATTTACGTCTCCGTTCCTTCATTCTTTCTCCTTTTATTTTCTTTCTTTCTACTCTCCTGAAGACGGCAAGACGCCGAAATTATCGAGATTCGTGAGTGTTCGTCCTTTTTCTTGTGTTCTCTAGAAAGGTATACCTAGAGGTATGCAAGGCCTCTAATTATACTTCTTTTCCAGTTTGAAAAAACACCATTATTTGTTGATATCCATTCAACTATTAATTGTCTTTCCTGTTTTTTATTTAACTGTCAAAAGCCCTTATTTGTATTTTACTTTTCAGAAGTGTTTTACTCTTACGTTCATTTGATTTGCACTTGCACAATATGTAAGCGTATTGTTAATTTTCATTGTAAATATTAAATGCACTTCTAACCATATAAAATATAGTCACTAAGTTTGTCTAGTGATTGCTTTCCTTTTTTAAACAATTTACTTACTAAACTTATTAAAAATATTCTCAATTCATTTCTTACAGGTTTCATTGATTTCTTACTCAGTACACATCCCACTGCTGAAGCTCTACGAGAGAATGTTATCTTTAAAATAATTCCAATGATGAATCCTGATGGTGTTTACCATGGAAATTACAGGTACGTGAAACTCAATAAGTCTTTTACAGAAAACTTTCAAACTCCTGGCAAAGTACGTGTTTCTATGTTGTAATTACTTTTTAATCTTAAAATTATTAAAGTACAATCTTATTCATATGTAGAAACAATATAAGCACACTATGAAACTGATAATAACTATTTTAGAGACAGAATTACTCGTTTGAGGTTTTTTCTCTTTTTTCAACACTTGGGCCTGTAACGGTGACTACATTCTTGAGATACAAACTTATTTATTCTGCAGCCTCAAATTTATCAAATTGAATCATTTGATTCATTATTCCTTGAATTTTCACTCATAATTTCCACTTTAAATATCACCTTATGCATTAGATTTCATCATTATGTTCTCTTCGAGTCTCAGTTGTCCAGAGTCCAGAGTTTATCCTGTTTGTCTCTAACACCGATGGTTCGGCTTTCAAATACAGGAAATGACCATAGATTTTTAATGTGAGAGATGAAAAATCTTAACACACTTCTTTCGAAGAAGGCAAAAATCGGTCGATCCCGAACATGTACAACCTCAAGTATTCGATAACTCCATTTCTAGTCTGGTAAACTGCAGTATTGTATATTGTGGTCCCCCTAAGGTATGATTTGATTTGACTAGTCAAATCAACTAAAAATATGTTTAGTTTCCTTAGTTTTTTTGACAAGTCACTTGATTAGATGAATTAGAAGATCCAAATATTGATAAGTAAGTTTCCTGTTTGTTTTCTACTTTTGTTGGTTTCTGATTGTTGTGTGAAAGTTGTTTTCCCATTCTTGAGTTAATTTGTTTCAAACTGAGTAACTAAAATAAATTAATTACTAAGCGAGTTTCGAGTATTAGAGTTCATTTGCGAAAGAAAAAAAATAATAATGTGTGAATAAGTGGTAAGAGAAACATTAAGAAACTTCGTTGATTAGAAAGGAGGCGTCCCTTATTTAGACCAAGTGAATCAAAGCTCACATTCAAAAAGTTATTTAATGCGTCAAACCGAAGAAGAAAACTTTCACTTACGGAATCAATAAATGGCTCTACAGTCTATGCAGACCTACAACTTTATTTTATGAAGTTTATGTGAAAATGAACTTATTCAAGAAGCAGCAATGATAACCAAAATATCAAAGTAGATAAAATAAAAGAAGCTGTAAAAACTTTTCAGATTTGCACAAGATAGGTGGAAGAGTACCTACATCATAAAAAAATATCATACCTAAAAAACAAGCAAATTTCTTCTTTTTTTTTATTGATTTAATGTTGACCACTTTGGTCCCATATTTAACTGAATGGTCTTTAAAAATCGGTAACACGTATTTTTTCTCTTTTGTTTTTCGTGTAATGTTGCATATATCAAGCGTTATTGCATTATTATAGTATCTATGTGGCACCCTAAATCTAGCAGCACGAGTTTTATTATTTTTTTTTGAGCTATTTTGGAAATTACACACGTAGAGGTGATATTAATACTAAAAAAACAAAAAAACATTCCAATGAAATCAGAAACAATTTTGATATTACATAGAACGAATCCATTATCTTAGGATAATCGAAACTACGAATTTCCCAATTCTAAAGGTACAAAAATTAGTAATGAATATTAGTATTCGACCTGTTTAGAAATATAACGGAATTTCTATTAACAACAGAAATGGTGAAAGACTTGATTATAACTTAAATTATTTTTAGTATTTATAAAAAAGATGTTCATTATTATCATTCGACTATTGCAGTTATAAAATTTGTAAAAGCCAGAGAGCAAGAAGTTTATTTTAATTTTTATAATTATTTCTACTTATACTTTGACCATATTTCATTTATAATCCAAAAATATTTATAAGAGGGCTTCAGAATAAAAGTACTCCTGGGGCCTCTCTTGTCTTTAATCTCCAATCGATTGGCTGAAAAGTGTCAAAAGTAATGATTTAGCTTCTAACATTAAAGTTCATCCCAATAATGAAACATCATATAAACTGCTTCACCAAAAGAATCAAAGCCATAACGGTCATGTCAGAGTCCACACTAGATATTGATATTAGTAAAAGACCGGGGTTTCTTTCAAATTTTGTATATAGTTTTATACGTTGGAAAACAATAATAACAGTAAGAATAATCCCTTGTTTTGTTAACAAAGGACAGTAGAATTTTAATTCTAACTCTACCAACTAGAGAGGAAACTATTTGCCCAAACAACTTGTCCAAAAAGGGCATTTAAGTAACAATATTTATTCCGATGTGAGTCATGAAGGAATTGCATAATCCCTCAAAAAAGATTGCATGAACTAAAGTGATATCTTGTAAACTTTTGCAAGAAAATTTCAAGAAACATCTCTAAACTTACAATAATCAACACATGATATTACTAACTCTATAAATATTGCTACAGTTAGAAATGGGGAATATTTAACAAGCTTTCTCCCTTCAGAAGATTAATAGTAAAAGCAGATTCCGTATTAAAACTTCAAAAACTATAACTCTCAGTGTAATTAATTCAGTGAAAGTAATTTTTAAGACACATTAATCCTCTTCAGAATTACATGCGAGTAATTGTAAATAGTTAATTCATAATGTAATTTTTACAACTTGAACACTATTTCGTACATTTACTAAAAAATTGTTATTCATATACATATAATTAATATTTCCCTGTTCCAGAATTCAATCAGAAAATAAAACTATCATTCATTAGTCTCCATTTCCCAATTCACTACAAAAGAAAGAAAAATAAGGAGTAGTAAAGTTATTCATGTAGTCATTCTTAAACTTTCTAAAGTAATGTAATTTAATGTTTACAGGAAAATTGAATTTACCGTAACATACATCTTTGTATTTTCCTCCTAGTCCAAAGAATGGTTGAACTGTTGTCAGTATTTAGAAAAAATTATTATCAAAGGTATACTTGGATGTTTTAAACAATTAAGTAAAATAATAGGGTCTTTCAATCAAATTTTATGATTGGTTATCTATATTGTTAGAATTTACAAAGATAATGAACACAACATGTAAACTATTTCGGATTTTTCAATATATGTAGTACAAGCTTACTAATATAATAAGGAGGACCAATTTTATGTAAATATTATAAAAATAAATGTGTATTTGCATTAGGGTAAAATTGTTGCTGTGATTAGGCAGAATTCATTCCTCTCTTTCCACAAGAAATACAATTTACTTTACTGTTAATACTCATTCTAATGAAGCGTAAATGAATAAAAACTTCAAGTTATAATAAAGGGTTTAAACACTGTTAAAACACTGCATTTATAACGAGTTACAGGTGCAGTCAGGCAGGTTTGGATCTAAGCGAAAGTTGGGGGAAAGCCTCAAGCCATCTCCATCCAACAGTGCATTCCACTCTGGCTTACTTGGTCTCTCTGGACCAAGACAAGGTCTTAGCCAATTGATCATCCTACTTCTTTTCTCATACCAAAACCATTTCTCATACACTTCATGTTTCCAGAACATAAATCTTGATTTCGTACTTGACCTTCATGCGCACTCATATCTCAAAGGTGCTTTTATTAACGGCAACACCTATAAAGATGTATACAGGTAATAGCAAACTATAAAAATGTAAAAAAAGCATTGAGGTGTATTTTTGAATTAATTTTTATTTTCTAATCCGCAGCTGATTTATAACACACATTACAAACCAAATTAGCTTTAAAGTAATAAATAAATCTAAACAGTAAAAATGTTATCAGGTGTCATTCAGAGTAATAAGACATTTCTCATCTTATACTAGAGTTAAAAGCTATGATTAATCATAAATTTTATTTACTCATTGCTAAGATGTAAAAGCAAACTGTGCTCAAACTCTGCAATTAAAGACGTAAATTTAGTTTTGTTTCTAGTAATCACCGTATAAAATATAACGTTACGATGTCAGTTTGTGTTCGCTATAAAGTGAAAAACTAAGCAGTATTCTTTGAAAAGTTTGAGCACTTTTCAAACTTAGTCTAAAGTTACCCTACACCCATCAGTAGGATGGATTACCTTATAATTCTCTTACCCTCAGTCAAGGGTTTATTAAGAATGGGAACGACTTGTCAAGATTTAAAATTAAAATGACTTGTTAGACCTAATCCAACGAACTCTTCGACTTCCGCGACATGGTCACCAATGACCAGCTGCTTAATAATCAGGAGGTTTAACTTTCTTCATCAAAAAAAAAAACATTTTTTTAATAGCAAGAGTTTTGTGAGAAGCTGAATCTTATAAAAACCCCATCATCCATGACTGAAATAATATGAATGACTTTAAATTGAGAAACAATAAATAATAATGAATTTAAAAAACAATGAAAATTTTAAATGATAAATTTTCTTACTCACTCTACTGGTTTTGGATCTTGACAAAACAGTTCCCATAAAAACGAGTAAGAAACTAGTTGAAAAATATCTACGGAATAAGATGTTTCATTTTACTTTAATTGTATAAAACAAACTCTGTAGTATTAACTAATAATAATATCATTAAATATGAAGGATTTTAATTTAATAAAATTAATTAATGGTTAACTTATTATAATTAATAAAATCTGCTTATATAATTCAAATAAGACTAAATGAAACTAGTTAAGTAAAAATGTGATTCACAAAAAATTTAAACTCTAATGAGTTACAGTACCAATTACCCTTTTAGGTATGAAAGACACATTGTATTTGCGAAATTCCTAGCGCAAAATGTATTGGGATTTGCTTTGGAGCACACCAATTTCAACCAGAAATCTCTTTCAAACTCAGCAAGAAAGTAAGTTATAATGTTTACAGAAGGCATTAGGTAGCAATAAGTTTAAATTATATTGTATCTTAAGATTTGTGTTTTAGATATTTATGTAGCGTTCTCAGTGACAGCGTGAACTGTTATTCATTCCTCATATCATATCATGGATTTATGAATAAAAAGAAATGTTTTCAACACTACACTGAGGAAATATGTATCCTTTCAAATTGCAGGTGGATAATAATGTATACTTAAGAGTGAAGGATAAAATAGATTTCTATGATTACTTATGCTATAACAAATCTTAGTGATTACTTATTATATAGGTACGCACAACAATGCCACTTTAGTTCCTAATTACACATTCACACTTAGCTATCTGTCTTAGTATTCTATGTGAACTTTAGTATTCATAAATGTATACAGTTCATAAGAGTATTACTCTACATACTTCATTATTACAGTATTACATTCATAACAGTATTACTTCATTACTTAGTTTTTCCAAACTATGTAATATTTCATCACTTATGCAATCCATTATTATTATTTGAGGGTGATCATAGCACTGCATCTTAAAAACTATTTTGTTCTTCCGTGCAATCTATTATAGTGTGGTATTTACTCATGATGGTCAATTTTAAAAATTACGTCTCCACACAAAAGAGTTTATGTCAAAACTAACAACGCGTTTCGAACACTTAGTGTTCTTCTTCAGGTTTACATCTAAAAAACATACATATATATGAATTGAAGAACATAAGAATGGATTATTTGAAAATTGAATACAATATATGAAAGTTGAATTGCACTATTAAAGTATTTACTTAAAACTGACATAATTAAACCTGAACCTGAACTTTAATTAATAAAACGTTATACCATAATGAAACATGAACCAATTCATAAGTAGCAGATATTTTTTCTATTAAGCATTTTAAAACCATTTGAAATTAATATATCGTTTACAGTGAATTCTTCCCTATGTCTGAACGAATAAATACCGAGTTGCCCGAAATTTCTTGACCTTTTTATATAATTTGAAAGACCTGTTTCCTCTTGCAAATGGCCATGTGTTCCCTTTACAGTTTGATAAATATACGTACTAATCAGTGACGTGCCGTGAGGTTCATGACAGGTGAGGCACTGACTTCATCACAGTCAGATTTAAATCCTATAGTCACAGGCGTCCCTGTGACTATAGGTGAACTGCGGCCTCACGTAGTGATTCTTCGCAGAAGTTTTATGATCGCTCAGAACAAGAAAGTACTAACACACATACCATCGTTAACAAATTTTGTACATTGGAAATTAGCAAAAATGTTTAAGCAATAAGAGCGATACACAGAGAGACAGAAATACTGTATCACTGCAGAGCTTGTCAGCACAGTTAACAGTCACTACGCTATCTATCGAGAGGCACAGTATGCGACAGCCTCACAGCACATTTCCTTTAAGAATCTGAACAGTAAATGTGAAAATCCAGGAATTTTGAATATAAGCAATCTAAAACTGGTGAATTGAACTGAAAATTGGTAAATATACATACTAATACCAATACTTCCTACACATTCCTCCGAACTCCCACACCTACTAACACTCCTTGTCCACCTCACTCTTTTATAAGTCCCTGTTTCGATAACACCCTGAAAAGTGCAGGTAATTAAATAAAATCTCCGTTAGTTAAAAATTGGTACCTGCTTCATTAAGATTCAAGTTTAGTTAAGTCAATTTTCAATAATGTTAAAAACTTCAATAGTGCAATTCAACATTCATATATCGTATTCAATTTTCAAATAATTCATTCTTATGTTCTCCAAACTCATGGATATTTATGTTTTTTTTAGATGTAAACATGAAGAAGAACAGTAATTGCTCGAAACGAGTTGTTAGTTCGACATAAAACTCTTTTGTGTAGAGAAGTAATTTTTTGTGTAGAGAAGTAATTCCCCATCATGAGTGATATCCCCACATAACCCTAAAAAAAACACTGTACATTACTTCATTATTTCTGTGATGCTAGGTCTAACCAATTCATATTAATTACGAATGGTAAGATGTATATGTATTTGTATAACTGAATGATTTCAAACTCCCTAGTGCCCCGATTCCATGTATAAAATTTATTTTATGGAAAAAATATTTTTTTTTTTAATTTATTTTGGTATATAGTTTATTTTCTTTTTTGGCAAATTGGCTTTCCTTGTTATACTTTAGAATAAAATATTAACAATAATTAATTCCACTAATAGTTTGTAATGGATTATACTGTTAATATAACAATAAGGATTTATCATTGTTATGCAAGGTGAGGCAGATGATTACGCTTGGTTTTCAGAAACGAATAACATCGCGCATTTGATTGATTATTTAAATGCCTTCCAGAAGACAACCACTGTGCTGGGTATAAAACTTGGATTCATTACTCTAAGTTCTCCTGTATTACATTCTGCAACATTGCATGTGGAAACACTTTTTTTTCGAGATGAATTAACAAAAAGCCATTATTGTCCATACTAGAACAAACAGAACTTTGTTCAAGGACAACCTTGACTTGAGGTATACCTGCAAAAATCCCATATAATCATTGGTCCTTACTTTTTCAAATAGGAGTAAACAATGTTAACATTGTTAATTTACCATCATATGTTAATTTATAATATCACATTTGAAGCATATATGAACATATAAATATATATGAACACTGTTACAATAATGTAAGCGCGCAATATAGACAGTTGAACAAATTTTGCACCAAGAGCTTTATGGGTCGGGTAAACATAAGAGAAATGGGGAGCTATTCTGGCTCGACACCACGAGAACCTCGATGCATGTTGTTCTAGATACGTGTCGTGTCTACATTACACGTGATGTGATCTTCATGCGGGTGATCCATCTTGATTTTGTTTTGGGGGCATTGCATAAGTAAGTATGAACAAACCACACTCAATCGAAAAACTAAAACTGTTCATTCGTTAAGAAATCGAAGTTTTTATGCAAGTAATGTTTCAAAGGACAATGAAGAACTACGAAAAAGAAGCCTGAATATGTATTCAACAGAGAGGATGTCATATCAGACATTATTTCTGGATTTAATTAATGCAAATATTTCTAAATACATATCAAAACACATTTTACGTTGTGTAATTGGAACTGTTTATCATTAAAAATGAGCGGAGTTATTCGCTTCTAAAAATCATTCGCTTCCTCTGCTCCACTCGTCATTAAGAAGAAATGTATACATACTGCAATTCATATTCCAACTTAATAGTATCAGATTATAAAGTTGGGCGAGATATTGCAGAAACCTTTTTCCAGTATTATAAAAGTATTGGAGTTGTTGCAGAAACCCCTAAAAAAAGTTCTGTGGAAACACGAATTGTCATGATCAATATTCAACCAAGGTAAGATATATAAAAAAAATTGAAAAACATGTTCTTGTAAAACTTTCCTCAAGAATCATCTACTACTATTCAAGAAACAATAAGACAGCTAAAGTAAATTTTATTCTCTGTTTCTCCAAAAGACATCTGTAGTCAATATTTTGAAACATACGAGGTGTGATCAAAAAGCAAGAACACTTTTTTAATTTCGTGCGCTCTGTTCACCATAATTTCAATTTTGTTGTGTCGGTACACTCGTCCAGACGAGAATAACGAGGTTAGACGTGTGTTTGCCTGCTCGGTGATTTTTTACTGTTGAAAATAATGGAACAGAGAATTTGTATTAACTGTTACGTAAAAAATGGCATTAAGTGATCAAAAACTATTGAAATGTTGACAGTGCGATACGGTGAGTCAACTTGAGCAAAAAAAATGTTTATATGAGGTATAAGTTGTTCCACAGGTAATTATTTTTTTAACAGCAAACAATGCCGAGCACACAAACACTAGTCTAACCTTATGTCTCACATATAAAAACAACACATGCTACATAGTCAAAACTGTGAGCATGTGATCGTGACAAGTGTACCAACACAATAAAAAAAAATTGAAATTAGAATGTACACATGACGCTATATTCAAAAAGTCATCTTACTTTTTGATCACACCTAGTATAACTTCCTTTTCTGTTGATTATTTTTTGTTTGACTCTTATTTTTTTACTCTGATTTATCAATGCTCAATAGAAAAAAAATTTAAACAAAGATAATTTGAAAATAATATTTGAGCAAAAATCAAAGAAATTTAAAATGTCAGCATTGTCCAGTGGGTGTGATTGACAACTAAGCGCTGGTATTCCAGTAAGGCCAATCTATTTGAGAAACAAACCGTTCAGCAAAGGCCATATCGGACCTAAAAGCAAAAACAACTTCTGTTTGTAAATTTGTACACAGGGAGGAGTAAAATTATATTTTACTTCTCAAGAAATATTTGGGAAGAAACCATTTAGTTTTCTTCAGTTCTCAACTTCAGTCAATAATAAAGTGCAGATGGTCAAGCAATCATGCGGAGAGAGCTTCATCTTCGGTTACAATACAAACTTGGGTCGCAACACACCAAATAGAAACTTATTGATTGACTGAATAAAGTACAGAAATACTGAGATTCACATTATGACGGCCACTAAACTGGTATATGAATACGACAAAGGGACTAACTGAACTGATCTCAGTTTTTGAAATATCAGTTATTTCAACCCCTAATTCAATTGTCTAAGTTTCATTAGAAAATGTCCTTTTCTTTCTTAAACTAATTTCCTTTAAAAATTATATATTAATCCACTATGTTGAAAATAACATTCCAATTATTAATCAGGAAAAAAATAAACAAGTCTAAACAACAAGAAAAAAGAAGGATTGAATGTGGAAAAATAAAACAGTTTGAATTCAACTTGAGTTCAACTCACAAGGGACCTTCGAGTGAAAAGTGTACTAGGAAGAAAAATTTGAAAAAACAGAGGAACAAAACAATGAATGTCAACAACATATTCCAAAAAGATGTCAAAAACCCTTCTTTATCTATTATAGACTTCAATTCTATAACAGTTGGTTCATTCGACTCTTGATTATTATATATTTCCATATAATATAGTACAAACTAATTTTTGTAAAAAAAATAAAATTATTTTTATATTTTTTATGGAATTAAAGAGGCTTAAATAATATCTTTGGTTTTTGTATGATACCTAAATTTTGTTGTGTCAAAACTTAACTAGTTTCTTCTTCAAATAAACACTATTAGAAAAGGCTAAAACAAAAAAAAGTCTGTTTCCAGTTTCACGTGAGCAACATAATTTACATTTTACTAGACTGTTAACACAGTAAGTTATACATCAAATTCTGTCTCTTAATACTAATGTTTTTTCTTATCAAAAATATTTTTCAACAATACGATATCAAATACTATTATGTCATTATTTTAAGGCTGTTAATAAAGGAAGAAACAAATTATATACAAAGTATACACTGCAAACAAACTACAAAACTTACAACAGAAAACAAAAAGAGTTAAATGTTTATAGCTTATATTTAAATCAATACCTCTGGCAAAAAAAGAGAGCATTTTTGTTTAACTGATCACAAAGAAAAATTATTGTTAAGCCAAGACATATCTTTCTGTTCTAGTACTTTGTATTTAAGAGTCTAAGGAGATAACTTAATTATTTAAGGACGTATTCACTTTCAATGTAAATTTACATTTAAACTTAATTTAAGTATTCTATGTTATTTCTATAGCTCCCCAGACACACTATTCAGAAGATTTCAATTATTCAACGATCAGACTTACTTTAATAATTTTTATGACAACTTTATTCTGTATCAAATATTTTCAAAGATTTCTTTCAACTTGTTTTGAACAATATATATGTCCTCCAAAATTAATTGTATTTACTTCACACGATAGTCCAAACATACATTCAAGTAAATTATAACCACTTAAATTAACTTAATGCAGGAATTTCCGAATGATTATTTAAGAAATTAGTCTGTTAAGATTTTGATAGTTTAAATTTAGTTAATTCAATATTTTAAGAATTGACTTCAGCAAGAAATAAGTATAATGATTAAATATAAAGAACTTTAGAAATATATGTATAGTTTATTTGATGTCAAAAAAATTGTTAAAAACTAGAAAACAAAGTTATTAAAAATTATGCAATATGAAATTAAATAACATATTGAAACATATTTAAAAGTACAAGTACTTCTAGTGTTAACAATGTAATTAATAAAAGTAGTGGTCAAGTTATTACTAAATTACTGAGAATTTTCAACTTTTAGCAAATTAAACAAATATACAATTTCAAAAGCCCCATATCATTAGTTTTATTTGAAATTTTAAAAGTTTTGTTGTAAACCTAAACTTACTGATAGTTTTTAATCAGTAGAGAAAGAGAGTGAGAGAGAGAGAGAGAGAGAGAGAGAGAGAGAGAGAGAGAGAGAGAGAGAGAGAGAGAGAGAGAGAGAGGAAATTTTTATGGTAGTGTATATTTTCTTTTATTATCATTAATACTGTATTATATTACATGCTAAAACAAAAAACTTCTGCAACTACAGATTCTTATTAGCCAAATTAGAACCCATTTACAAAAAAAAGAAAAAAAAAACCCTCTCTTTTGAAGGAATCACACTGAGAATACTAAAATCTTCAATTGTCACCACTGGGTGAAATGAATCATTTTCAATTTTAACCCACTCTCTCTAGAAATTTATGACAAAACTGATATAATCACCAGGTTATTATCAACTATACAATAATAATTAACAGTGTATACATGATAGTAAAATAAAATTTCCTATTTATTACCAATCAAAAGTTTCACCAATCTGGATTACGGTTATCATCAGAAGAGAAATGGTAATTATGGAAGAAGAGACTTAAATTAAATATTAACGATTATATTAAGAAACGACCCAATACTGCCAAAGATACGTAAATAATACTCCCACAGCACTCCTTTAAATACAACATATTCCTATTTTCTATTATTCTTCTCAGCTATTGTATTTTATCCTACTGAATAACGTGGATTAATTAATGTGGGGGATTTTCATAAGGTCCATATAAACTTCAAAACATGTTAAACTTTATCAGTATTTGTGAATGAAAGAAAATGTATAAAGTATTCGAAAGATGTAATAATAATTATTCAACACAAAATGTTAATACTTTTTGGAACTTATACTTGCTTATTGTCAGGTACAACCATTACAAAAAAAAAATGAATTATGGTACATGGTCAAACCATTCATTATGCAAAAAACTCTATTCATTGCAACACTTCACCGCTAAAATAACAAATTTTTTTTCAGACATTAGAGGAAATGAGTTGATAATGTTTATAGATAACTGTATAGTAGTATTATTCCCTGCATTACTGGTATTTCTGATATGCGGAAATCAAAATTAATGAAACAGAAAATGTTAGAATACATTCGTTCTAATATTTTTACAGATTTTTCACAAATACTAAGAAAGATATAAATTGTTTTAAGAGCACACAGACTTTATACACACCCTGCATTATGTCAATCTTATTCATATAAAATACAAGATAAAACAAAATACAAACCGTACACGAAAATCTAAACTGTAAACTAAAAAGTTCAAAGAATTCCTGTAATCGAAAAGCTTCAATTTCTCTATTTAGATTGTCAGATGTAGTGTATAAGTAATTATATAATAGTAATAATAAGTATATAATAGTACTTATATAACTACTATTATATAAATATGATGTGCCGAAATGTCACAATAAACACTGGTGACTTTATATTTACAGAAATCAGCACAAAATCAATAGAACTATGAAAGTTCTGAGATCCCTGCAGATAACTCGTCAAACATAGTGCAACAGCTGTCTTTACGCCTTTAATAATCGAACTGCCCAGTAGTTTTCCACATAAGTGAAATTGCTTCACCTTTACTCTTTTATTTTTTTCCTTGATTTCTACCTTATTGTCTCCCTGTGTTTTTTTTCATTTCATTGACTTCAAGCTACCGAAAGGTCTTTCTAGGGCTTGGAACTTCTTTATTTTCTATTAATTTTGTGGTGATGTCATATATATATATATATATATATATATGCACATAAAATCACATACAGGTAAATATATGATTACTTTTTAATTTTATAAAACATATTTATTTAATTCTAATGGAACAATGAGAAATCAACGTGAATCTCTATTAAGGGTAGTTATAACATTAAGAGCAAGGAAATGTGGACAAGCATTTAAAAAGAAAAAAATATATGTACATGTGTAATCCTACAATGCGCACGCAACTGGGCGACATCATCATGCTATTCCATTTTTTATTTTTCTCTTTTTAATATAACTACTATACATTCAGACGGATATGACTCATACTCTTTCCAACAGAAAAATACCATTAATGTATTTACTAGCTCTATACATTGAATAAAGATCTACCAATTTTTTTAATAACTCAATTAACATATTATAACTCCTTCATATATTACAAATAGTAAATATATCAAGCACCTAATTCTAATAGTCACAATATTAATACACAAAAGTAAGTACTTTAATAAATAACAATGCGAAACCTTCAATCATAGGTAGTTTGATTAATGCAATCTATCTAATTCTTATCTATAAATCATCTTATTCCCCATTTGGAAAATTGACAAAAATTGATTTCTATTAAGGTACTACTCAGTGGGAACTATTTGTTGGAAATTATTTTAACACAAGGCAAGCTGTTAATATTTTTCAAGGTATTAAAAAGATCAGTTGCATTATAATGATAGTAAATACTTCTACCTCGATTTCCACAAAATATCACATGAGCTATACACTTAGTACATCAGTAATATTTACAACTAAATACTTTAGATTCATTGTTTTTAATGTACATTAGTTTTAAGGTGTGGATGGATCACATACAAAATATTTTTCAGGCTATTTATTAAAAATATTGATTACAACTCTTGGCACACATGTGTGAAAAGTTATCAACACCTTCAAATTTCAAAAATCAACTGAGAATATTATAGTAAACATACAGCAGTTTTGCATCAAGGCGATTTAGTTATGCCTCCATGATTTATAATAAAGCTATAGAAACATAACAATATACTGGCACAAGGAAAAATGTAAACTTGAACAAGGCAAAAATAGTAAACTATTAACGATATAGTTATAGGTATTTATAAATAAATACAAACATTCTATGAATTGGCATTTATTAATTAGTGTTAATAAAATCGTCAAAAATAACTTCAGACGACTACTTATTCCAGTTATAATTCATAGTAATAACCTATTCCAACTACATGTTACTTGCGTCTATATATATATTTGTATATATATCTCACGCTTATAAAATACATCTATAAGTACAAGCATTATGCAACAACTAACATTAATGAAATGAACACAAAATTAGTAATACTTTTCTTTTTTCTAATACCTCTGTTGAAACTCGTGATGCCACCGATTAAAATCGATATGAAACATCACTATGGAACCTGTAGTTAAACCAGCCAAAAGAAACCTGTAAAAAAATGAGTCAGCCAATGAGAAGACCAAAACAAAAAATAATATACTAGCTGATTACAATCCGAACTCAAAATGGAAAAATATTCATATCACACCACTTTAAAACAATTCAAAAATCAAATCGTTTAAAATCTTGCCATCTTCCAAAAGAAAACTAACATTTTATAAATATAAAACCGGGTAAAAAAATAAAAAGAAGAACCAACGTTGCCATCATAATAAGTAATTAGCTTAGATAACAGTGTACATATTTTTATCAATGAATAAAAACGTTTGAAAATATAGAGAAACAAAAATCTTTAGGGAGAGAGATAGATCACACTCCCTTAATATAGTAACAAGACCAGCACCTTATCATCAATAACCATCAATGACCATCTCCAAGAACCCAGAAAAAAAGACCAAAAACTATAAAAATGAGACCTTACTACACAGTGAGACTATTGCCAGTATTCATATACTGGGTGTATTCGTATACTCGTATACTGGGGGGGAGTGCGAGCCCCTAACCCTTCCTTGACGAAGGAAGATTCATTGCTTGAAACCAACCTCAAAAGGTCCACAGTAACAGGACAACGCTACTAAACAAGAACGGACCAAGACGCTGATGTAACATGGCAACACTTTGATTTCCTGAAGGAGTGTGAGCCTTCTAAATACGAGTATTTGTTATGTTGATAGAGGTGACTCTATAGAAGAGATGTACTGAGTACGTGGCTTTCACTTGAGCCAGTAAGAATAGACCTTCAAGGACGTAATACTCTACACAATAAAACAATAAACTAATTTGGTCATCAAATAGCCAATCAGATTACAGATCTAGTCAACTTATGAAGATTCAAGGTCAAAGCCCTTCGGGTTCGGGAGTAACTGTCTGCGACCTTCTTGGAATGGCCTTAGTTTAATACCTGATAGTTAAAAAAGGTACTAGGCTTCTGTAGTCTTGATGGTTGTATTAATGACATCCAGCAATATTCGCTATATTGAAGATAATAACCACTTTACTTGGTTTAAGTAGAAGAATACCATTCTATATACAAAAAGAGCCAATAGTTGTCGTCTGGAAGAGTTCATTTTTAGTAAAGTCTATTAATTCTATCTGGGATTGTTCCATTAATGGTGAATTATAACAAATTGTTTGATATGTTTTTAAACATGATATCCTTGACACAGTGCGGTTGACCGTCTTCTGATAGTGATATAGTTTAGTTTAATCTAATGTTGGTAGATTCGTTTTCGGGAATATTGAATATGTTTGATCTGAAATCCATTTATTGTCATTGTTTCTTATAGTTACGTAACCGTAACTGGTCCTAGACGAATGGACCTTAGTATTAAGTTGATGGGTATAGGGCGTTATATGTAATGATGTATATTATGTACATGTCATTACTATGTTAAACAGTTGTCCAATACGAATGGTTGGTTGGTGGTGGAAACAATTCGTGAGCTAAATTGATTAATATCATGTAAAAATTAACAGTAATTCTGGTAGATACACTATAAAAAAAGTTAACGTATCAAGTGGTTTTTCCTGATAAGGACTTTAGGGCGCGTTCCAGAGGTCAACATTTCTTGTGATTCCCCACCTACATATCACATCATTGAATTAACAATATAAATTTTACTGACTAAATTCTAACTGATAACTTCACTTTAATTTAATTACTCGTTTTTCTCATATCCATTCTTTAATCACTTTTTGCTTCTTATAATTTGTTCATTTTCGTTTTTATTCAATTTCCTTAAATTTATATTTAACACTAAGGATAATTTCTTCAAAATTAGGCTCAACTTTATTTTTCAGCTCTCTGGTCAAAACTGGGTAAGACTTAAAAGATAAGAACATATAATAAAAATTAGTTACAACCTTAGTTTGTAAGTTAAGCTTAATACGTTCATTTAGTAACTATTACCATATTATTGTTTAGTAACTAATAGCATATCTTAAACAGTTAAAGGAACAATTGGCAAGAACACAAGAATATTTTAATAATTTTAAACTTATGTTTCGTATAAATCATTGTAGAAATAACAACATTCTAAGGATATTTTTTTTAGTAAATTTCTACTTCTGATTGCTGTATAAATAAATTAAATAGTAAGCTAACTCTTAATTCTACATTATTAATTAAGAAATAATACTTTTGATCATGAGAGAGAGCAAGAGATCTTATACTGCTATCGCAAGCGGGAAACGCATATAATAAGGTCAGGCTAAAAGTTCTCCATACTTCAACTATTCCCTTATCGCCCCCAGTCATTAAGTATTCACCGTCTCTACTCAAAAGAAGACACTGCAAAATAACAGAGCAGTATAAATAAATATCTTTTTATTTAAAAAAAAAAGTTTAAAAGTTGTGAACAAACCTGTAAATTATCATTGTGATTTTCATGCCGAAGCCTTTTACCATTACTAGTGAAAGCCGCAATATGACCTTTTTCATAACTAACGACAATAAAGCCCTCACGTGCCATAGCAATATTTTCTGGACAAATAAATCCAACTGGCGCCTCTAAACACCTCAATAAGTCCCCAAATGTGGTATGTACTAAAACCGGACCTCCTGAAACATTATTAAATCGTAATTAGTACTTTCTTATTAAAGATATTGTAATAACAAGAAAAATATTTGTCCTTTATTGTTGATATTTTAAATAACAAATTAAAGATAGACGATGTAAATTAATTGATCTCTACTCATATTACTTAAAGATTACTGTTGAAAGTATTCCATCTTTTTTGTATGTAACGTAAAAACTGAAGTAAAACATCTTTAGTGCCAACTTTGTTGTTAAACTGACCTGCAACAAACATCTTGACAATCCACAAAACCAGGCATCAATGACGGTGGCTTGGAGGCTGTTTGGCAATACTTCAGGTGTTAAACCCCAAATTAACCCTGTGGCTCTATACTTCTGAGGTAAGGCTTATACTTTTATTTGGGGAGATGCTAGAAAAATCAGCAAAGAAGTGTATACAAACTAAAATCCCAAAACATGAGAAAGGGGAATCCACCACTGTATTCTAGTCTGGCATCACAGTAATGTTAATTTGTACAAAAAATATTGACAAGTTTAAATGAAACCGTACGAGAACTATTTAGTTCAAACGTATGAGTTTTTTTTTCCATTTGATAAATTTTTAATTTATCTTATTGGCAAACCCATATAATAAAACTCATTGTCGTGAGTGTGTGTGTGTGGGTTTTTCTTGTATGTACATATATCTGTACATGTATAGACGAAAGGAAATAGTATATATAAATCACATGTGCATTATAGATATCCAGTTTTGATTAAACTTAATCATATGAATGAGGCATGAAATAAGGTGACATTTTCCAAGGAAGAAAATTGTAGTAGTCCAACTTTCTAAATTTGTGGGAGAGAGAGAGAGAGAGAGAGAGAGAGAGAGAGAGAGAGAGAGAGAGCAGAATCAATCTTTAAAACATCGTACATATTTAATTGGGCATAAACTGAAAAAATATGTCGTTCCATTTCTCGACGTTTGGTCAAGTATTAAATAATTCTCAAACACCTTCTGCTTTTACAACTCCTACAAATATAGACAAAACATTGGTTAAAGGTTTAGATTACTTAAAGGTTAAAGGTTTGATGATTACTTAATACTTTACTAAACGTCGAGAAATAGAAAGACTATATATATGATTTTGCAAAAATTAAATCCGTATGTATAAGACACTTAAATATTTAAATTATTCAAAAACGTTTCAAACGAAGTCAATGAAAATGGTCCAAAATCTCCAAATACGCTCCTAAGAGAGCATGAAGCATTTACTTGATTGACCAATACTTGATGAATGAATGCAATAATACACTTTAATCATATTATCGTCAAAAGCCTGTAAATAACAGCTTTCAGAGAGCTCTAAATAACTTTTAATAATAATGAAGCAGTAACTTTACAAATCAGAGTATAATTTTTGGAAACTGTTTCTGAACTAAGTCAACGACAGGAATTTTTACTGGTGTAAAATAAGATAAGAAATACAAAAGAGGAAAGAATGGTATAAATCATAAATAATACATAAAAACGTATTGTATTACCATAAGATGCTGATACAACCAGACCCAATTCAGCAGAAATAACAACTGCAGTAACTGGCTGTTCGTGTCCTGTGAGAGTAGCTCGAGGACTAGGAACTTCTCCTTCACCAACAATAGTTTGGGACCTAGCATTCCAATGCCATAATAGAACTGTACAATCTTCTGAACCTGATGCAATATAACAGTCTGATGTAATATTACATTCAGACCTGGAAAGGCATGTAACGACTCCATAATGCCCAAACACAATCTGGACAATTTTGGCTGTAAATAATGATATAAAATAACTAAAAATAAAACCATTATGTCAAGTTTATAATTTATACCAGACATACCAGTTTCAGTAGAAAACACTCGAAAACTGTTATCCCAAAAGCCACAAGCAATCAAAAACCTACTATCAACTGTGGTGACGAAACAATTTGAACGCACTTTTAATTTTTGACTGAAATTATCACCTAGATGTCTTCTTTGTGCTGTGTTTGTGTTTCCAGTTTGAACTAAAACATAAATTAAATGGTAGTGCACATAATAGAATAATATACTGGAATACGTTATATTTTTTACTTATTTAAAATCACCATTAAGGGCTCTATTGAGATCTCACTCTAAATTATGTGTATATAAGATCAAATTATTTTATCGTGACCTTTCAAAAAAATAATTTTTTTTGTAATTTATAAGAAAAAATATTTTATCATGTCTAGATTACTTTAACACAAAAATATCAAATGTGAATTTAGTTTAAAGATTAATGATATTAAAAAGCTATATTTATATGTCTATCAATAGTTTAACATTACAAGAAATATACTACAAAAGTAATTAACATGAAACGAACAGTATTGGAACCAATAAAATATGGGTAACTACTAGTTGTGTAACATAAATATTATCACTGTATTCAAGGTTTAAATAAATAAAGTGGAATACTTAAATTTTTTCCCCAAAATACAAGTTTGTAATGAATAAATTCATAATTTTCAAGACAAATCGGTCAAAGTAAACAGTGAAAAAATGGAATTTAGTAGAATATTATTTGTGCTAATGCACACAGCTGAGATGCACTTAACATTATATATATAATACTCCATGTTTTTATTATTACATAGTTCTGATTTCTAACTACAAAGTAATTAACAATATAAATCTGTTCACATATTATACTACAATCTACGGAAATTCTGATAGAAAAGTTGTACACGACAATGATTGTTGTCATTTAATAGAATTAGTTATTATTAATTAATTATTGATAAGTATTAGCACAGCGAAAATACATGGATAAGAAAAAAAGATAGAATTCAATTAGAAGAAAAACTGAAAAGAAAGAGCTCTTACGCAAAATAGGATCTATGGAGAGAGGCAAATTGCTGCTAGGGTGCTGGGGAGTGTCAGCATAACTAGGTGGTTGAACTACAGCTGAAAAAAATTTAGGTTTATTTTAACAAAAAACACAAAACAAAAACATACAGTTCTTTATCTTTAATCCTGTTTAAAGATAGCTTAGTCAGATATCACAAGTGAGGAAATAACTAACGATGCATCAGATTTAAATTTAGTCTTGATCAGGTCAGATAAATTGAAATTAAATAGTTCACCATTAATGAATTATCATTTTCAAAGGTACATAAATAACAATACTTTTTTACCTATATGGAAGAATTTTATTATCGTTAAGTACGATACGTAAATGTAATGAAATATTACATTCACTGTTAATGTATATATTCACTATTAGCCCACCCTGGTTTCATCTGGGTGAAAAATAATAATAATTAAATTGACTTTCTTTTTTGTTTAAAATATTAGTTGAAGCATTTTAACACTTTTGTATTGTAGTACCCAAGATAAATTTCCAATGAATACGAATTTGTTACAACTAATTTATACGCAAAGGCATTATAATTCATACTAATAAATAAGACTATCTACGAATTTATGGTTTTAAAAATTAATTTAAAAATGAATAAATTTTAGTAATTACTATTAACTAACAGTTCTTATTTTTAATAATGGAATGAATAAAACTGAAGAATAATTTCCAAATCTTAAAGTAACAACAATTAATATAAAACTGTTCATTAAGGATTCTTGCATCACTAATAGGTTAATTTTAAACTGTAAACAAGTTATAAACGCTAGAGGTTTTTTTAACTCTCACAATTAATTGTAGAGGTATTCTCTTACAATTAACCCAACTATATTCCATATGGTAATTATGTACGTTCTTTAATAATAATAGGATTAGCTAGACATATACTTTATAGTTCAATACAACAAACTTAAATTTTTCAAACTGAAGAGAAAAAGTAAACACTCTACACAAAAATAATTGTATTTTAATATAGAAATTCTTGGATCAATTTTCTACCTTGAAAGGTGTAATTAAGCATTCCATCATCAGTTACTCATAATATTCCATATCCTTTGAACATTTTAGAGGATAGAGTAGCTTATTACTTGTGCAATCTGTTCTAGAGTGATACGATTTACTCATATTGGGGGATTTCAAGAATTACGTCTCCACACAAAAACTTTTTTTTTGTGTTGGGACGTATTTCTTGAAATCCCGCAATAGAATAGAGTAGTTTAAGAAATCATGGTTATCATTTAAATAGATATTACGGTTTACCGATACCGAAGTTATTAAAGGTATTGTTAAAAATTTTTAGAAATGAAATTTTTCGTTTGTTTAACACAGTGCTTATGTTTGTTTACTATTTTTATATCAATATTTTTAAGACAATTATTTGAAATACGAATTCCAACAATTTACATAAACCTCAAATCTACTGTAAACTTTCTGTGAATTTTTAACATTCTGTAGTCTGGAGATGACCAGGCCACCACAAGGACAGTTGAAATATATGACTAATTTTAATAGTTGTAGATGAAATAAAGTCTTACTCTTTAACCCTTACAACAATAAGGAATTTCTCCAATGAAATAGTACTACTAAGCACAGTTACTATTTCAACTTTAATGATTTTGAGCAATATTTGTAACTGTTCAACTATTTTTTCATATTTATTGTCATCTAATTTGCAACCGGAGTTACTCACTCGGACTACACCGGATATATCTCCTCGTTGTATTGTAAACAATACTGTTGTAAACTGACATTATTAGGTTAAACTTCCAAAACTGTTATTATACTGAAATTATGGTATTTCTTAGTAATGTTTTAAGCAACCACTTATACCTTGGTATTAATTCATAAAAGCGACAAGACAACATGCAAAGTAATAGTTGAAGCGTTAAACAGTGGTTACGAAAATAAGAATGATGTCTGTTGGGCTGAAGTGATTAGTGACATATATGTAAAACTGTTTTGTTATACAATTACTTAATTACAAACATCTGCTGAGGTGTCTAGCATTCCAAATTTCACTACAACTCTCGAAAGGAAACTGTAGAAACAGTGATTGAATTTAAAACTCAGACTGTGCATGTTGTGAGGATTATAACGAAAAAAAATTGTGCGCAACGTTAGCAACATTTGCTTCTATGTTCTCATATTAAGTATTCATCTATTCAACATCTATAGTGCAACATTTTTTCGTAAAACATCTTTGTACGTGTTTTGTTAATTAAAAGAAAACATGCAAGTTCAAGGTGGGAATTGAAATTGCAGTAATAAATTATACTGATCACTCAAAAACAAATATAATACGTAAAAAGTTCATTAGACATGGAATACATACTGTCGGGACCAACTCATTTCAACACTTTAATATATACATCTCTGATTTAAAGACCATAAATACATATAGCGAAAAAAAATTACTCACCTATGTAACTTGAATTCCACCTGTTGATTGCAAACTGGTAGTTGGCAGTAATAGTCACAACAGATGGAAGTGGTAACTGGGGATAGGTATTTGCGGAAATATGACAAATAGCAGAGTTTGAAGGAAATTTCATTGTCATACATATATCATCAGGAACGCTTGTGAACATCATTGGACTCTGTAATAAAGCAGTTTAATGAAAGTTGTTGAATTAAAGTTTTTGAAAGTTGTTAAAGCAGTTGAATAAATGAAAGTTTGATTCAAAGTAATCAATTAAAAAAGAAATATTTTATTTTTAAAAATGAAGAATTTTGTTTTAACTCCAAGAGCAGTAGTACTTTAAGATTATATTATAAACAATATAATGTTTAAAATTTGTAGTGGTACTTCGGTATGCGTCTTTAAATATGTTCAAAACTTTAGACATATAATCAATATAACTTATATTAAACAAATTTTAAAAGAAATAAAATTACTAATCAATTTTCATTACTTAAAAGCAGATAAATGTATTCAAAGTTCTAATAGTGGAATCGTATTTTACACAGAAGTCGTATTCCAAGTAAAATTTTCTGCGGCCGACCATGATATACCAGTAGACCATAGTTTCACTGCTTTTTTTTAAACAATGCTCACACTTATTAAAGTGTTTTCCTTTTGAAGGGGCACCTATAATTTGACACACATTTTAAATTGGGCACCAACAGAACATGGTGTTTATGTTCGCATAAACAACAGTACACATCGAAGTACTAAACCATGGTCTGGTCAATGTTACTAATGGGAACCATATATTCAACACTGCTGTTGCCATCGGTTAATACATGCAGGTTTTACTGTAATTTTGACATTAAAAAAGTAATAATATTCATAGCCAGCAACAGAGGATAATTATAACACAGTATAAGTTTAGAAACAATTTCTAGAATAACAAATTGTGAATTTATTCTAAAGTAATACAAAGCAGTTATATTTTAAATTTCTTATAAAAAGAATCAATTAAAATATTCATATTCAGAAAATAATGAATCACTGACCAAGTGCATTGCTGAACTACGAGGAGGATGAGGTTCCATAAGAAGCTGTGATGGAGTCTGACCAAAATTTCGAATTTGATTTTCAATTGCTTCACGCATCATGGGATCAGTTATGGCATCCATGTCAACACTACCTTCATAAGTCAGATAATAAAACACATTCGTTGCTCGAACTGCCTCTGGCCCTTCATGAAGATAATGCATTATTAATTAAAAATTTTCTTTACTATATAGAAAATAAATTATGGCCATTTTAAAACATCAATAATAATTCAATAAGTCCTAAAGATTGTCGTAAAATTTTATAACTTGAACTAGGTTAAAGAATGAAAGAAAAAGGCCTCCACATCAAAGTTTTATTTACAAAAGTTAGATGAGTTTAGAATTTCGAATGGTTTTAACTTCTAATATATAATCAACTAATAGAAAAGACATTGGAATGTTTTCATCAAACCTTAAGATTTCTTATTGGTATAACTTATTGACCACTGATTCTCCAATACAAAATATCAACTAACAGAAAAAAACACAATAAACATCAAACACAAAGTAAAAGAAAACAAAAAATGGAGTGTTATTTTTTTACTTTTCAAGTTTATAAAAACTTTTTTTCTTTGCAAAAAAAGTTGCTTATTTCTATGGTTTGTATTGTTCCTTACTGTGTTTTTTGTTTTCTGTTTCCTTGAATATTCTGTGTAGGTATCCTAGAAGAGTTATTTTGCAGTATTACTAATCTTTTAAATTGTTTTTAGCCTTAGTAGTTAATAAAACTAATTATGTTACAAACACATCCGTTCTATAAAAAAATAATAACACTGTCCATTTTTGGTTTTCTTTTACTTCGTTTGTATTTGTTGCTTATTGTGTTTGTTTGTTTTGTGTTAGTTGATATTCTGTGGAGGTACTTTATTTTTCAAAGATTTTTTTATAGTAGTACTTATTTTTTCAATAAAATGTTTTTAACCTTGAGAATGCTGAACAATTTTCGGCGTAATGTCGGTGAGTAATCTGGAGTACTTAATTTTGGACCTATTTTGTTTTTAAGACTTACTGAAATATCTTCGTTAGGAGTTGTTTGTATGAGTAAGAATCACGGAATCTATAAACATCTTAGTCTCATAAATATACAATCTCTGAATAATTGTTATTAATGTTCAGTATCTATCCATCCTTTAGGTTTACAAATCGTTAAACTGACAAAAAAAATTAAAAACGTTTTTTAACAAGAAAAATTAACGTTTTTGTTTTTAAATGTATCAAACAGAGTTCAGTCAATGGAAAAGAACTTTGCCAGTTCTGAAATTCAAAGATTGCCTTAATTAGACACAATACTTTACAGGTTTCATTTGAAAAAAATATAAGCTTCTAGACAAATTTCTTGTAATTCTAAAATAATAAACTTTGGTTAAGATTTTAAATGAAAGAACTCATATCTAATAAATGTTGTATAGCTTACCTTTTTGTTTATACCCAAATATTAAATCGATCCACTGATGAAGTTGACAGGATACGAATTCAGATTCAAGAGCCTGAAAAATAAGTAGTTATAACTTCTTACTTAATATATTTAACCAGTCAAGGTCGATGTAAAATATAAAATACACTACAGTGCATACATATTTTGGTTGAAGTCATTTATATATTGATCAATTATATAATCGGGATTTAGAAAGTGTGTCTCATTTATTATTTGACACCGATTATGTGACCAACTTATTTAGAATTGATGAGATGTGATCTAAAAGCCATGCACAGTGGCAAGGTTTGGAAGTACAACCAAACTCCTTTTTGAATGAGAACCTTGAAAATTAAACTCTCATTGCCGACGTTTCGGTTTCATTTTAAAACATTTTTAATAGGCCTACAAGCAAAAGATAATAAGAAATCTATACAAACATCAAAAAAACAAACAATATAAAAATGGATTATTAATTAATGATATTTATATATGATTTCTTATCATCCATTGTTTGTAGGCCTATGAACAAGGTTTTAAAGTGACACTGAAATGTCAGTAACGAAAGTTTGAATTTGAACCTAGAAAATTGACCGAATCTGATTACACAATACACCTCTTCTATCAAACGTAAAATATATTATTGAATTTGTTTATATATATATATATATTGAGAATATATATAGGTACAGAGATATTTGTTTTGTAATATACATATCCAAATAATGCACATGTTTGCTTTCAATGTCCACACTTATAGGCTTTCACCTCTAGTGCTGTTTCAGGGGTGAAAAGTGTGGCTCATTTATTATTTGATACCGATTATGTGACCAACTTATTTACGAATTGATGAGATGTGATCTAAAAGCCGTGCACAGTGGCAAGGTTTGAAAGTACAACCAAACTTCTTTTGAAATGAGAACCTTGAAAATCTGAAGAAAGCAGAGACCAAGTTAGGAGGAAATAAGAAGACACAGGGTTTTTAAAATATACGATTGATGCACGGAAAATTCAGGATCCTATCAGTAAGAGAACAAAAAAGGCAAAAAGGATAGTTTCAGAGATTTTCTGCATAATCTAGATAACCAGAAAGATGCTACAAGCCGCATACATTTCTGTATAAACCTTATAACGGCCCCTATAAAAATAGGAAATAAAGAAATTGTTGATGATAAAAAAAACTAGTACGATTATGTTGACTACATATTACTTTCAAATTTGCCGTTAGTTTAAAATGAAAGAAATCTTCGTAGATAAACAGAGCTGCACCAGGCACTCCCTCAAAACTCAACAGCCAACTACTTAACTTTGAACTTGAAGTGAATAGGGCTTCAAGGTATTTAACAATACGTTTTAACAATATGTATTTAACAATACATCACCCAGATGTATGATGAATGAAAGGCTAATGACGGAGTACGATAAAAAAAAATTAAATTCATTATTAAATATATCATAATATCAATAAAAAAAGGGTATATCAAATGTTTGGCTAAAATAATTGACTCAATTATTATTAATTAATTACTGAAATACTCAATTACTATATTAACAATACTAATTAATTATTTTATCAATTCAAAAATTGTATATCAAATATATTGGTCATTGTAGCCGAGTGTCGGGAAGTTAGAAGCCCAAATGTTTATACCATTCTATTAATCCTGATAAACTGTTCTGGAGTGGTAGCCCACGGAGGTAGAGCAACATCTCCCACACTTGTTCCATCATCTTGTTCACCAAGGCAGTAATTATTAGAGTTTACCAACATTTCTGGTAAGAAGAACAATTCAGGGATAAGTTCCTGGAAAGAAAATGACTGATTTAGTGAAAATGAATGAGATAGCAACCAATATACAGCTGGGGTCACCAACGAGTGAACTTCAAAAAAATTCTGCAATCAACAAAATAATTGAACTTTATTGTAATTATAAGCATCTAGTGTTTTTGACATTACCATTCAATAATATTTAAAATTCTCTTCTGTTTTTTTAAATATTAATAATATAATATTACTCAAACTATTACCTTCACATCAGATGTATCTCTTTGACAGTTTTTCCAAGACAACGCTATAGAAGAAAAGAGTCTGTTAGGATGGTCAAAAGTTCCTCCTTGAAGTGACAAAAACATTGTTGTAAATGGTTCCTAAAAATTTATTCATATTCAAGTTTCGTAATAAAATCAACTCATACAAACTAAACAAAATTTAAAGAAAAAGAAAAAAATACATAGAAAAAATTAAATAACAGTTAATGTTATATAAATAACATTTTTTCAAACATTTTTTGTTATAAAATAGATATAAAAAGGTCTAACAAGAAAGTCTATAAAGAAAATACACAGATTAAAAACACAAAATATTTAAAACCTTTCGTTAAACAATAAATTAATTAAACCTTTTGTTAAATAAAAATGGATAGTCACATCAGAGGCAATTCATAAACGATTAAACTTCAAATTTTACACAGTTGGCCTAAGGCAAAAATTTTTTTAAGATTTCACTGAAAAGGTAGATATACATTGTTGAATATAGTTTTATATATAATTTTAATGCCTTTTCTCACTTTAATTTAGTGAGAAAGGTAGAAAAAAATTTAAATAGTATTAATACTATGTGTTTAACAATTTGTAATTAAAAATTCAATTAAATATCTGTTTGGCATGGTTTTTATTTAATTTTATTTAATTAGGTACTATAAAATAAATGAAATAGAAGAATTCATTACTTGCACAATCTGTTATAGTGTGGTATTTAATCATATTGAGGGATTTAAAAAATACGTTTCCACAAAAAATTTTTTTTTGTATGAAGACGAAATTTTTGAAATCCCCGAAATGGAAGAATAAGATCCATAGGACATCATTCCTTCATAAAGATTCCTTCATTCCTTCCATTCCTTCATTCATTCATTCCATCATTCATACTGAAGTCTACACAAACAACTTATTGCGTAATACACGGTGAAAATTGAAAGAATAAAAAAAAACTAAATATTATCAAATTAATATAAGTTTATTTACATGCTCAAGTAACTTACGATTCTTATAAGCCAATTTAAAACAAATGCAGCAGTAGAATAGTGGGTTCCATAATGGAAAGGTGGTATGCTATCATGTTCCCAGGAATTATATCTATCCTCAAAGTAAGCCTTACGACTCGGATTAAGAGCACCAATTGGCTGAAAAATAAAGACAAATTTTCAACTATTAATGGCTGATAGATCTTGGTCATCATGGGAGTTGAATTAATATTTTCAGTTTCATATGGAAATGCAGTTTATGCATTTTTTCTAATGAATAAATGTTTTCATTATTTAATGATAAATCTCTATTAGGTTAGGTTACAGTGGCCATCCTACGAAAAAACACACATTATTTGTGACCGACATTAAAAAAAACGACCGAACATTATTTGTGACTAAACACACAATGAACATTCTACATTTGAAGTCCTAAAGTTTGGCTATCTCAAGTGAATTTAGAGTACGGATCTTTAACGATTACCTGACATCGTGCAGGCTCCGGACCAAAGGATTAATGTCCTCTCCGAGGGATGATAGGCTCAGATTTATTCAGCTCTCGCGTGAATAAATCGAGGGACAGAGTTGGTTTTGAGCTCCAGATCTACCAGTCAAGAGGCGAACACGTTGCCACCAGATTATCCTGGTTCTCATAAATCCCTGTTAGTATGATATCAGTTTCCTCTTTTCGGTTTAAACTCTTGGAAAAGGGTTTTCGTATCATCCTTCAGAAAGAAGAATAATCAATATTTCATTGACTGTTTCAAATTCTAACGAGCGGAGTTTGCTTCACTCGACGTTTACCAGTGGTTTCAAAGGTAATTTGAGTTTAATGTTAATATTGTGTTCCATATAATAACGCAGTGATCTTAGAGCATCATTTTAGCAGCCCTCTTATTCCAATAGTTTGGTAAAATCAGCGTTCGCAGTCAAATTGATAACATAAACTTCTTCGTTTGGTGACTGGAGAAGATAAAATCCCGGCACGGACAAAAACATAATTCATCAGTAAAATGAATTTCATGAGCACGTTTACTGCTCATTTCCCTTTAAAGTTCCCAGAAACATAAAAGCAATATTTTAAACTACTTAAGACTTACAACGTGACAGGGATATCTAATATCTTCAAAAAATAATGATAAAAACTACATAGTACAACTAACAGATGATTCTAAGAGTTCATTCTTTTGTTGATAACTCACTATTTCATCAATTTACATTAAAGATTTCAGCAATAAAACATTTGGAATTTTTTAAATTACTGACCGAATTAATCGTTTTCTTTTTGTTAAAATGTTATTTCTAGAATAAAAACAGATTTTATCAATTCCTAAAGCATATAATTAAGAGAGATTGAATGAATACATTCCACAATTAGGATATTATATCTCATTTCATTACGCCTGTGGCCCAAGAAATACAAATGAGGATTTTTTTTGGTTGAAATTGAATTTCTTCTTAAACTGTACGGAGGGACTAAACAGTTAAGAGTGACTAAAGCATTTTTGTGATACGCAAACGGAATAAGTATTGTGAATTATTGTTCAACGTCACAGAGTCAACATAATCAATCTTTTTAAAACTCTGGCAAGGACCATGAAAGCCCATAAATATACATGCATAACAATATTTCACAGTGAACACATGAAATTAAAATCAACGTCTAAACCACAGTAAAAAAATTCTGAAATGAGACCAAGATCTTTCAACCAAAATTACTGGTCTTCGCCAGTCTCACTCAAACTGAAATTACCTTAGTACCATTATTGAATTTCTTACTGTGGTTTAGATAATGATATAAAAAAACATCTTGTCTTTGTCAGAGTCACAATCAAACGAAGACCAGGTGTTTTGGCAAAAAAATCTAAAGTCCCATTTCTTAACGTGATTTAGATGTTGATTTTATGTATTTCACTGTCCACTACGAAATGTAGTAAAGGAATTCAGAAATGGGACTAAGATCTTTCAACCTAAACAACTGGTCTTCATCGGAGCCACACTCAAACTGATATAAGTAAAATTGAACATTTAGTATAGTACTGAGAAAGGAGGGAAGCAGGAAAGGTATTGTAAAGGGGACAGAAAGGAAACAAAAGTTTGGGCAAGTCATAGTAAACAAAGAAGATCAGGAAGAAATAAGTATGAAACTTTCTGCTAATTGTCAACCCTGGCAAGTCTGCTTTCAATAATATTGAGTCTAATTTGAATTAACTGTTCCTAAATCGACAGTATTTGATCTGTTAAAATTATAAATGAAGATCTGATAATATTTCTTTTATAACACCGAACTTTCATAGATAGCTTCAGTCCAATTTGTCGTGTTTCTCATTATATATATGCAAAATTAAGCCACCACGTTGTTCACCTCTACAAGTACAAAGAATTGATGTTTAACTCGTAATTTAGATGATTTACTAGTAGTACCTATATATTTTATGACAACATTTACATGTAATCTTGTAGATATCACTATATTCTATTTCTCTAAAAGAATTTTTAATTAACAAATTACTTACGATATTGTAATAACAAAAATCTATATTAAAGTTAAGATTACTAGAAAGCCTAGGAAGTGGGTTAAATGATTCATGATAGGTAAAACAATGAATTTAACATTTATCCATCACCACTATAATTCGTTTATTAAATCGAGCGTGGTTGATTGACATTTCCAATTTGAAAATAACTTTTACAAACAAAAATCTATTCCTACTGTAGATAATAGCTTATCTCCATTCTGTATAATTTATATACAGATATTTTTAAAACTAAAATATTGAGTTCAATTCTACGTAATCAAGTTAAATGGTTCTTATAAATCCATGAATAAAGGTGACTTTTTAACAAAATTAAATTAATTAGTTCTAACAATCCAATTCACAATGGAAGTAGAAGTAAATTTTAAATTGCCTTTTTTAGATATCCTTACCATAGACGCCCTAAAGAGTTACGTTTTAGTGTATACGAAACAAATTTCATACAGAAATTTTGAAACTATACCAAAAATTTGGAGAAAACGTTTGTAAATATATAGTGGTTTTTATCAGTTGTCTGGAGGAGCATAATGATTAGATTAACAGTGACCAATAGGAGTATTTCATTTGTTGGGAATACAGTCGTTTTCTTGTAGTTTGGCTGCTCTTGAAAAGGACGCATTCACCCCTTATGCTGAGAAAGCGCGTCATACTCCCAATGTAAATTGAGTTGCACAATCCTTCATTAAACAAAAAATATTGGCAGAAGACATGAGCTTTACTTTGTAGTGAACTTCGAAGTTAATTTCTACTATTATTTGTTTGGTGCTAGGATGTTGGTTGTGGTTTTATTGCAGACAGTGGATGTCCATATTACATTCTCTGCTGTTCTATTCAATCTCCTTGGCAGAGAGGGCGTTGTCTTCATGACAATAAGAATAAAGGTTTCAAAGTGCCACTTTAAAGAAATTTATTTGCACTGTACTCGAACTTTTTTATGTAGAGGCTTCATAGAGTAACTTGTTTCTACTTCAAGAGTTGAAGTTAAACTTGTGTTTGCTGTTATTATTGTTATTGCAGTTTCCGATTGGATGGTTCAAAGTTAGATATTTTTTTATGCTATTACATATATGATGACTTCATGACTTATTTGCTAGCGATATGTTTCAACCCTTCTTCATCCCTTCAACACTAATATATGTACGCACTAATCCATGAATATCGTCCATCACATATACTAAAATAGATTTCAGTCACAAAAAAATAAGAAGAAAGTATAAAGCAGCCCAGAGGTTATATGTAGATAATGATTTTGGAAACAACTAAAATAATGTTATTCATTTCAATAAAATTATTATTCTGTAATAAAATTACAGAAGATGAAATTATTAATACTTTTGATAAGTCTCGGTAGTTGGCGGGCAAACTTAGGTCCAATTCTTTAGCCTCATAATTAGTTAGAACCCATGGAAAAACTGGATACTGATTCAGATCATTATATGTTCGCCCTGAAAAGAATAAGCATTAATTAAAAAATAATAGCTACAAACAATGATATTATTTTAATTTGTATTTATCTGTTCAAGTTCATGACATTCAGTTTTAAGTATTCTTTTTTAATACTTGTGATTTTAATAGTCTAGCAACTAATAAAAAACGTAATATTAGTAATGAAATAAATGTTTACAAATAATGTAATAAAAGCAGCAAACAATATCTGACCATCAAAGTTCATTAAAAGTATACGAGTATATCGTCCACATATGAATGAATCAATTACATGATAATATCATATAAATTCTGAAAGTGAATGGGATTAATAGTAGGTCATTCCTCTTAACAAACTCTGTACTGAAGATTGCTCACAGTTATAATCTAGTTACCGTTATTTCGTTTTCACAAAAGCTGTACAAGTAAAGTTTTACTTTACAGATGAATTGTGAAACATCTGACAGCTTGTTACGGTCAAAAGATCTTCGTCTTTTTGTTTTCCCATTCTTCTTGTGGTTTGAACATTGATTGTTGTCTAACGTGTTTATTGTGAAATATTGTTTTATATATATATATATAAAAATATACATGCATATTGTTATTACCACTGAGGTTAGTAAGATTAATATTAGAATTAGAAAAAACCGTCATACCTCGTAAGTTGATATCGGAGATGTTGGAGCGCTTTCGGATCTGGTCCATCATTCAGTTGCGAATGAAGATGGACCAGATCCGAAAGCGCTTCAACATCTCCGATATCAACTTACGAGGTATGACGGTTTTTTCTAATTCTAATATTAATATATATATATATATATATATATATATATATACGAGTTCGAGATTAACAAAGAGCAACACACAAAGTAGGGAAACACACTTACAGACTCAAATTTTCGGGTAATCCGTCTTCAGGAGAAAAGAGAATGGGAGACCAAGCACGTTGTAGGCGCAACGGCAAGTAACCCACAACGTGCGCCTACAACGTGCTTGGTCTCCCATTCTCTTTTCTCCTGAAGACGGATTACCCGAAAATTTGAGTCTGTAAGTGTGTTTCCCTACTTTGTGTGTTGCTCTTTGTTAATCTCGAACTCGTATTGTGTCCAGTTTGGATCGTATTTCGTTTTATCAGTGAATATATATATATATATATATATATATATATATATGTGTGTGTGTGTGTGTGCGTATATTAAAATTAATATATCAATTACGGCATGTAATATATGCCCGCTTCGACCTTATGTTCTTCAATAAAGCATATATATATATATATAAGAGTGAGAAAAACGAAAGTAACACACAGATAGAGACAGGCAAACTCACTTATATATTTCAACGATCGTCGTCATCAGGAGGGGAAGAGTTCCGCAGGAATGTAGGGCGGGAACTGAACTCATACATTACATATTTTTTTTTATCTTTCTCTTTACTATTTACATTTCTCTTCTTTATTATTATTTGATTTAATGCTATTTGTATACTTTTTTATGCGAATAAAATTATTTTTTATTCGGTTTTTACTTCTCCATTCGGCTCTTCACTTCCTCCCCTCTCTCTTCTCGCTTGGTGATTGTAGTGGGTGTACTGAATAACGATCGTGCTATTGCTGATCGTGTTCAGTCGCTTTCCTGTAGGACTCTTCGCTTCCTGACGACTACGATCATCCAAATATAGAAGTGGGCAATGCCTACTTCTGTCTGTGTGTTACCTTCGTTTTAACTCTTTTTTTTATTTAAATGTCCTCTGGATCGATTCATTTAATATATATATATATATATTTCGAATAAAATGAAAGGTCCATGTGGACAATAAACACTTTAACACAAGAAAAGAACACAGAAAGACACTACAGAACTCACTTCGATATTTCGACATCCGTCGTCATCGGGAATTATTAGGGAGTTCTTTCCTATACTTTCTTCTTCTTCGTCTACTTCTCCTATTTTCAGTCAGTCCCTTACTTTCTCCTACCGTAGACCTTCCAACCTTAAATCCATTTTCACCCATATTTCCAACAGCCCCTGTGCTAGCAGAGGGATGCAGCGATGTAAACGCCGTAACTGCCAAACCTGTCCCCTAATTAACTCCAGTCCTTACTTTACTTCCCCTCTCAGTAACAACTCCTATCCTGTTCCTTCTGATACATCTTGCACTTCCTGTAACTGCGTTTACCGTTTGGAGTGTACTCGATGTGATGCCTTTTACGTTGCTTGGCTTCAACCAAGCTGAGCCTGCGTATGAACTATCACCCATAGCTATCCATGCTAATTCCCATGACCTCCCTTTCAATGATTGTTTCAGGGTACAAATCCTCAAACAAATCCCCGAGTCTAATTCCCATGTCACCCTTAGAGCTTCCGAAGAGGCATTCATATGCCTCCTTGGGGCTCGTTCTCCTCCTGGTCTTAACCTGTACCGTTAATTTTTTTTTTTATTATTATTTCGTATTTTAATACTTTTTATCTTGTTTTCTAAATAAATATTGGAGGAATTTCTATTTTTCCTCTCCTCCGCTGGGGGGCAGCATTGCGGTGGTTCCACGAGTCACTCTGGAGGCCAGTAGCAGTTTGCTTCTCAACGCAAGTACTTTGCACTTCTTCCCGATGACGACGGATGTCGAAATATCGAAGTGAGTTCTGTAGTGTCTTTCTGTGTTCTTTTCTCTGTGTTAAAGTGTATATATATATATTGAAAAAGACGAGCCAATCCCTGTTGCGTATTACTTTGGACACTTCTTATTGGTTGTGGGTGTTTTTTCGTTAAAAACCTTTCTCCTTAGCACACTCCGTCTGCTTGGTCGCCTCAGCCTTCACTCCAGGAGAGGGCTCGCAGTTACTTAATTTTCCAATAGAGTTGGATGAAGGTCTTGGCGTCCTGGCTTGGAAGTGTACCTCGTCGAACTCGGTGTTTACTATGGGCTTAGTGGATTTCATTAGCATATAATAACGCACAATCCAGCCAGGAACTACACCCACCAGCTTGAGAATGACCGAGGAACGGTCGAAACCGGTCGCAACGACACGAGGAAGGCACCACGCATTCTTCAATAAAACACTGCAGAAAAGGGTTTAACGACAAACGCCACACACACTCAAACTTCAACTCATAATGCCCATAGCCCGGACCAGATTCTTGCGAGGAACTCTTCTGCGTGAGGACGCCTATGCCATTCCTGCCCTCTGTGAAATTAAAGTAGGGACTGCGAGCCCTCTCCAGGAAGGACGGCGGATGCGGCCAAGCGTACGAGGAAACCGACGAGGAAAGGTTCTACATACACCCACAACAATAGAATCTACAGAAAATACCAACAACCAGTATCTAATGAAATCCACTAAGCCCATAGTAAACACCGAGTTCGACGAGGTACACTTCCAAGCCAGGACGCCAAGACCTTCATCCAACTCTATTGGAAAATTAAGTAGGGACTGCGAGCCCTCTCCTGGAGTGAAGGCTGAGGCGGCCAAGCAGACGGAGTGTGCTAAGGAGAAACGTGTTTAACGAAAAAACGCCCACAACCAATAAGAAGTGTCCAAAGTAATACGCAACAGGGATTGGCTCGTCTTTTTCAATATCTAATCTGGCATTCAGCATATATATATACAAATATGAGTTAACTGTCGTCCCTCCGTCAATTCACTTCTTCTCCTGAGGACGACCGCCATTACGGTCGAAATATTGAAAAGTGAGTCTTTGTTGTGTTTCAGTTTATATGTCACTGCTTATTTTAATTGTTATTTGTCCTGCCGAACCGTTTTTCGTTTATCATGGTATATATATTTATATATAATCATCAAGAAAATGAAGACCAACCGTTGCTTTGCTAGTCCTAATATCTTTTCTCCTAAAAACTGTTAAACCAAAATTTAAAAAAATGTTGAATACATTTCAATACTTGAAAGAAACATATTTATTTTATTTAAAGTAAGAAAAGAAAATAAATCTGAATAACATCATTTTTAAATTCATGCGGTAGAGTTTGTGACCAAAATTTGCTCCAAAAATCGTGTAATATAACACGATTGTTAATATATTTCTTAACTTTTGAGAAAACCACTTTCAATGCACCGTTAATGGTGTAATTTTTCTAAAATTTGTTAATTTACATTAGTTTATCTTCCAATTAAATTCGCTAATGTACGAGTAAAAAACAATTGTTTTACTTAAAAACACACAGTAATAACACACTTTCAATGTGGCTTGTATTCTTTAATCCAATAGATGAATCAAACGAAAACCTTTTAGTACAAGAAAATAATTTTGCTATATGAATAATTTTCAAGTAAAAGGTTATAAATCAGGGGTAAAATTAAACAAGATATGACTGTACATGAATTAGTCTTAAGCTGTTATCTAAACCGATATTGGATTGTGGCTATCTTTAAGAGCAACTATCATTTTTATTCATAAGTGTTTTTAGTCATTTGTTTTTATTTATATATTCGGCGATTTATATAATATAACTCAAAAATTTTAAAGTTTATAGTTTAGGCATCCAACTATAAATATATAGCAACATTTAAACATTTCGAACAATCACACTTGTATTGGACTTGATCCAAAACCAGACTAAATCATGTGTTAACTTACTTATTTAACTAACTTATTTTGATAAATTTATCCAAGATTATAAATAAAATTAAAAAAAAAATAATATCTTGCAGTAATTTAATAGTGTTGTCAGAATGATGCATACCGGCAATTGTATTGAGGAACATCAAATATTCAAAGTTAGATATTTCACGTCGCTGCCATTTTTGAGTCATATTTGAATTTCTCATCAATTGTCTGGGTGACATCATGGAGGCACGCCTGCAATAAAAAAGGGTACAATTTAATATCAACTATGAGTGGACAAATATGATATTTCAATTTCACTAAGTATATTTTTTCAAAAAAAATAATAATGCATTATTGTAAAATACATTAATATTGTAATGGCATACATAATTTATTTTAAAATAATATACTTTTATTATTAATATATAATGGCAGTAGAACCTAATTGTTATGTTTCTAAAACATTTTTTCAAAACCTAATATAAAAACAATGGGAAAGGAATTATTTTCTGTCGACTGAAAATAATGTCACTTTTTTCACAATCTTCTTATTAGTTATCCTCATTTATCTGCCTCTGCCTCTATCAGAATATCTATTTTTCTTTTCGTATCGCTTCCTCTCACCTCCTATCTTCTTTGGCTCCCTCCCTCGCTATTCCTACAGCCCACACCCACTTTATCTCACTTTCTTCCGAAAAAACTGATGTTTTTTCTTTGAAATCATGGTGATTTAAGTAAATCAGTAGAGTAGTGTGAGAAGTATATTATTTCCATTTCTGTTAATAAGCAAATCCTTACAAAGATTGTTTGAAACTTTGAAGAGAACGATTAACGATCAAAAGGTGTTAGTCCCACTTTATAATTTCATATTATCTGTTAGTTTGACATCATATGATTATTGCGAATTCCTTTTTATAACATTCATTTTGTTTCGATTAATTTATATATTATTGTTTAATTATTCATTTATGTTAATTTCACACAAACTGTAATTTGTGAATGAATCAATAATTAAGTCATCATGATTTTCAGTAACTAAGCATGGAAAGGACACATTATAGATTTTAAAGTTCAGCATCTTTACTTGGACATAAACTATGCACTGTGTACTAGCATCGTTTTTACTAAAATATGGTATAACTGTATACAGACCATATGAAAACTGTCAAGTACAATATTTGCCATGAATCTTGAGGAAAGTGGGAGTGAGGTCTATTGGTCTATTGAGGTCTATCGGTCAGAGTGATTGCTGTTAGGACGAAAGGTTCGAGATCCTAACCTTCACAATAAACTTATATTTTTTCATAAGAAAGATTAAAAATTTCAAACTTTAGAGAGAATGTACGAAAGAAATTTAGAGAGAAAATGTACATTTAAAAACCCTACTGTAATAAACTTCGTAAGGTGGAATTTAAGATATCTAAACATAGAATCAAATAATACTTTCCTTGACCAAATCCTCAATCATGTCCGAAACACTACCACCAATATTAACTTAAGAACTCCTTGGGATAGGAGGATCATATTTGTGTGCATAGAGCCAGAACAACTCAGGGACTCAACCTACATTATTAAGCATATTTGTCTGCTTTTTTCTTTGTATTTTTTTCTTGTCATTATCTTATAGTATTCTTAATGTTCTATATTAAATACTCAAATAAACAATTAAAAATAACTCAAATAAACTATGCACAAAGTCAACTTCACATAATCATAACAACGGAAGTTATCAACAGGTAGTGGCAAGGTGAGGTTTCCCCAGGGTCAGGGAAAATTTGAGTTTTTCAGTTTAAAATTGTATTAGTTTTAAGAAAGTTGTGAAACTACCTTTGTAAATAACATCCTTAAGAATGGTCGATGAAGACCGAAACATGTTGGTGTACACGAATAAAAATTTTGGAGAACTGATGTATCTTGTCCCGAACTTATGGAAGTCAGAGGTCAGAAAATTTGAAAAATTAATTCGAAAATGTGTTAAAATGGAAATAGGCATAGGTTGTAATAGAACTTGTATAAATGAAGGCCTGCTCCCCAAATATACGAACATATATATGAGCCGCTTATTTTGAAAGTGGCCTAATTCCATTTATGTTAAAATCGAGATATTTAAGGGTTTGCGTTTTACAAAATTTAAAAATATTGTCATTTTATTTATCAACTAATTTTTGTTAAAAAATTCTTAGTAATTTTAAATAAATTTTGTACAATTTGCTGCAATAGGTAAAGATAACGTAAAAATGTAATTATTTAAATAGCTAGCTAAATTTTTTTGGAAAATGGAATTAGGCCACTTTCAAAATAAACGGCTCATAAATAGTAATCCCTCACTTTTCGCGGATAATGGGGACTGAAGACACCCGTAAAAAGCGAAAATCCGCGAATAATGGACGCGCCTTTATAATATTTTTAATAATAATTAGATAAAAAATAAATATTTTTTATTAATAAACATACTCTAAGATGGTTCTTGCAGAATACAATACAATCTACAAGGATTAGAGATAAATACTTTTGTCAAATTAAATATTTCCTTTAATAAGAAATGTTAAATACATAAGCCTAACGAATAGAATTTTGGTTAAGAAACATTAAATTTATTAAAGAAATCTAATGAAAGAAGAACTGAAATGATTTACCTTGTTTGTGGGATGCCATACTTAATACCTACTCCTACCCTTGGTAGTGCTTTGATCACTCTTTTGACTGTTGCTTGATCGGTAAAAGCAAACATAATGGACGCTAGAAAAGTAAAAAATTCTTTACTACTTATGTACTTTCATGGAATATACACAAATCCATAAATATTATATTTAAATGCAAAAATACTGAAATTATGAAGGAAAATGAAACCTCTACTGTTAGAGGCCGCAAAATATTTGTAAGGAAAAAATGTATTCAACTCACGGAAAAAAATTCTATTTATACTGAAATGTATTAAAAAAATAAAATTGGTAAACATTATAAAAAGTACAAATATACAACGTTAATTATTCAATTTGAAATTTGATTGTTAGACAATAATATTAATGACAGAATCTATTTCATTGCAATACAACTCTTCTCTAGTATTAACATAAAAGGTTGTGCGAGAAAAAAAAAACATTTTTTTGCGAGATACTTGTAACGTAGAAAAGCTACGCCAAAGGACGCTTGTTCAACGGAAAGTAACAGTAAATATTTGCCAAATAAAGGAGTGACTGCCACTTGACATGCTATAACCGATATCATATTATATCAATGAATATAGAAATGTTTTGCAGGTTTGTAGCGAGAGGATGAAATCCCATTTTTATCATTTTCTATTTATCATCACTGTAATGCTCACGTTTTTTTTTAATTTTTATCAGCTTTAAGCATTCCTGAAATAGTCAAAATGTTTATAAATGTTTTACTGATAATCTACAATTTCTGAGGATTTAAAATCTACAATTCTGAAATAATGTTGCTTTAAAAATATTTAACTTCAGACTCTGACATCCAGGTTAAATCCTAATTTAAAATTACATTTTAAATAAGATATAAACAAATCTTACAAGTACAGCAGGTGATCCATAATCCAAGATGATTTTTCAGCTTTTATAGTTTTGCGGTAATCAGATTTTAACACAATTTTGTTTATATATTGCTGATTTTATATTCCATTTTTTTGAAAAATTCGATTCACCAATTAGTCGTTTAGCGTTAACATTTTTTTCTGACATCGTAAAATGTACCATAACACCGGTTCATGTAAATATAATTTAAAAAAATTCTTCTACTCATCCTCATATACAGTCTTATTTTTAGGTATAATTTCATTTTGATCCGTCAAGCGTATGGCTGGTATCTTGCTAACAAGCATTCAGATTCAATTATAACTCACAAACTTTTTACATCTTAGTGAAAAAAAATATTTATGGTTTTTTAAAAATCTGAGGATTGAATGATAATGGCAAAATTCAGAACACCAAAGTTTAAAGTTTAGGAGAAAAAACTTATCTAAAAACACATTTTGGTTAAAAAAAAGTGACTTTCCTATCATGCAATATTGATCTCAAACATTAGGGACACAACTACATTATATGGTCCATCTTTGTGTAAAATATTAATTCGATCCATCCAACGGTCTGAATTGCACTCTCGACACAAATTTTTGAATACTTACTCATATATATATACACACACACACACACACACACACACACACACACACACACACACACATCACGAAATAACGTCAAAAAAGAGCTTTGGGGACCTCAAAAAATGTAAATCAGTAAACATTTCAAGATACATTTTTTCGCGATCTCTATACTAAAGTATAGTATAGTATATAGAATTAGTAAAGTATAAAGTATTAGTATAGTATATAGAATATTAAAGTACGAGGGTCGTCCAGAAAATAAGTTCCGTTTTGGTCTGTAGGGCGGTAGGAGTGGTTTTTGCCAAATCCGGCAACACCGCTCGAAAGAGGAGAGGTGGTGGAATAGAATGAGAGGTGGGGGACCTCAGTCGGTCAATTACCAACGTCAGGGCAGGTAGTTGAAATGGAGCCCTCCATGTCACGTCCCGCCACCTCGATCCCCGTTCCTCTCGAGTTGTTTTGCGCGGAGTGATTCAATTTCTTTATGCACAGGGTTTCAAATCAGTTCAAATTCACGAACAGCTCATTTCTGTTTATGGAGAAGGTGTAATGAGTGAATCAATGGTGAGGAGATGGGTATGTGAATTTAAGGCGGGAAGACATTCAGCTCTCTAGGGACCCACCGGGTGGAAACTTTCCGAAAGTCAAGTTTTTCCGAGACGATCTCATGGATGAGGGATCGTGAGATGTCTGGGAAACTCAGGTGGAGTTCATCCAGGGTTAAACGACGATCTTTGCGAATTGCATTGTCGATTTCTGCGACAATTTCGTCCGTCAAAACTGAGGGTCTGCCTCTCCCACTTTCATCCTCAAGTGAATGTCTTCCCGCCTTAAATTCACGTACCCATCTCCTCACCATTGATTCACTCATTACACCTTCTCCATAAACAGAAATGAGCTGTTCGTGAATTTGAACTGATTTGAAACCCTGTGCATAAAGAAATTGAATCACTCCGCGCAAAACAACTCGAGAGGAACGGGGATCGAGGTGGCGGGACGTGACATGGAGGGCTCCATTTCAACTACCTGCCCTGACGTTGGTAATTGACCGACTGAGGTCCCCCACCTCTCATTCTATTCCCCCACCTCTCCTCTTTCGAGCGGTGTTGCCGGATTTGGCAAAAACCACTCCTACTGCCCTACAGACCAAAACGGAACTTATTTTCTGGACGACCCTCGTATATTATATAGAATTATATAGTAAAGTAATAATTCAGGCAAACAATTAATACCTTCAGAATTTAGCATTCAGCATAATAGAAAGTCGAAACCAAAAAACTAATACGTTTCTTGAAAAAAATAGTAAAATACTGAAATTTATTTCCAATATGATATTCAAGTTTTTGTTTAATACATAATGTATTATTTTTAATTTAAATAACTTGAATATTTAATAAAATTGAATAAAAGGAAACAAATATAATAATTGCCGAATTCCTCTTGTAATGATCAAGTAAGTAACTAAGTAACCATTAACATACAACACTCTTAAAAGAGTCTTTTCAACATTTATTTTGGAGGATAAACAAAAGAATCCCAAAATATTTGGGATAAACAAAAGAATTAACAAAAAGTAAGAATTTTAATGAAAACTGTAGAAAAGAGAAGAAAAAAGAAGGTTTAAAAATAACATTCAGGAATTTGTAATCACATGAATTTCAAATAAAAGAAAACAGGCCATTAAAAGAATTGAATTATTTTCATAATTAAATATCTTCCTTATTTCAATAATAATATATATATATCCAAATATTTACTTACTGCGACTGGCAAGGAAGATTTCAACAGCAACATTCTGAAGAAGGTAACGACGAGAAAATATTGCACGAACTTCCGAAAAATACCACTTGCCGTGAAGGTGGTCGCAGTATTTCAAAACCTGAAACACAATATATTGCAATAAATAATGCGATATAAATAAATAAATATATATATTTAGTTATATATATAATATATATTTCACTAACTTAAAACTTAACAAGCTAAGTCTTTAATATATTTGAATACGGTTTACGCTGTCATAGGGCAACCAAATGAATTAAACATCGATTCCAGTTTGACTGTATTTCTAAAAATATTAATTTCAAGTTATCATTTAAGATTTCAAGTTACAAGTTTAAGAATACAAGTTACAAGCTACTTCTCCATTGCAATTGCTTAAGGAGGCTCCAACTACCAGAAGCCTGTAATTTAGAGCAGTAGTAAGTAACTTCCGTTCTAGAATCTGGCAATAAGGATCCATCATTATAAATGTGAAGCAATTTGTCTTTTGAGTATCTTTCATTAATTGTGTTAAGAGCAGCTTGTCTTAGTTCAACTTCTAAAGAGTTGGTTTGGTTGTTCATGGTTTACTGTGTATTCAGCTTGAGGGAATTTATGGAAGATGTCCTGTAAGATGCAGAAGGAGGCGGTCTCTGCAGGGATGATTCTGTATTTCCGATAGAGGTCATTATATGAATTCATTGGCGTTTCTTGGGTTTTCAGTCTGTTTTGAGCTGGTCGGTACTCTTCCCATTGAGTTATGTTTTTCCCAGTGATTAAGGCATGACCTATCTCTACATACTTATAAAGGTCCGATTTGGGTCTGTGTTTACATTGCTGCTATGGGAGTTGATTTTGCACCAGTAATCATTCGCAGGGCTATACTTTGTATGAGGTCTAATCGTTTTAATGTATAGTCGCTAGCGGTGATGGTGATTCAACTGCCGTACTCCAAGACTGGTCTGATGTAGGACTTGTAGGTAACTTTTTGGTTGGCTCACATGTGGTGGCAGTCAGTCTCTTAAGTAAGGATACTATCCTAACTTTATGGGGCTTCCATGTAATCAGTCCAACGACACTCTAAAGATATTTCGATATATTACTTTCCCTTAATATGGTATTTTCGAAGGATAAAGTGATTCTGGGAGTTTTGGTTGAATGTGGGAAACGTTGATACGTTGTTATTGATTTATTGACCGACATTACATAGTATTTAGCCCAGTGCTCCAGTTTTATTGTTATTTAAACAGCTTTCCACGCTTTTTGTTTCCACTTGTTGCACATACTACCAAATCATCTGCGTAGAAAAGGGTTTCGCTGGCGGAGAGAGTTCTTATACAATATCATTTATGATTATATTAAAAAGGATACAGCTTAATACCGATCTCTGACCTGGACCTTGCTCCTGAATACGAAAAATTGAGTGGCAGTTGACATAGTTCGTACGGATTATAAGCTGTGACAAACAGGACTTAACCCACTTGAAAAGACTACCGGAGATTCCTATATTAGCTATCTTTTGGATAAGCATAGATCATTATACGATGTCGTATGCAGCTTTAAATACTAGAACAGCTAGGGTTGACATCTTTCTGTAAAAAGCCGTCCTTGAGATGTTGCGAGAAGTTGAGAAGGTGCTCCATAATGCTTTTATGTATATGCGAAATCCAACCTGAGCATTGTTTATAAGTCCTCAAAATTCAAAGTGCAGCTGGGTGATTCGGTATGGGAGATGCATCATCTATGATTCTTTTGTGTTTTTTCTAATTGGCGTTTTTGAAGATCCATAGGGGAGCACGTGGATTAGCATATAGTGGTGGTCGAGGTGACCAGAATAGCTGGATGTCCTATTCCTCCAACATCATTTAATAAGGTGTTTTTTGTTTTGTTTACAATTTTGGGGGTATATTAAAACAAGATGTTTGTCTGATTTTCAAAAATATTCGGTTCATATTTTTTCAATTCTTGTTCAAAAAAAAAATATATCTATTATAAGAGTTTATCGGTTCAAAAGCCATTCGATATTCCAGCTTTGCTTTGCACAAAATAATAATGGACCTCATAGAAATGTCTATATATTAATACACTTGTAACTACGTATATCAAAATTTATCTGATAAGAGGAAATTAATGTTTAGTTACCATTATGGTTGGGTAGGTCATTACTGATAATTGGTAATTACTGATTAGTCATGGATTCAAGTTTCTTTCAATTAACAGGGTCAGTTTATGCTTGCCTCTGGACTGGTAGATCCTGGGTTCAATATTCACTCTGGCCCTCGGTTTATTCATGCGGGAGGTGAATAAATCCGAGCACATCATCACTCGAAGAGGGCTTTAAGCCGTTAGTCCTGAGTGCGTACGATGTCAGGCACTTGTTAAAGATCCCTACTCTAAATATACTTGAGTTGCGTAAAATTTATTACTCCAAATGAAGAATGTTCATTGTGTGATATCACAAAGGGCCAATATTCAGCCTATGTGTCCCTCTTGAGAGACTGCCACCGCAACCTAACTTAACCTTCTTTCAAGTAAAGTACTTTCCTCCTTTCCAAAAATGTTGCTGTACACTGCTCTAACATCATATTATATTAACACATAAAGCAGCCGTAATTCTCTACATTTTATAATTATTACCCAAGTTGCTACGTTAGTTTGTGGCATTTCTACAGGTCCCGCTAGTTTATTAGTTAAAGACTGAACTCATTTCTAATATGATTAAGACTTAAACAATTAGAGCTCACTCAATAAGGCTAAGTTGTAAAAACTTGTTCTTCATAATTTATCATTCAAACAAAATGAACTAAACACTGGATAACTGCTCAAGTGGCCCGTAACACTTTAATTCACTAAAGGGACACTGAGCGTGTAAAATAATGACTAATACCGTACAAATGAGGATTGTATTATCAAAACCTCCAGACATATTTTGAGTAATCCAATGTACCAGTGTTGGATAAAGTTAACAACTATTTCTATTGATCATGACTTACAGTACAAACATAATAATATAATTCATAAATAATAAATAAAAAATGTTTAAAAATTAAGTTTCAAATAATATAAAAGAAAATTATAAAATAAACAGGAAAAAAATAAATTAATGTGAAATAAAAGTTGCTGATAATAAAATGACACATATTTGTATGGAAATAATTATTATTGTTTGCAAAGTGAAACGTTAATCACTAGAAACTATATTTGGGAGAGTGGAGATAAGTAGGGAACTAAGGGCTAACAAGGGGAGAAGGATTAGCAGTTGATAAGGCACGGAATCAAGGGAGATCTGAAGACCTGGCACCTCACCAGGCTGAGTAACTTCACTGAATCAGTACAGTATACTCAACGGTAACGCATAACTTGAATTAAATGTAAATTAGGTTTAAATAGCTCCTAAAAAATGATACAATCTGAGAAATATCATTGTAACTATTAACTTTAATGTTACCTCTAATTAAATGTCTTTGGAAAGATCCTAAAATGAAAGAGAAGCTAACTTTTGCTTTTATTTAACGAACGATATATACATATATGGATTTCACAATAAACACTGAAAATAAAATCAACGAATAAACCAAAATAAGAAATTCTAAAGAGGGTCCATGATTTGTCGACCCGTACAGTAATCGTACTCCACGCAGGGAATTCAAATCCCTATATCTACTAGTCCAAAGTCATATTCTATTTGAGATTATCGATAAAGACTGTTACCGGTCAACTTGTTGGTTTTATTTATTTTTAGAATTCCGGGTATTTTTTGAACTCTCACAAATTGATCACAAATTAATCAAACCCCAATATGAAATGGTAAAAAAAAGACTAAAATATTTCAACCACAACAAGCGGCGGTCTTCGTAAGAGTAAAAAACCAAACAGATCATAGACTTTTTTCCCATTTCATATTGTGGTTTGATCATTGATTGTTATTTCACGTATTTATGTAAAATCTAGTTCTATATATATATATATATATATATATATATATATAAAATAAAATAAATTCAAAACGAAGGAAACACACAGAAAGACACAGACATAACTCACATCGATATTTCGACCATCGTCGTCATCAGGAGGTGCGAAGAGCGAAGAGTCCCGCAGGAAGTGTTTCCTCCGTTTTGAATTTATTTAATTTTAAAAAAGTCCGCTGGACCGTTTCTTTTAATTGTGGTATATATATATATACATTCACTGAAAATACGACCCAAATGAACTTACTCGTATTAAAAACTTCAAGTAACACAGGACCTATAACGGAAAAAGACTACGGTCACATTTCGAACTATTGTTCGTCATCAAGCGGAGGCAAGAAAAGAGAGAAAGAGGGAAGAGAGAGAGAGAGAGACAGAGAGGGGTCTTGTATCATCTAGTCTCTTCAAGATTGAAGAATAAATATTCGAATATCGATTATATAAGTGCCTTTTTCTGTTATCAGTTTTGTGTCAACTTCCCCTTAAAGTCTAGATTTGAACCTTTACTCTTCTTCATCTTCGATACTCTTCATTTCTCCTTAAGGCAGTGTGTTGAGCTTCTGAGTCAATCAGTTTTCCAGGTTCAGATCATAGTTTCATAGCCGACGCCTCGGTTTTGTTTAACCCGTGTTTTATAAGACAAAGTATGAACAATTTGGCCAGGTTTGATTTGAACCTGGAAATTGACCTATTCTTAATAAACTTTTTTATTTTATTCTACATTACAGTTGATTTATAAAGTGTTACGTACATATGGATGGATTATTATGTTCTTATTATTAATTAGTGTTTACTATTTAATTTTACAAAACGAATTAAGACTATAACAATTGGTTCTGCAAAGATGAAAACCGTTTAAGAATATTAGAAGTTCTCTACCTACCGGAATAATCAAACCAAATTAACCATTAATAAGATAATATCAGTAAGTTATTAAACACAAAACTTCCCTTCAAAGAAATTTTAGTCTAAACACAACCTGCAGTAAACAACCTGGGAACTCGCTATCTATTCGAGCTATCTCAATTCATTTACTTCAGCACACTACACATTTAATTTAAATAACACTATTGTTAATACATAATAAACTTAATACATAATGTTCGTAATACAGAATACTTAATGAACAAAAAAAAAAGGTACAGTTTGTTTAAGATAACGAAATTGAAGTAGCCTAAGCTACTCGGTTTCACCCTGCCCTCATTGAGAATTACCATTACCCAGATGATAATTATGCTATTCGGAAGAAAAAAAGTATGGAAACTTGAAAGTACGGTTCTTGAAGAACGGAAACTCGAGGGTCAATAACAATTTCTTAATTTCTCCTGAATACGGCATGTTGCTGAATTTACTGAGAACAGTGGGTGGGTGTCTGTGTCGTTTTTTGTTTTTTGTATTTACTTTTTATCTGATTATTTGGTTTAATAATAATATGTATGGAAATCTACCTCACAATTCTTATTAAATCATAATATGAAATTAGTCTTTATAACCTCATCCTGAAGCCTATTTAGTTAAAGAGACTAATACGGGAACACAAATACTATCAACTAATGGTCAGGCAGAAGTTCGTTTTATAAGATATACGCTCTAATTAGCAGTTAAGCATTAGAAAAACATTTTGAAAAGTATAAAATGTACTAAACACCCCTATTCTTTAAAGTAATTATAAAAAAAACATTCAATCAATAGGGTAATTCATACAAAAAAGGGCCAAAGAACATGGACTGTAACGTGACCACAAACTTTTGGATACACACCACCCACCCACACATACACAGACATCATCGAAAAAACGTCAGAAAAGTAATCTGAGGACTTCAAAACATTAATCCGTCAAAATCTTGAGATAATTTTTTTCATGATCACTATACTTTACTTAAAGTAAAGTAAAAAAGACATCATTATAAATGTGGAACTTCGAAAGGAAAAAAGAACAAACAACCAAGTATAATTTTCTGACAATAAAAGGGAGTAATCTACTTCACATTACTGTAAGAATGTGATATATATATATATGATAACGTAATCACAATAAACCCTTCGCAATCATTATCAAGAAAGTTTATATGACTTTCGAACTGTTCAACATAAGGTACCACAATCTGATATTTGGACCTGGTGATAAATATGTTATAAAAACTGTAATATTTTTATGTTCAATTTTCTTGTTATTTGAAAAGTTATATAACTAGATTTTAATCAAAAGGTTAACATAGTTATTTAATTGATTGCTAGAACACTGAAGATTAATGGGCCGCCATTGATGCATAGTGCCAAAGAAAAAAAAATGATATAGTTTTTTTTTTACAAAAAATAAGGTAACAGGGAAGTAAGGTTGAAATGAAGGTGGGAAGTGTTGTGTATTTCTTCCAATATCGGGCCGTATCGAAACTGGTTGAAATGTCTGTGGGACTCTGGAGGTTGCTGGGGGGACAGGTAGGCAATGTCTCCCAACACTCCACCTTTCATTATCCTTTTTTTACATTCTCTCCTTTCCTTCGAATGCTTTATCTTAAAGGGAATTTGTCATCAGGTTTATCTCAGCCGCCTCTTCCCCTCTTCCCCATTAACGACATTATATCTACAGACCCAAGGACCCCTATTATTGTTTTGGATTATTTTTTCTGATATCCTTGGACTCATTCATTATAAGATGGAATCCATCTTTCTACTCTTCTCTAGAGCTAAGGTGACTGCTAACAGTTTCTATAAATAACGGAAAGATATAGGAAACATTTCCAGTACTACCTAAAATAACAACCAATTTATATTGGAATCGAACCACTTAATGACATCAGTCGATTTTATACTTCACTTAGACAGAAAAAGATCTAAATAAACACTTGAAAAAACAAATCAGCACAACTGAGAATAAAAAAACAATAGCTATGCCCATGCATGCGTTTTTTAAAAGTCAATGTCATTAAGCTTAAACAATACAAATTTTGGCAATACTACTAAATATTGTTTAATACTTTGATCGCAAAAAATACAAATTCTGTAAAAGATGACTTTCAGTATTTTAGGAGATTCAGTTTTTACAATACTTTCCAATAATAAAACCATTTAATTAGTGGCTTAAGATCTATAACTTAATCAGAATGGCCTTTCAATAATAAATATGCATGTACTTCATATCTTTCTTGGTTATAGTACTACGGTTCATCCTTAAATTTTTAATACAAGTTTATACTTTTACAATTTTTTGAATAAAATATTAAACAATATTTTTATCTTATCAATGACATTTTATTATTCATTTATATTTTATATACGTAATTTTATAATGCACAACTAAATAGTTAAGATTAATCTTGATATATCTTCTCAACTACTGATTTTTAAAGTTCAAAGATTGGTTTTTTGAGGATTTTTGGTCTAAAATTTAGACAAAAAATCCTCAAGAAACCAATCTTTGAACTTTAAATAGTTAAGTGCATGACCTTGCTGTAATCTTGGGTTCAGTTTATAGTAGGAGGTTATATAACAAAGTAACACCGACTATCATTATCCTCCGGTACGTTAGGCCGTTACATGAAATAGTGTTACCTTATTAGGTACGTTATCCTCACGGAGGTTACATGGTTATTTGTTGAATGGTTACAGGTGAATCCTGCGCTCTGATTGGTTCGAATTAGTCAACCTGATTGGCATTTAAGCTGTTCACTACAAGGTATGCTCTACCTGAAGATGACCAATGTTCCTATGGTCGAAAGCTCGTATAATATTGAAGATGTCTCTAGGACAGATGCTATGGCAACTGCAGCCAGAAGAAAGAAAAATCGCCCGAAGGATCGAGGCCACCAGCTTAAAGTTAGTGAGTGCAGAAGCTGCTGCAAATTTTAACAACAATATATATATATATATATATATATAAATGATCAAACCACAATATGAAATGGGGAAAAAAGACTAAGATATTTCAACTGTAACAAGCGGTTTTCATCAGAGTCAAAAACCTAACGTTCGGTTTTTTGAATCTTAGTAAGACCGCTTGTTACAGTTGAAAGATCTTAGTCTTTTTTCCCCATTTCATATTGTGGTTTGATCATTGATTGTTATTTCACGTGTTTAGATAAAATCTTGTTATATATATATATATATATATATATATATTATATATATACATCACTGCTAAATTGAATAAACGGTCCACACGGACTATAAAACTTTAAATTAAACAAACCACGACACAGAAAAATATGAAAGGCACACTTACGAAAAGTAAGTTTTTTGTGTGTTGTGTTTTGTGTAATTTAAAGTTATATATAACTGATATGGAAATAACAATAATGGTAATAATTAAAGAGGAAAATATTTGTATAGGGGTAATGAACATAAGAGGAGGGAAAATAGGAAGAAGCAAAAGAAGAGAACAGGTAGATGATGAAGGGAACGGTCTTTGTTAGGCACTCATGCAACATGTTACCTCCCAAAGATCATCCTCTCTTAGCCCTCTGACAACAAAGAGCGGCCCAACTCAGTGACGATCCTTGCCAGAGTGGATAATGGAAGCGGCAGGCGTACAATTCTACTTTCTAGGGCATCCTTGACCACTTAAGTAGGACTCAGACATCAGAGGGCACAATGAGCCACTATAGTACACTTTTAGTGTAATCTCTAAACCTTCTCTTATCTCACACACATTTCAAAACATTCCATTAATAACCCTGTTAAGTAAAAACTATTTCTATCTAAAATACTACGTCCAAAATTGATGTTTCAAATTCTCCAACAACTATATTCTTTTGAAATGAAAGTGTGGTATTAAAAAAATAATATAAAATATTTAGTCGCCTAATCTTGTTAGATAAAATTTTTTTTTAAACAAAAATACTACTTATCAGAAGTGCTGTGGCTGCTTAAAAAAGAAATGGACAAGGCTACTTTTACAACCAATAAAAATGTATACTGTTCAAACTGTTTTCGAAAAAACTCATCTGGCTTACCTCATGTTCATCTTCGTATTATTCTTAACTAATCATTTCCATTACTCAATAATTACTTTAAATATGAGCTTTTCATTTAGAGCATATTTCTGTTAAATCATATGTTTTCTAATATTCGCTAATTCTAATCAGTGTTTTAATTTGCATCACACATAGTGCAAGCAAGGTCTCTCTGAGATTTCCTCATAAATCAGACTATATTCAACAGCAATAGATTTTGAGAATCACTTCCATAGTTTATTCAGTTAAAGTAAACCATCTTCATCCTGCTAGTACTTCTTTGCCTCTTGTGAAACAAATATACGGAAACAAAGCAAACACAAATTGATAGAAATTAAACTTTTTTAAAATTAATTGTTAAAAATAGATGAAATAAAGTGAAATTTTTTGTTTCTATTTATATTTGACTTCTTTAAACATACTGAAACGTGGCCTTGAAAGAGAACGAAATTTCGTAATAACTATCATAATTATTACTTTTTCATAAGCAATATAGAGACTATAGACCAGACTTACAGCAGAATTATACAATAAGTTTAAGAATTATGCAATCACATATTGAAACGCCGAGTTATGAGTAATTATAGCAGAGAAGTTCAAGGACTACCTCCAAGAAATTGGGAGAGTCAGATAGGTTACAGCTGTTTTTAGTCATATAAATAAAAATGGTTAAATATGTTACGGATACAAAAATCACTAAATGTAGAATGACTATGAAAGAAATTAAGGATGTTGGTTCGTTAAACTAAACGATTAACTTCACTCGTGTATAAGTCAGTACCAGGAATAAACCTTCAATCAAAAAGGAACAGGGACGAGATAAAGAGGAAAGAAAAAGAGGGATGGTGCTATGTCACTATCTTGAAACAGAGGTGATTCTATAATAGAAGGGCAATAAAGGAAGAGATGTGAAAAGGCAGTTTGTCGGGCGACCAAATCCTAATTGGAGTTAGCGTGTACGGAGGAGACTGGCTGATGGTGTCGACACAGCGTCCTGTCGCATGCTATTCCTGGTGCCAGTCTCTCAGCCGTATTTCTATCCTACTCTATGCCTTCCCCACTCAGTCCATAACTTACAAGTCCCAACCAACATCCCACCCAGTCCTGTCCAAACACTCAACCACTTACCCTACCAAATACTAATATACATCGGCCAATGGCACTTCTTATAGCATTACGGATTACCATAGCGTACAAATAAAACATCCGAGGTTTTTATTCATTCTTCTTTTCTTGTTCATCTTCTCCTTTTGTAGAATAATTATATATCTCTTTAGTACATAAGTTTCCAGCTTCAAATCTTGGCCGTAACCCTAGATTTGTCATATGGAGGATGCCAAATATTGTGATTTCTCGGAGAAGAAGTGAACCTGTCGGCCCGAGTCTGTGCCACTCGTATGTAAGGTACTCTAAAACATCCCTATGCTAAAAAATTTGAGGGAGGTAAAATTTAAGGTTCTCGATGTAAAATCAAGCCAGTAACGTGGCTCATTATCTCCTACTATAATGGGCACGAAATAATAATGTGCCACACTTTCCTCCCCTAGAACAGCACTAAAAGGTGAAAACAATAGGTGTGGGATACTGGAAACAACAACAAATAACAAATACAGAATGGTCTACACTCAAGTTTACTCTAAATAAACCATCATTAGAAACAAAGAACAATAAAATAAAACAACATTATAGCTAGTACTACAAAGGTGGTTAGTCTAATTATTAGAAAGAGACACTGCATTACCTCAACCACTTCCGGAACTCGTTGATTATCAAGAGCCAACAGAATGTTTATTTGTGTTCTTACGAATTTATAACCAATGTTACAAAATGTAACACAAAAACAGTTTGTTCTGGATAATGGACGAGTTCATATATTGATTAAGTTGTGAGGACAGCGGGCGAAGTAAAGTGGTATATTTGACTAATAAACAATAATCAATTTTATTAATAGATTTATTTTAATATGATTAATACATTTCGCTAATTATTATAATCAAAATGTGATAGACATGTTTGTTTAGAATAATTAATGAAGGCTTAAAAGGTATGTTTCTTTTTTATGTTTTTGATTCAATAATGAAAAGAGATAGGATTAAATTAAATCCAATGTTTTAAATTTAATCCAATTATTAATCAAACCATTAACTAAAATGAGGATGAATAAACAATGTATTCTGAGTGTGTTATCAATTCGGAGCGAGGAAGTTTATAAAATTAATTTATAAAAAAAATTAAATTAAAAAAAAATTAATGTAAAAATAATAATTACATTGTCTATTTTTTTTTGTATTATTTGAGAGAGTTTATGTAAATATAATAAATAAATAATTAAATTAATAATAAAAAAAATCTAACGCTACTAAAATAAGGCGTCGTATTTCGTTCTATATTAAGACAATATCTAGAGTACTGTACATAGATTGCAGTAAAAATAAGACGAGAGCGCCGATTAAAGCCAAAAAAATGAAGCAAATTACTTTCTTTTTTAGCTTCATGCGTCACCAAGCAATTTAATTTTCTTTAATGATACTTTCATGCCTTCTCTTTTTACCACAAAACTATCAACAAGACTAATAACACATGAAAACATGTCATTTTAAGTTTCACAACTTTTTCAAAATGTATCATAACTTTTTTTAATTCATTAATTATTTTATAATCAAAATTATTTTCTTTTTCTTTGTATTCTCCCCCTTCAGTAATATTAATATGTAGGGATCATAATTATTATTTTATGTTCTGTCCTCCTAAACGTTTCACGGAAGGAAGGCCCTACCATTCTTAGTGTAGTAAGAAATGCGTAGCGCGCACTCCTCACAGACTGCAATATATACCATACTCGTACTTACCTGAGTCTACACCGTTCATTTCTGTATTGCCTTCACTGCTGCTGACATCATTCCATGAATACAATGCATTGGTAAATCATCTTAGTGAATGTTACCGACATTAACATAACTAGTATAATAATTTAACTTAAGTAAATAAAATTTTCTCTAATTTAGGGTGATCTAAAACGCTACATGAACTTAAATATTATGAATTGCATTGTATTTCAATATTTGCGGCTAAAGTTTTTTAAATAAACAAAGTTTTAGGATGATATCATATATATAAAATTTAGATCGCTTCAATCATAGGTAAATAAAAATGGGATAGATCAAGTATGGTCTAAATTTATGTAGATTTTCAGCGGTCTACTGAAAACTCAGTGGGGTTTTTGACTCTGACGAAGACCGCTTGTTGAGGTTGAAAGATCTTAGTCTTGTTTTCCCATTTCATATTGTGGTTTGATCATATATATATATATATATATATATATATATATAGTTTTTAAAACGTTATTTTATTTTCATTAATTTATAAACATATTGCGTTAATGAAAATTTCATTAAATTTTATATTAATTTTTATTATTACAGTTTTAATATTGTATTTAGTATGCAGAACATAAATAGAAATATATTAAGCATTATGATTTTCCCAATTCATTTCTTTGCATAATCAATGAAATTATTCCTCATTGATATTTTTAAATAGTGATAATAATCAATTAAAATGAGATGCAGTGAATAAGATGCAGTGATTTCGAACACCATTATATTAAATAAACAGACCGCACTTTAAGTCAGCGTTATAAAGTACACATCAATGATTTATACAGGTAAGTCCTCTGAAACTGTTTGCGAATAAAAATGTCTCTATGGGAATTATATATCAAAAAATGTGGTAGAACCAAACACTAATAGACTGTCTCATGCTAATGTTGGATTATTAATGTTGCTGGATAGAATGTACCTTAAAAAAAATTTGTTAAGTGATCATAAAGTAACCTGCACTGAGAAAGTAAAGGGTTACCTGGTATCTTGGGGGTGAAGGATTAATAACAAATCTATTGGGTATTATAGGACAAATTTCAATATTTCTAAAGTTCAGGTAGGAGAAATCACGATCCTTCGGGCTTAAATGCTTGTATTTAAGATTTGTATTTGGTGCATTCTAAAAAAAATTTCCATAACACTTTAGGGATATACAGTTTATCAGACATTCAAACTGAACTGAAGGTTTTAAAGTTCATAGTTTTTAATTTAAAATTATTTTAGCAATTTTTGATTACTCATCAGAAATTGGGCAGTAAAAAAAAAGTTAACTCTCATGTGAGTACTTGGACACATGAGAGTGGAGGGGAATGAGGTGTGGACTCACATGTGGGTACTTGGACACATGAGAGTGGAGGGGAATGAGGTGTGGACTGTCATGTGGGTACTCGAACACATGAGAATGGAGGGGAATGAGGTGTGGACTCTCATGTGGGTACTTGGACACATGAGAGTGGAGGGGAATGAGGTGTGGACTGTCATGTGGGTACTTGGACACATGAGAGTGGAGGGGAATGAGGTGTGGACTCTCATGTGGGTACTTGGACACATGAGAGTGGAGGGGAATGAGGTGTGGACTGTCATGTGGGTACTTGAACACATGAGAATGGAGGGGAATGAGGTGTGGACTCTCATGTGGGTACTTGGACACATGAGAATGGAGGGGAATGAGGTGTGGACCGGTCGGAAAATATTTGACGTTTTGCTATCTAGTGCATTAGCACAACAGCCACTTCTGCATACGGAATAAATTGGAGGAAACAGATCAAAACTGACTAGAACAACCAGGTCTAATTCAGTTTAAAGAGCTCAATTCAACTGAACTTCAATTTAGGGGGAAAATAATAAATATTCAACGGGAGAATTTAAAAATATATATAGAATATGTAAGTGGACATTGCATTACATATACAAGCTGAAATTAATATTATGCAAAGAATGGAGATTGCCAGGAAGAAGTAAAAATCTTTGAACACTTGTACAATTATGAAATCGAATAAAGAACTTAAAATTCAAAGCTGATTTTAGAAAGGACACAGGGAATCACACTAGGACAGATATAACAACGTTAGCATATGTCTGATTGACTCATCTTTAATAATAATAACTATATTTACATTCTGAATCGATGATTAACATTTTGTTAAACTTAATAAAATGAATATAACCACATTAAAAAAATGAAATCATTAAATTAGTTTGATATTAAGTCTACACTATAGTCACATTAATTAAAACCAAAACTAAATAGATGTCAATGGGTTTTTTATAGATTTTTCCAATTACCATTGATATAAAAATTGCACCAAGGGAAATGAGAATTCTCCCATTCAAGGGTGACATCTTTTTATATAAAACCAATACTATAACTATATTTAAATATATTTTAAACATGTGATATAAATCAAGCAGTTGATAATTTAAAGCCAACCGCACACCTGCATCTGATAACCTGTATCTGATGCAACTTACCATTTGTTAATTAACTTGGTTCAGTGTTATTATTCATTACAAACTAAACAGATAACTTAAAGGTTAACTTAATTGGGCCAAAGAAAAGCTTGATTCATACTAAGTAATTAATATAAAATATTAGATATTGTAAAATATGTAATATTATATATGTTAGATAATCATATATAATTTTTTTTAAAAACGAATAAATTAATATATTATCCTAATAAGCTATAAACTGATAACATACAACATTGTATTTTAAATATAATTATATATGTTTAAATGTGTTTAAACATATAGTTAAATATGTTTAAATAATATATATTTAACATGAATATATAAGATGATTTGTTGAATGACCTGACTATTACCATCGTTCTTATATGATTCTTAGATCTTCATTCTAATTTTCACAGGTTTCCATGTTTCGGATGCAATATATACCAGAACCCCCAAAAAACTAATTATCGAATATACATTTATAGATAATTATTACAGTTTAGTATGTTAGTTTTTTTTCCTTTATAGTAGTACCTTCAGTTCATTCAAATACCTTGAAGATGATCAGTGTGGACTGAAAAATGTCAGAGTGTTAATGATAAAACTAATTTAGTGTTAAACTTAATGGTGGAGTTTACTAATAAATAAATCTTTTGGAGAGTTGATATATATGTCAATTGATATTCTTGAAAGAATTGATATTTTTTGGATAAGAACATTAGAAAGATTACCTATGAATCATATACAAGCGATGATATGTAAGCCATTCAACTAAATATATATTAATGAACCAGTGAGTATCTACAAATTTGTATCACTGTCTAGAATATGGTTGTACTGGAAGATCTGGTAGTTGAGGGGTAAGAGTCCAAGATAAAGAACTACGTGATGGGAGAAGACTCTTAAGTTTCCATAGTAAAACCTGGTGCTAGATTTTATCAAAGACCTGAATGGGTAACGACAATATCTGACTGCGAAAGTACGTACATAGCAATGTTGAATCACTGGTTCATTGTTACTCTGTTTTAAAAAGAACTGAGTAAAGAAAGGGAGCAGGGAGTAGTTGTTGGCGTTCTAGATGAAAGAATGTTATGAGAACTATAAACAAGCCAATCAACCATCTGGTGGAAAAAAAACATAAAAGGGAAACAGGCGACAACTTGTCTGGCCACCATCTTTACCAAATGTCCATCAATTTTAAATAAATCTGAGTTGATGTTAATCAAGTTATTAAAATTATTTTCTATGAGGCAAGATTCAATAATAGTACGTTTAATGAAGAGCTTTGCTTTGATATATACTGACAAGTCACAAATTTATTAATGAAAACAGCGTAAATAATTTGATTGTTATGTGAGTACCGGAAATAAGGGAATATCTGAATGAGGCATATATACATGAGCACAACACATCTCAGCTATCACAGCAATGGAACTGATTAGCAGATCAAGAAGAAAGCAGTTAAAAGGTGGTGATAAACTTGATTCAGGTGCCGAGTACTATACATTTGAAAATGCACATTTGAACTAACTTACATTTGTTAAAAATACTATATTTTCATAGGAAGACTTTAAAAATGTATGTAAAACATCTATTAGAAATTTGTCGCTTAACTAATGTGAATGAAAGCTTCTTTCACGTCATATGAAGAATGCTCTCTGTCTGGAAGAGGTAGAGCCTTTGATCACTACACTTGTATCTGAATGTGGGGCAATCGCCTTGGTGAAGATAAAGATGGTTGTCAAATCACAACTAAAACAACAGAAGTGAGGGATACTTCTCCATTGGCAGTGGAGAGTACGAAATTGATATTACGTAATGATGCTCAATCCCATGAGACTGAGGCCTTTAGTTTAAGAATTTTAATGACATTAGACTGCTAAAAAATTTTAAGTTTCTTAAAAGTGATAAAATGAGACGTTATTGATTAAAATGTAAGTTTACCACATTAAATGAACCATAAAATCAGTACATTATTAAGTTTGATATTAAGTTTACTTATAGTAAGGTTTTTAATTGTAACCGAAAAAAATCAAGCCATGTTTCCACCCCTCAATGCCACACAATCTCTCAAAGTAAAGAACAAGTTACCCCTAAGAACAACTTATTGATTTTTCTGTAGGCAAGATGTTTTATTTTCTATATAAAAATTGTACACATTTGTAAAGAAACTTTATTTTAAAAGTTCATTATTAAACGATTGTTATTAATATTTTAATTCTGTTTATTGTCTTACTTATGGGCAGAAGTTTTGTCAATTAAATCCATACTTTAAACATAGTTTAAAGTTGTAACCTGACGATTGGTCCTGTATATAGCAGAAATACATAACTAAATGGTGTATTGAGGATCTGAAGTGCTATTTTTTTAATGCTATTTTGAATGCTTTTAACATAGCCATGATTATTGAAAAGCAAAGAAATAATAAAATATTTCAATACTACTCTGTTACAAGTTACACAGTAGGTAAAACTGAAATAGCAGTAAACAGAACTAATATTAGGGAACAGGGACAAAGATGGAATAAGAAGGAACCACAAGCCACGTGGTCTTGGTTACCCAGTTGGGGTGAGTCTAGGAGCCAAGCGGAAATTGGGCAATTTAAGAATCCATTGACATTCGTTTTCAATGTATAAACCTTACCCCATCTGCGACCACCTGCACACTGCTTCACTTCCAAACAGCGAAATATAGTTCACGATAACATTGATTAATTGTACAAATTGCATTTGATGAATACGTAAAATTAAAAACAGCAACACATAAACCCCATGTACAATAGATAATAGCATAAACCTTGGCCACAAATACGTAAAATATTTTAATTTTAATTCTAATGTAGTGCAATCAGTTATTATGTGGCATTTACTCATTGTAGGGTAAAAATCTAATGAAATGGTCTCCACATATAAAAATTTAATGATATAAACAACGCGTTTCGAACACGTAGTGTTCTTCCTCAGGCATTAACTAACACCTTCTTCAGGTGTCATTGTATTTTTTAGTTAATGCCTGAGGAAGAACACTACGTGTTCGAAACGCGTTGTTTATACCATTAAATTTTTATATGTGGAGACCATTTCATTAGATGTTTACCCTACAATTTTAATTTTAATAAAAATTACATTTCCATTAATAATTATCATAAAATCAGATGCCTAATTTTATTCACTATGACTGCCTTTTAAAGACAGTGTTTTTTTTTAAATGAAATTTGACTTTCAGATAAATTTAGATCGCTTAACTACTGATATTTGATTATTTTTATCAATAGTTTACTGAACGCTGACACCTCGTGTAGTTTAGCTTTGATCATGTTCATTTTCATCATTTGTCATATATTAGAAGGAAGTTTATTGTTTTTTCTAAAATATTAAAATTCATTTGACCATATAATATTTGGTTTAAATTAATTGTTTATATTTTTTTTACAAACAAGAGATATTGGATCGAAAACAAAACAAACAAAACTTATTGAATCGAAAGTTTGGTTCCTATAGTCAACCGTAGACGTTATCATTCAACAGTGAAGTTTGGCATATCCTGACCAGATTCTTTAAGTGTTGTAAAAGCACAAACTGTGCTAGGTCTATGAACAGCCGTCTCAGATAGCAGCTTAAAACCTCATCACCTTTACTCTGTATTCCTGTATTTTGAAAATATACATGTGTAGTAAGTAGGTATTATTAGTTGACTTTTGCGTTTAAGCTCCCAACAAGAGCTTATTAAAAAGGTGTTTCCCACAGTTTAAGATCCACTACCTATTCAGAATTAATGACTTTGTGAACGAGCAATTCTCAACTCTTACTATGAATAGGCAGGAAAAATGAACAAAGAAGGTCTTACACTTTATCAAGCCGAAGAAAGAACTTACAAGTCAGTTAACAGAGTGATTAGTGATGAGGAAGCAGTTCATCATCCAACTGAATTTCTTGACTCCGTGACTGCTCCTCTTTGTTCTTCCATGAACCTGACGGACAGACTGCTAATGTGGTGTATACAGAAGCATTTACTTAACACAGTACTAATAATGATATTTTTTACTATTCTATAATTTTGTAATGACATTTTGGAATACTATGTATCATTTCCGAATTTTTGAAAAAGTACCGTCTAAGACGAGCACGTTTGCTAGTAGTTTATACATTTAGAATAAGAGTCTTTTCCAAAGTAATAACCAACGTAAATTTGTAATTAAATTTCATTTTAGGGGACTGAAGATGCGGGTATTTACAAATGATTACACATGAAAGTTTGATTTTGTTAAGAAATATTAAGTGCTACATTAATTAAATGTAATAGATCAAATCCTATTAACATTAATAGTAGTTAATTCAACTTAAACTCAGCGTCAACGAGAGCAATAGCTTTGTCAACCAGGGGTGACAGCAAACAGATAACTTTTATTTTTTTCTTACTGAACTCCTTTGTTTACTCCTTTGAAAAGTCTGACTTGCCCAGAATTTTAATTTTTCTTCCCCTTTCCACCCATTAAAATACTTTTCTAGCCTACTTTCCTTTTGAATAACAACCAGATGTCCTATTTCTTTTGCTTCCAGTTTGAATGAGACTCAAGAAGACTAGTTACACTTCTGAATTTATTACTATATAAACATGGAAAGTTACAACATTTAGAGAATTTAAAAATGCGGATAATCTGAACTAAAAAGTGAAGATATATACAAGAGGTATGGAACTGAAAAATAATGGACTATTACATTACAGATTTGAAATGAAGTTTAGAAATGGATCTTTTAACACATCTGCCAACCAAAAATAAGAAAAGAAAGATTAACAATTTTACAGGAAAGACTACCCAGGGAATTTAATTGAAAGATTCTAATTTAAATACTTATAGCAACAGCAAGTCCCATGCTTAGAACAAATAATGATGTGCAAGTGAACGATAAAAAATTGTTCAAATTTCTATTTGTTCAGAATTCCATTGCCGCAAGATATTAAAAAAAGGTCTTACAAAGATAATAATTACCTGAACAAATTTATAATTTTCATAATAAAAAAAATACTTTGTTTTTAAGTCTCAAGTGAAGAAAATAAAATTTTTTGAAGTTTAAAACAGTACTTTGTTTAAACTACATGCCTATTTTGTATTGATTAATTTAAAATTCTCAGTTGAATATATCAAGCCATTACTTTCATTATGATTATAACCGCCAAAACACTAAATGCTCTCCTTCATTGAGATATTATTTAGAGAGACTCTTACAGAAAACGTATTTTTAAAAGGTCCGTTATAAGATTTTCTGGTAAGAAGATAGTGAAAGAAATTGTAACTAAATGATCTGTTCAAAATAGTAAAACATCAGAATTAATATTAAATACAATTCTATTATACAGGTTAAACAATTTAATTTAATGGACTTGAATAATCTTTTTTTTTATTGTTTAAACCAATCCTCTAGCAGGAGATAACGTCAGCCGTTTACTAGCTTTTTGTTTGATCGGTGATTCTACAGATTCTACATTGGGTGTCCTAAATTTTACCTAACTTAAGTGCAATTCGAGTACGTGACATCGTACAGGCTCGGGAGCGATAGCTTAACGTCCTCTCCAAGGGACGACGTACTCAGATTCATTCACTTCCCACGTGAATAAATCGAGGGTCACGTGGAAATCGAACCCCGGACTACCAGCCCAGAGGCGAGTACGTTAACCACTGAGCTGGCTCTTAAATGATCGTTAAAACTCACTCATGCCAAGAGGAAGCAAATTTAAATAGAGTAAAAACCGCCCACACCAGTCACTCACTATTACTCCTCACTATAAATTGCCGACCACGTTAGGCATGCGGAGCTGCTTGGTCTGTTACCCATTGGCTTGAGGACTGCTCACTATCAGCCAAGGAACTGTCCTTATCAGGGGCACCATCCAGCGTCACTGTGCCTTTGTACGACAATCACAATGGCAGTACGAACAGAATATACTTTCTTTATGCCAAGTATTAAGCTTAATCCACTGGAATATTAAACTCAGTTACTCTCCTCTTAAAGTTAAAGAGTACCAAAGAAATTTTTTATATATACTTAAAACTTTATGACTAAAATTTATTTATCTACATTCCCCTATAGGATACAGTAAATTATTTCTACTTTTGATTCCTAATTATAAGTTAATATAAACTTTTCTGTATATATAAAATACAAAGATTGTCTGTCTTTCCATTATAGAAATAAAACGGGAGACATTTAGATACAAAGAAACATATCGATCATACATAACTTTTTTCGGTGGTAACTACGGTATTTTGATATTGATCAGCTACCTCTTTTGGGATCTACCACCCATAATCAAAACACCGGGGCATTGCTTAAAATTGGCCAAACAAAAAAGGTATATCGTTCAGAAGCAAGTCCTGAAAAACGAATTTTTTTTAAAAATAAGATTAGTATATAATCGAGAATTGTTCTCAAAATTCATAAATCCACCATTCATATCGGAACCACGATTTATCCTGATTCGCCATTGTTAACGAATAGTAAAGCATTGACACTATGGAACTTTATAAAAACAAGTTCCATTTTACAGTCACGATAATAACTATTATGAATTAGTTAATATGAAACAAGTGCAACGTACTCTCGTTAGTAAAGTTGACAGGAATAACAGTTTCAGTTTTTATAGAAATCTTTTAAAAACACAGTAACAAAGTGGTTCAGGTTATTGTTCTTCTAAATATTAAGAAGTTTGGAGTCAATGTATTACAGGTAAATTGTCTAAATTAAAAGAATAACAGTAAGATAGTTACAAGAACTGTAAACATGAAAATAGTATCAAAAAAAGTTGTTTTACTGCATATAAAGAACGTTCATAAAATCCACACACGTGGCATTGATGTCAAGACAGAATGATCATAAATAACAGGACACCATTTGAACAATGAAATACAAGTTCAATGTTTCATTTTTACCATAGTCAGAAATTAATCGCTAAATAAATAACTAAAAACAGTGTTGCTAATTTACACTTATATTGCAAATAACAGTAAATTTCTCTGTTACAATAGTTTCATTACTAATAATTTATATACATAGTACGTAACTTTTACTTCTAAATGTACAATTCAAAATTTCTTCTGAAAAAAAAATTATGTTGCAAAGATTAATATTTTCATCTTGATAGAAACAATTTTTATATATTTTTTGACGTATTTACAATTTTTTTTTTGCTATATTGCACAAATATGTATAATACAAAGTTTTTTTTGGTTTGAGAATAACGGACTTTGAACTTAATAAATATGGATTATAAAGTTTTACAACGTTGTGTAAACTCCCAAAAGGATGCAGAATTCAAGAACAAATTTAAAAATTTCTTTATTTTTTGAAGCTTTAAAATTGTTCCGATTTTTGAAAATTATAAAAATTGACACAATACGAAACAAATAAGTACTGGGTGAAATATGTTAATGTTAACAGACTAATCCTTATGTTACTAATGGTTATATAAATGTTAAACCGACACACCTTTGACTAGAGTGTACCCAGCTTCACATCATATCTATGTATTATCGAGACCAATCATTTGTTTTATTGCCTTTTTCCACTAACACAAATTTTTAAACAAGTAACTCTGTTTAAACACATTAGACTGCAGGTTCAAATTATTTATGTTTTTAGTCATCATCCAAAATGAAATTACGAGCAAAACTTATTAAAATTCTTTAACATTGTGGAACGTGGTGTTAAAATTAATACCTCTAATAATGGTGTTTTCAATGAAGTTATCGGTTATTTTGGCACTGTATAGATTACTTTCTGTACAAGATAAATGTTCTAGATAAATTACTTTCTGAAGATTTTGAATTCAAATAGCTCTCACGAAAACAGATGTATTAAACAGCTATTAACAATAGCTGCTAATCGAATATTGGTAATTTTAACAGAAAATATTATCGTATTCTGTTATGTATTCAGTAGTCGGTAAACAATTGTTATTAGTTGAATAATTTATTGTTTTAAAAATATAAATTGGTCTAATTGTATTTATGTTCACGCATCTTTGTACTGGTTTCGTTTTATTCTTTCAGGTTAACTAAGAATAGAGGATGAGACAAGTTGGTTATCGATGGAAGTGCAGTAAGACTTGACTGGATTTGTCCAGGTAATGGCCTTGATGGCCATACTTCATACAAGGGACAAGCAATTATTCTGTTAACCATTGAATTGCAGATAACTGATTGACATTAATAGTTTTCAACCAGCAATTGGTACACCGATAAATATATAGACCGTTATACGTGTTTAGATCGATACAGGAAACTGTAGAGTAATTAAAATATAATAATAAATTAATGATTTCTTGCATTTCTTTTTGGTCCGATGTAATCATCGAAAGATCCTTTGGTTTTTAAATCACTTATAAACATTGTTTCATTCCAAACAAATACTGAGAGAAAAATAGGGGAAATAAAAGAAAGGAGACATGGGATAGATTGACATTTCAAACATCAATGTTACTAAGAGTTGTAATAAAAAGAAAAGAAGCGGGAAGGTAATGAATGCAATCCGAATAAATTTAAGTATCTATGACGCCTTGCAGGCTTCACATAAACTTGGAAATATTTTATCAAGAATTAAAAGGGAGTCCACTTAATCAGTGCTGAAGTAATATTTGTAGCCAAGAGGGAGTGCTTTGGTGATGGTGTAGCAGAGGCGTGGTCTGATATCGAACGGGAGGGGAGTGGGGCGTGGCCTAGGAGGGAGGCAGTGCGCGTCGGGACTTCGTCCTGGCATCATGTTAGTGCCAGCGGAGATGTTGGCCGCACAAACCAAAGTCCTCTTTCAGTTGAACAAGTATTACGGTGAACGCGTACAGTCCAGAAAAGCAGCCATAGCAAAGACTATTAGAGACGTTTGTAAAGTAGTTCAGGACGTACTTCGGGAAGTAGAAGTGCAAGAACCCAGATTCATATCATCACTAACGGAGTGCAACGGCCGGTTCGAAGGTCTGGATGTTGTGTCACCAACCGAGTTTGAAGTCGTACTGTACCTGAATCAAATGGGAGTTTTCAACTTCGTCGATGATGGTTCCCTCCCAGGCTGCGCAGTCTTAAAACTCAGCGATGGCAGGAAGCGGTCCATGTCTCTTTGGGTTGAATTCATCACGGCTTCAGGATATCTATCAGCTAGAAAGATCCGTTCTCGTTTTCAGACATTAGTGGCCCAAGCTTGTGATAAATGCGCGTATAGAGATTCCGTAAAAATGATTCCCGATACAAGCGAAGTGAAATTAAGAATACGAGAGAGATTTGTAGTTCAAATTACCCCGAGTTTCAAATGTAGTGGAGTGTGGCCAAGATCTGCAGCCCATTGGCCTCTACCACATATACCCTGGCCTCACCCTAACCTTGTAGCAGAAGTGAAGACTGAAGGGTTTGACTTGTTAAGTAAAGAATGTGCAGCGGTGCAGGGTAAGCAATCAGCCATGGAAGGAGACGCTTGGGTAATGTCATTTGTGGAAGTGGAAAGCCGGCTTCTGGGAGGTGGTTGCCGGAGGAGGTGCTTAAGTGTGCTAAAGACGTTACGTGACCGCCACCTTGACCTACCCGGTAGTCCGGTCACAGGTTATACCCTCAAGACATTACTACTCTACGAATGCGAAAAACACCCTCGAGAATCCGACTGGGATGACACCTGTCTAGGCGATCGACTCTCCGGCATCCTGGTTCAGCTCGTCTCATGCCTCCAGTGCCGCCGCTGTCCGCACTACTTCCTGCCCCACCTCGACCTTTTTAAGGGAAAGTCTCCTTCTGCCCTCGAGAACGCTGCCAAGCACGTCTGGAGACTCACTAGAGAGTTGCTCACTAACCCAAGAGCCCTCGACACTCTTTGAGACCAAAATCCCTTTAATGTGCAATATTTTTACTCTGACTGACGCTATTGTAAATAATATTGTTAAATGTGTTTTATAGTGTAATGAATTTTAGCTGAATTTTATACAAGCGAGTGTTAAATTAAACTTGCTGAAACGGAGGACGACCTTCTAGGTAATTAAACTTCTGTTATAAATTTTTATCCAATCGATCTCAAATAAGGAATTACCAACTTAGCAGAGCTAAAGCAGTTGTTGCCTTTTTTTATTCGTACTATTCCAAAAATATAATAATTAAAAACTTCCTTAATATATTTTGATACTATTCACATCATTGTAAGTGCCACGATCGAAACTACAGCTAAGAAATCTGTAACTCACTGATAATACTCACTGATAAAGGAACCTATTAAGTAAAGATTTTCTTAAGAAAACCATATAATATTTTGTTGAATCAGACACAAGAGTATTACAAAAAATATAATGCCGTATACATCTAATCTATGTACAGGCATTGATTTATATGTCAGATTCTGTAAATTAATGCTCAAAATATAAGTTATTTTTAATCCAGAAAGTTTTTCTACAACCTACTAAGTCATTTTTTGTAAACTTACAAAAAGGAATCGGCAATGGCTAACTCACATGCACAGTACAGGGGTAATTAATGAATATTAACGAGTGGACTTATGATCCATTTCCAAATGTGTTACCATGGTAAATAAAAGTACTGGAAGGATGTTTGGGTGTCCAGTCGTCAAATAGTTATAACCTGAATCCCTGGCAATTATAAATTTAAGAATTATATAATATATATGTATATACATATATAAATTGTATCAAGATATATTACATGGTGTTACCAAATGTTTGAACTCTTTAGCCATCTCCCACGCAAACTAACTGACATACTTTTATGGCAAACAAACTTAACATTGATTCTTTAAGAACCATTATGTTACAATGATACAAATTGAGAAACTGAATATATATATATATATAACTAAATGTATAAAACAATTATAATTATCTGTTTAAGATATTTCCTACCAGTTATAAAGTGAACTTATTCTAATGTTTTTTTTTTAAATAAAACATGTATTTTGATATACATTTATTTTCACAGAGTAAGAGAAATTAAAATGTTTTTCTTAAACTTTTTTTCAAAGATAAGAGATTAATAAATTATTTTAAGGAACCATTCATATCAATTAGTACAAATAATCTTCAATTATTTTTGAGAACCTCCAATCGTATGTGATTTTCAAAGGTTGTCTTTAAAATTTCGCACAAAAGCTAATTCATTGCCAAATGACTCTAATATACCATTAATGTATATTGCTAGACACAAATTTAAATTCACTTTCTACTTAATTGTATAAACATCTTGAAATCTAGTCAATATTTGTACTAAAATTTCACTCAAAAGTTAGTATTAATAAAAAGTTTCAAAGAACCATTTAAATCCATTGGTACATATAAATTCAACCTGAGTATTGAGCGCACTTAAATAAATATTTGTAAATTTTGAAATATCAACCAACAATCATTAAACATCTAAACAAGAGCTGAATGATTTCTAAATAAATCTAAGAAAATGTTAATATAGAAAAAAAAGTTTACTATACTTCTCAGTATAGAAATACTGAAATAACAACCAGTGTTTTGATTTTTGAACAAATTGGTTCATTTACTAATAAAGTGACAAAAGTATAATTAAGGACGGTAAAATACAATGTTTATAAAATGTTAATAAATTTAAACTTTATATCTCACTAAAATAAAGAAATTCGTAGATTAAACATATTTCTTATTGATAATTTAGTTTTCAGTTACCAATCGAAATGTTTATTCAAAACATTATAAAACCAGAACGGTGGAAATTTTGTAATGCATGTTTAAAATGTTACCTAATATAATCAGTTTATAATTATTATAAAAAAGTATTGTAAACTAATGATATATTTGAATTAATTTTGCAAAAAATTTGATCAAAGGAAAACCTTTATGATTTCATAAAACTTCGAATATAATAAAATGTATACTTAACCAAGATATTAATTAATTTATTAATGATTAAACCTTTTACATTCTAATACTCCCTATTATAGAAATGATTATAAGCATTAAAAATAATATTAACCTGAAAATATCATTTAATTCATTATACAATCCAAATAAGTTCTACTGCTAGTTAAATTAAAAATAAAAACTTTTACAAAAACATAAACAAACTCATTCAGCCAATTTTTTAGTTAAAATAATTTGTCCATACAAACAGCATTTAAGCAAAGAAAAAAATATAAAATAATTTTTATGAAGAAATAATTATAAATACATTGTTAAGATATTTTAATTTAACTGTGTTGCATCGCAGAAAATTGGTAATTTTGGGTTCAGTTCATTCATAATTATAAGCAAACGGTATGTTAACTTTGTGTGTTACACATATGAAATAAATTTCGTTAATGTAATTAAATTATGTTATCAAAAAAAGAGTTTAATATTGTAAATAGATTGTAAATATGAAGCATTGTATATTATTAATTATAAAGAATTTGTTTGAAAATTTGCAGTGAATAATTCTATCTACTCCATATACCATAGAGAACAAAACATAAAGCAAAATTAAAAGGAAAATATGTAATAAAAAACTAAACATATGCACTAATTTATTTAGTTATTGATTTTAAAAATATATGGTAGGTCATATCAATAAATATATTACAAATTTAATGCAAATCGTCTAAAATTTGCTTACAGTGAATAAACATCCATATCCAAACATTAATTTACTCAAACTGGTAAATTCATTTCGAAGTTATCTCTGAAAGAACAGTTTTTCATGAAAAACAGTTCATAAAAACCAGTTTTTCAAAAAAAAAAAAACAATACCGGGAATTAAAATTACTAATAAGTAGTCACAAAATTTAAATATGAAAAGAAAAACATTCATAAACTGATAAAAGTATAAAAGGAAATAAAACGAAAATAATGTTAAGCTTTTTAAAGAATAAACTTAGTAAAGAAATATAAAATGTTTTGTAAACACTAAAATGGAATACATACTACTATGTGTAAGTAGGAGGCCTAGTTTAATTTTCTTAAACAGACAAGAAAGCTGGTCTTTAATCATTATTTCTAACTATATATATATATATATATATATATATATATATATATATATATATACGGATTAACTGTATTTCTTTTTTTGGTTCATCAATCGAAGATTAAGCAAAATGTTTGATATCATGAAAATTCAAGTAATGCTAAATGACCTCTGATAAAAGGATATGTCGACTGAAAGTATTTGCAGGGATCGGGAAACGGAAGAGGGCAGTGGGGTGTGCGAAAAACCTCTCTAACTCAGTCATGAAACTAAGAACTTGCTTGTAACAGTAAATAACTAAACGACTAGTAGATTCCTCGCTCTTTCTTTCACGTATATATTTCAATATATCACCAGAATGTTAATATGAAAATAGAAAGGTTATAAGGACTTTCGATTTCTCGTGTCAAACACTGAAAGACTCTTGTTAAATTTTCTACTATCATTATAATGATTTCATTAACTTTAGAACATATTAAAACACATTTGCATATAAACATGGCAAAACAATTGTAATACCACGATATATATATATATATATATATATATATATATATATATATAAATGATCAAACCACAATAAGAAAATGGGAAAACAAGACTAAGATCTTTCAACCGTAACAAGCGGTCTTCGTCAGAGTCAAAAACCCAACTGAAACACCGACTCTAACGAAGACCACTTGTTACGGTTGAAAGATCTTAGTCTTGTTTTCCCACTTTCTTATTGTTGTTTGATCATTGATTGTTATTTCACGTGTTTCTGTGAAATCATTATATATATATATATAAACTAAAGATAATCAGGACTCAGTCAGTTCTTCAGGTTCAAATTAAACTCTTATGCGAACGTTTCGGTTTTTATTTAAAACATTTTTTATAGGAAGAGGTATACAATTTTAGAACAGAAAAACTAAGTATTATATTACAAATTTATAACATTTTGGAACAGAAAAACTGATTTTACATTCCAAATTTTATAATTTGTTAGTATCGATACGTTGGCAATGAGAGTTTAATTGAAGAACTGACCAAATCCTGATAAACTTTAGTTTTGTTTCTAATCCACGGTCGATACTTTTATCAATATATATTATTATATACATATATATATTTTCAGGCAACTTAGCAGAATTTAAAAGTGAAAAGAAAGAATAAATGTAACCATCATTCAATAAATTGAGTAAGAGTTATCATAAAAAGAAAATGGTGCATAATATTTATCAAATTTTATGTTTTTTCAATTATTATGGTCTTCTAAAATAGTATATAACATTATGTATAGCTTTAAATGTTTAATAAAGTTTTAAGAAAATCATAAACGTCAAATATAAATGCTTCATTTGAAATAAAAAAATTAATGGTTTCCGATTTTATTAAGAGTACGGACGGCATTATCGCTTATTATATATGTGAAAATTATAAGTAAATATAATATAAAATTGTTTATATAAATTTATTATTAGAAGGTCGGGAACAATAATTAAAGGTTTCAATAAATAAATGAATACAGTAAGCATACTTGTAGTGACTTAAGATAACAATGACCAGCTAAGAGGAGCAGTTCTAACTCTATATATTTTGATCTGTTTACATTACACTACATCGACGAGTTCACTTCTATTAGTAGACCAAATTGTTACAACAGATTATTTCCTTTCTGATAAGTAATTTTAGCATTTATGAAGACAATAGACGATCCGATTTATTTATATAAAGTGATTCTTATTGAATCATTGAAGTTTAAATAAAATATACAATTTTCCTTTTGAATTTTTCATCAAATTACTGAAAAATTTGTAGTAAAAAATATATATATTCATATACTCTTATCTTGAAGAAACATTGTTAAAAGTAGAAGGTTTTACGTTGACTACATTTATGATTTTTACAGTAGATTAGAAAGAGATGTATGCCCATATGAGTATATATATATATAATATATATATATATATATATATATATATATATATATATATATAAATTCTACTAAAGAAATAATCACAATGTAAAAAGAAAATTCTGGAACTTTTCCAATTTTTTTTTTTAACATTATGTTCATTTCTTTTATATATTATATGGTTAAATATTATGTTCCACTATTAAACCAAATAATTCCTTCATTAAATTATACATTTTCAACTGTTATAATCTAAATGCCTTATACTACAAATATTTGGCAAATTAAGAATAATAAATAGTACAGTAAATAATGTTTTAGTAATTTTGGGTTAATCAACCTAAATTGAGTTGTATATATATTTTGTCCTGATAAAAAGAAGTGCAAAAACAAATAGCGCATGTATTTCTATTACACATGTTTAGAAAAGTAAATTACAGTATATTATATACGTTAAGTCTAAGGTATATGGCAACTAACCCAGAGAAAAGTCTCACTAGTCATGATAAATTAATAATGGCTTATACGATCAGTTTAGTTGACACTTGGCTAACAAGTCGTCCGTACAAATCACATTAACAGAAACTGTCTGTCTCTCAACTCCTCTAATGGTCAAAATTATTTTGTCATTTTATTTAGTCAAACCAGCTTGAGAAAATCATCAACCTGAAAACACTAAGTACAAATTTATATATATATATATATATATATATATATAAATGATCAAACCACAATAAGAAATGGGAAAACAAGACTAAGATCTTTCAACCCAAAAACCCAACAGTTGGGTTTTTGACTCTGACGAAGACCACTTGTTACGGTTGAAAGATCTTAGTCTTGTTTTCCCATTTCTTATTGTGGTTTGATCATTGATTGTTATTTCACGTGTTTATGTGAAAGCTTTATATATATATATATATATATATATATATATATAAACAAAGCAACAGCCTTTGTTGTCAATTTCATATTGTGATTTGAACATATGTACAATACATATATATATATATATATATATATATATATATATATATATAAATATGTAAGATATATCAACAGTCTGATAGAACAGAACTAAAATAATTCGGGTGCAGTCGGTTATGCCGACCGGGAATGCCCATTTTTCGGTTCTTATTTCAAACCATTTTCAAATCTCAAAAAAGAAAAAAATCCTATATTAATCAAGAAATACACACATAGGGAAAAATAGATTATTACAAGATGTGGAATAATCAATGTAATAATAATTTAGGAACAGTAAGGAACTAACGAAATAAAAAAAATGTTCTAATAAGAAATTCAAAAATCAGTTAGATTTGAAAGTAGAAGTCAAACAAAGTATCAAAGTAATCATCAATAAAATGTTTCTCTTTAATATAAAACAAAATTCATAAGTAGAAGTACAATTTTAAAGGGGAAAAATTAACATACTATGTTAAGTTTAACGCTTCCATTTCTAAACATAATTACTTTTGTAAAAAACCTGTTACGTACTAGTTTTTAGTTAGTTTTTCTTTTTCCAAATTGCTTACTGATAACTATGCAGAAAGTGAATAAAAATAAAGCAAACAGTAGGTATGAGAGATTTTCAAACCAAAAAAACTGGTCAATTCCTGAGTTATATGCTGTCTCTTTTCACTATATATTGTATATATATATATATATATATATATATAATATTGGCATATAGAGTGTCTATATTTCTTTGTTACCAGAATATATGAACACAGAACTTTATATATTATGTGTTCTGTACATATATATATATAGATATGTAATAATAAGTCCACACAACACTTAATATATATATAAAACATTTATCGAATATATAATACATACAGGTAACTAAATTACTGTGACAAAATTTTACTTATCAACTAGTAATGGTTTTTCAAAGGTAACACGCTTTGAAAAATCACTTTAAATTAACTCTAAGTCACCTTAGAGTTAAAATTGTTACACGAAATAAGTTATCAGATCATTAATTATTGGGCTAAATAGTAAGTTTTACTTAGGCTAAACACCTTTACAGATTTAGGAATTGGTTATTATTTTCAAATAACTATTTAACAATCCACATGGCAATTACTATATGTGTTTTATATTCTTTATTTGAAATATCTGTTCACTTATTTAATAAGAAATACGAAGCATAAAATTAATATATATAAATTACTTTTTCGATGAAAATACGATCCTAAATGGACAAATACAGTTCAATGTACATAAAGAAACATAGAGAAAACACACACTTGCAGTCTCTTATCTCTCCTGAAGACGGTTCAATCGAAAATTAGAGACTGTAAGTGTGTGTTTTTAATTTCAATATATCTATATATATATATATATATATATATATATATATATATATATATATATATATATATATATATATATAATAAAGTTACAGCTAGAGAACACAAGAAAAAGGACGAACACTCACGAATCTCGATAATTTCGGCGTCTTGCCGTCTTCAGGAGAGTAGAAAGAAAGAAAATAAAAGGAGAAAGAATGAAGGAACGGAGACGTAAATGCGTCCACTAGCCGATGTAAACTCATATATATATTATATATATAAATATATTATATATATATAAATAATCATAGTCTTTTGACTCTGACGGAGACCGCTGGTTACGGTTAAAATATCTTAAGACTTTTTTTCCATTTCATATTGTGGTTTGATCATTAAATATATATAATTATATATATAATATATATATATATATATATATATATATATATATATATATATATATATATATATAGATAAAAGTATCGACCGTGGAATAGAAACAAAACTAAAGTTTATCGGGACTCGGTCAGTTCTTCAGGTTCAAATTAAACTGTCATTGCCAACGTTTCGGTCTTTATTTAAAACCTTTTTCATAGGTAGAAGTATGAATTTTTAAACAGAAAAAACTAAGTATTACATTACAAATTATTTTACAGAGAAAAATAATATATGGATTTTAACAACTTTAGTCTGAATGAACACGTGATACTGATCTGTTCAGTGTTAAACCAAATAAACCTAACAATTAAACCAGTATTTAATTGGTTTCATAACAACTTTAATCACTTTGGTTCTTTTGATGTGTAATAAAACCCAGTTTTGAGTTTTGATAAACACACACACCCGCGCTCATCGCACACAGAAACACACACACATAGAAAACCGTATTAAAAGGGAAAAAAATCAGAATATCAAGCGACCCTAAGATGTGACAGTTGGAAACCAAGAGTATGCCTGGATAAAATAAGGGATATGAAGGTAGGAAATAAATACAAACAAAAAGAAGAAAGTGGCAAAACAAAAAATAAGAAATAAATCAATAAACAACAGTAGTTAGGATCGTAAAATATAACAATTGAGAGAAACAAAATATATTAACTTGTATACACACTTAAATTAGTATTTAGGGGAATTTAGTATTATTCTTCACACATTTCTTTCAGTTATATTTCATTAATTATATTTCACCCATCGATTAATTATATTTTATGATTATAGTTGTAATTATTTGTGGTACCTTTCTTACTTTTAACTTTCTATATTTGTTCTTACTTTAATATCCCATTTTCGGGAAAAATTGATTTAATTTTGTGAATAGTTCATTTAATTATGAATAGTTCATAATTTTCTTGTTTCAAAATGTAGTTCTCGTGCCTGTGAAGCAGGTTTTAAGTGAAACTGAAATTTATAATTAGAGTTTGATATGAACCTGAAAAACTGACTGATTCATTATCAGTTTTGTGCAATAACTTTAAGATTCTCTGGAATTTATTTTATTTCGATTTCTTTATATTTATAAAGAAGTTGTACATGTATAAACAAATATTACTCCTGAGTTAAGGAGCCAACCAAACTATAGTGTAGGTCCAAGACCGAACTCCAGTTTATTCATAGGAGAGATCTTAACGTTCTGAAAACGAGTTGCATTTCTTAAAATTATCGAAATGAAGATGCACGTAAATTATACAAAACAAAGGATTTTGTAAAAAAGGAACAGTAATCATACCAATAAATATAGGATATTTATGGTATAATATTTTGAAATATTTTCGTTCATTTTCAAAAATGACTTTTAACTATTTATACCAATTGGAGAGTTTAAAATTAAATTTATTGGTTTAAAAGAAATTCATTGATGGGTATAATGTTATGGGATGTTCATTTTTTCTATACTCTGTAATTTTGCATTCATTATAAAAATAGCTTTATAAAAAATTAAATGTTTTTTTTATAAGTAACTTATTCCTAGATGTTTAACTCTATTTTTTTATTTCGGGTCCGCTAAGTAGTATATATAATAAAGATGTGATAAAATAATTAACAAAATAATTTGTATTACTATATAATTAAATAGTAAATATTAGATTATTTTTTAATATACTGGATATTTCTATAACTTATGGCTTTGAGTTAAACCCTAAATATGCTAAAATTAAAAAACTTAAAGAAACACACACCTTCCACGTGAATAAATCGAGAGCTAGAGTGGGTATTGAACCTCAGATCTATCAGTCCAGAAGCGAGAACTTCGCCTTGGGCTAACCTGGCCCCTTAAAACAAACAACTAATGAAATAATACTTCAACAACTGCAACACTTTAGTTTCAATAAAACGCCTACAGCTTGTAAACTTTTACTCCATTCATATTTATTCTTGTGGCAAAAAGTGCTACCCCTTTATTATTTCGCACTCTATTTTTGAAGGAGTCACACTACTGGGTTGATTTTAAATGGGGAGTTCTAAATGTTGCCTTATTGAAGTTTGTTTGAGTAAGATTCATTGAATATTTCGTTGACATCGTAGAAACACTAGACAGACAGGCGGCTCTCCGACGGCCAGCGAGTATAAGATTTAGTATTTGTTACATGAAAGTACAAAGTATTGGCTATGTCCAGGTGTGCGAAATACATATGGACACGGATCATCATAACAAATGACAAACTTTTAATAACAACTTTATCAACCCGACCTACATTTTCTCTATACAATATAGATACACAATACAGAATCTTCTCTCTGATTTCAACAATTTACTTTATACAATAAATTTTTTTTTATAATAAATTATATAAAAATTCAAAGCGAAATTGAAATACTTCTGAATTTAAAACTATGAGACGATTTAATTTAATAACAATTTTGTTCTCCTCTACTACAATACCCGACCTCATAAAGACAGCAACTTGAATGGAAACAGATTTATCCAACTCATAGTTTGATTTGGTCATTTCTAATCTTTTCCTTTTTATGAAATTCAATGATCTTTTGGGCCGATCTTTTGGAAGTCTTTTCTTTTGGAGTAAGGAAACTACAGATATTAATGAACTGTCAACACCGTCGAAGATATCAAGTTTACATTAAATATAATTTTAATACGCCATTTAATATAAAAGTTGGTATGTTGTATTAAGTGCACTGAAGAAATGACAATACATCAAGTTTTTTTTTTTTTTTTTTTTTTTTGAGTTCAGCCTAATTTATAACGTGTGGTCGAAACAATACATTCACTTTGCAAAATTAAAGTATAAAGTCAACTCAGCATCATTTTAACATAAATTCAACGGTAACATGTCTTACTACATTGGAGTAAATATTAGTGGAATTTAAGTTTAAGTGGAGAATGGAGATGTCTTGCTTCAAAAATGAACTAAATCTTCATGGGATAAGAAGTTTCTAGTGCTCATGATTAAGAAAATTGATCGAATTGAAAGGGAAGCAAACAGAATATGCTTTAAAACAGTTAAAATAGTATCCAAAGGATTCAACTAAAATTATTACTTTTTTTTATTTATAGTTGATAAGTGAATCGCCTACTAGGACAACTACTGATAGTTTCAAATCACCGTAAGAAAATTATAATAAAATAAAATAATTATTTATAATATTGTAGTTAATTTATTATGATTTTCCTTAAATATTTTTCGGTTGTTTTATGCTTAGAAAGAAACGTGTTCATAATTATTATTATAACTGTACATTATAATTATAATATAACATTATAATTAAATATTATTATACTTATCAAGAAACATTTCTTCTCTTTTTCCCACTTCATTCCATCTTACCAGGCAAATTGTAAATTAAAAATATGAAGATTTATTTGTAGTTGCTACATTAATTACTTTACTATTTCTTTGTTATAGTTTTATAAACTTTTACATGGCCAGATATTGGCAATATAATTAACTGCTCAAACTCTCTCACACCAAACTCTAGACGTATTTAGACCACATTATTTACCAATCCAATCCACTAATGATATGATTCTTCATATACATCAATGAGTTACTAATCTCACTTATCAGATATCCCTATTGTTTGATTGGCATTCATTTTTTACAATGGGTTTACTAAATAAAAAGATGAGTGTCAGATAAATCCAGATTTTTAAATACCATTTATTAATTGAAATCAAGAGGAAAAAGTAATGAAGTCAGTAAAAATATGAATTGTTTATGATTTATAAACATACATTTTATACGTTTAAAAATATATATAAATTTTTATTTATATAAAAAAAGGAATTTTATATGTTATATAAAATAAAAATTAATGTTATATAAATATAACATAACATAAATTTTGTTTGCTAAAATATTCGTCAAGTTTGGTAACAACTTTAATGACTTAGTTTAAATGTTCTTCGATTACAGAATTTGTCCACCTGGAGATATCTATAAAAATTAATATTTAACTTAAGTGTGAAAAAAATAACAAACAAAATTTGTAAGTGTAAACTAACGAAATTTTTATGGATTTCATACATAAAAGTAAAGGAAATAAGCTAAGCTTTCATATTACAATAATTGAAAGTTGAGTGGTTCAGCGTAGTTTAACACAGTTTTTCTTGTTGTTGTTGTTCTGTGTTAATAAGTATGTCATTGCTTAATTCAGTACAATTCACTCTTGTAAGAACCCAAGTGCGTCCAATTCACACTATGTTATAACTGACTTCTATGAATATCTGTTTCAAACAATGAAATTATTTCCACAATATATTTCCATACCTTTAAATAACGGTATATATACTGTAATACAGATACATACATATATTCTTGATAAAGTTTCTAATGTTGTATCTCTTCCCAAATTCTGTTAAAGTAGGAACATGTTTTCACATTGTAGCTTAAACTTGTATTTATGTATAAATAAATAAATTTTATACAACATTGTTTAACAACTTGTTTTTGTTTTGTTCAATATTTTGTTCTTTATATCCGAATTATAGTGAATTTAGATAGATGAAAGCCTTCGATTTCATTTATTTCAGTATATTAAGATGATTTTCCCCCCACGTATTCAATAGAGAATTCATAATATTTTATACCTTCTGTCCCAAATAAAACGATTCTATAAGAGTTTCAAAAATTAAAATCAAAATCGTAAAGGAGTTAAGAGTACAAAGCAATCTTTACCAATGTAAGTAAAGTAGTCAACAGTTAACTTCATCTTTATTTTCCACTAACTTTCCCGTACATTCAATCCATTTACAGCCTTTTTCTTTTAGGCTTGACATCTATAGTTTAACATGTAATTAATTTTTAAATAAACTCTTTGACTGTTTTAATGCATTTATAACTAATTGTTAAGGAGTGAAATAAAAAATCCTATCTTTTCTAAGATAATTTTTTGTTAATTGATAATTGCAATTAACAAAATGTTCGTTTTTATTATTGACATGCACTTCTATGATGTGAGTGAATTTAACTGATACAAAAGAACAAAGAATCAAATGATAACTGGAGATGAAATGAAAAGTAAAACAGTTGCAGGGAAAGGCTATGGTTGAGGAGGGTTTCTAATGGAGGATTTCTTGTTTCTGATCCCCGAGAACGCCATCCCTAGGTGGGGTGCCCTTTCAATCTATATATTCAGTCATCATCATTGGCTGAAAATAGAATACATGAATACCCCACTCCGGGTAGCATTTAGATCAGCCATTCAGAGTCTCGCTTACATTATTAGTTTAATGTAAAAATGTTCTAAACAATAAAATTGAAATTATTTAAACTGGGTATATTGATAAATATTAAAAGAAAAAAAACGATATTAATAATGCAATTTAATATTTGTAAAAATTAAGGCAAAGTTATGGCATACCACCAGTGGTGTGCGGATATTAATCTATCATTATTTTGTCATTAATTTGTTGACACTGCTTACAGAATTTTTAAGAATGTTATTTGAAATCGAAACTAAACTATTTTTTTTCCTTTAATCTTTCAATAATAATATTTATGAGAAATAAACTTTTGAAAAAAAAAGAAATAGGAAGCTTTTATACAAAACAATCATTTAACTACTTAAATAGACATGTAAACCCATCAATTTTGGCAAAGGTAACATCACAATTCAAACTTATTAATAAATAAATTAAAAACAGAACCATTTTCATTTGAAAGGAAGATCAATTTACTTAACTTATGAGTAAATGAAAAATGAAACATATTTTTACGGACACAAAATTTAATATTCTACAGAAAAAAATTAGTTGGATAAACTGAAGATCTTCTATTAATTATTAATTCTATTCATCCGATTTTAAATTCTTAAACAATCTCCAAGATATAATATTATTTGGAGTTATACTAGCTCCGAATATTAAATCATATAATCACGTTATTTTGAAACAAAATATCAATAAATGGGAGATAAAGAGTCACCACAAAGACTCAACAGTACACTTATTAGCCAACAGAAACCCTGTTGAACCATTTGGTGATTTGCTGACCATTTGTTCATTTTACTTTCTTTCATTGCCATTATTACTAAAACAAAACAAACAATATGGGAAACTCTAAAATATGAAGTGTCCATTTCCGAAATTAGAAAATATATTTAGAAATTGAACCAGAATAAAAAAAAGATAATCATTAAACTAAGGATATATATATATGGTATATATAAATATATATTAAGATTTAACAATAAACACGTCGAAATAATCTTCATTAGTTAGACTCTGCCGATAACCACTTGTTTTAGTTAAAAGATTTCAGTTATATTTATGACTAGCAAACGTACCCGTCTTTGACAGAATCAAAAATTCCATTATACTTGGTATTCCAAAATACCATTAGCAATTATAGAATCATAGAAAATACTATTATTAGTACAGTGGCAATAAAATGCCCCTGTATACACCACATTAGCTGCCTGTCCTTCAGGTTCATGGAAGAATAAACAGTTGGAACCTCTGACTCTTGGGCAAGCCAACTACAGTTGACCATTGATAAAAACTTGGTCTCGTTGACTTCAATTCCTGCGTTTGATAAAGTTTTCCCTTGGGACTTAGTTAACGTCATTCTGAAACAGACTCTGACGGGACTATGCAATCGTTTCAACGGAAACAGATAGTGACTCGGAATCAATGGTATGTGTGGTACTCGTATACACACATACTCAACATTCCACACCCAGTCATGATGTCCGCCTCAATGGCGTATCTATGTAGAGCACGAACTCAGATTCGTGTCCCGTTGCACAGTTTTGTTACTTTTGAAATTTGTTACTGCTATTAAATTGCAGCATGATTGGTGCTCCTACTTTAAGTTTTTACTCATGAGGAGTCCATTCCAGGAGGAGTCACGGAGTCGTGAAATTCAAATGGGTAATAAACTGCTTCCTCATCACTAATCACTCTGTTTACTGACTTTTAAGTTCTTTCCTCTGCTTGATATAGTGTAAGAACCTGTTTGTTGATTTTTCCTGCCTGTTCATATTAAGGGTTGAGAATTGCTCGTTCACAAAACTATTTATTCTGAATAGATAGTACATCCTCAACTCTGGAAAACACCTTTTCAATAATGTCAAATACCGTGAATCGATTTCATATGCCCAAATGAAATTAAAATCAACTAACAATACCTACTTGCCACACCTGTATATTTTCAAAATAAATATGTCTGTGAAGTTAGCAAAATACAGCTTAAAGTTCCATAACTTCGCTTCTGCACTGCGTTATCAATCTATTCAGAGCCTATATTTTAAGTTAGGCATACACAAATCTAGTGTCAAAGTATCAGCTCACTATGTCTCATGGTGGCTGAGTTTACTTGTGACAAAATTTTGAGGACAAACCGACGGACTGAAAAACTGACAGAAATTTTTCTAAGGGTGGATTCGGTTTCTCCAATGTATGAAATGTAAAAAAAACTTGAAATAAGTCAGTTCTAAGCAATGTACAGGCAAAATCATTCTTTTATTTATATATATTTTCTTACTGTGGTTTAGACGTTTATATATATACAAAACTAAACTTTATCGGGACTCGGTCAGTTCTTCAGTTTCAAATGAAACTCTCATTGGCAACGTTTCGGTCTTTATTTAAAACCTTTTTCATAGGCAGAAGTATATATTTTGAAACAGAAAGGCTAAGTATTACATTACAAATTATTTTATGAAGAAAAATAGTCTGTGAATTTCAACAACAACTGTAGTTTGAATGAACAAGTGACACTGAACTCTTCAGTTCAGTGTTCGAGTCCCGATAAACTTCAGTTTTGTTTCTATTCCACGGTCGATACTTTTATCAAAATATATATATATATAAACGATCATGATAATAAACGATCATAGCACAATATGAGTTGGGTTTTGACTGTGACTAAGACCGCTTGTTACGGTCTTCGTCAAGCGGTTCAAAGATCTTAGTCTTTTTTTCCCCATTTCATATTATGGTTTGATCATTGATTGAAATTTCACGTGTTTATGTGAAATCTTGTTATATATATATATATATATATATATATATATATATATATATATATATATATATATGATATTATTCTTTCTTGACCACAACTGTTGATGTAATCATTGAATTTGAATTTTGAGGATATTGGTCAGGTTTGAATAAACTGCTTTATGCAAATATTTCAATACCAGGACTAGTAGTAGTGCTTATTGTACAAATATGTTCTAGCCCTGACGATGATGTAAATATAAGTGAAAACGTTGGCATAAAGGAGTTTATTGAAACCTAAATAATATCTTTAACATTTAAATTCAACTATATATATATATTGTAGAAACTAGCAGCAGCTTCTGCTCTCGCGATTTTTGAGCTGGTAAGAGCAAGATACATAAGAAGACTTCACAATAAACACGTGAAATAACGATCAATGTTCAAACTGCAATAAGAAATGAGAAAAAATACTAAGATCTTTCAACCGTAACAAGCGGTCTTTGTCAGAGTCAAAACCTAACTGAATTGAACAAAGCCCAATTAGTCATTTTCTCATTTGTTATTGTGGTTTCAACATTGCTAGTTATTCACGTGTTTATTGTGAAATCTTGTTATATATATATTTTTTTTCACCGAGTGTATACTACAACATCTGAGTCGAAATTATTCAATACTAATATCGATGTCACAAAGCAAGCATTGATAAATAATGGACATTCAAGCAACCTATTTGACAAACTTTTGAATGATTACCTAGCAAATAAAAGGAATATAGAGCCTGCAAATGAGCATAATATATACTACATGTACTAGTCCTCCAAAGCCTATAAAATCGATGATAGAGTTATAAAAATAGTCAAAAACAATGACCAGTACAAAGTACGCGGAGGGAAGATTAATGTAATAATATTTTGTAAAAGCAACATTATCAAGAACTTGGTAAGCAGGAAAAACGAAAAACATAGGGAGTCTTCGCTGAAAGAGACAAATATGGTATACAAATAAACTTATAGCCTTGGGGACTGAGCCCGCAACATACGAGTATATTGGTGTAACAACAACCTCCCTTTCGAGAAGACTAAAGATGAACCTTAAAAAAGGATCTCCGAAAAAACATACGAAGGGAAAACACAACGTGAAGTTAACCTGGGACATGATAGTGAAAGGTACCAAGATGTTGAGAAAAGAGCAAGACCATCTGCGGTTTAAATAATATACGCCTTAATAATAATAATGGGCAAACAACTAATTATGAATATTCAAATAACTAGTACAGAAAAAGTACTATGACTTTTTTGGAATTATTAAAGAAGACACATAAACTGTAGTAGTATTAACAAGTAGCATTAACATTAACGTTCAAGAAGAAGAAAAAAAGATGAATGAAAATGTCTGATGTACAGACGAAACTAGTCGTGAAAAGCAATTTAGGTGAAGTGTTACATCGGATACAAGATTTAAATGTTAGGAAGAAGTCGTCAATATGAAAAAAACTTGAAAAAGGAAGCTGCTGGGAGATATGGCGTTCTTTTTAATGAAGTTCGTATTAAAGAAGAACTGTTCCCTAAATTGACAAATATATATTAATATATGGTCAGAGTCAGTTGGGGTTGACTCTGATGAAGACCGCCTGTTACGGTTGGAAGATCTTAGTCTTTTTTTTTTCATTTTTTATAGTGGTTTGGACAATGATATATATATGTATATATAAACTTTAACATACAGGGAAGAACAGAGAAAGTTACTACAGAACTCACTTCAATATTTCGACATCCGTCGACATCAGGAAGAAGTGCGAAGTATACGCGTTGAGAAGCAAACTGCAACTGCAACTGCAAAGCGAGTACTTTGCACTTCTTCCTGATGACGACGGATATCGAAATATCGAAGTGAGTTCTGTAGTGGCTTTCTCTGTTCTTTCCTAAGTTTTTATTGACCGCACGGCCCTTTCATTTTATTCGATATATATATATAAGGGGCGAGGATAGCCTCGTTCAGAAAATTTGTCCTTTAAGAGGTTAAGGTGATGTCTGCGGTCTTGGAGATTAGTTATTAAAGAACTATTATTAAAGGATTATTATTAAAGGACAACTTTTCTGAACGAGGCTATCCTCGCCCCTTCATTGATAGTCGTGTTTTACCGGCTGACATCTCCCACCAACCCAGACCCAAGAGAGATAGAAGTAATACTTCCTTATTCTTGACGACCTACTTCCCTGGCGCTTATAAGCTTCGTACTGTTATTAAGGAGTCTTTTCCGATTCTGTCTACTTCTGCTTCCACTTCTTCCATCTTTAATCACCCCCTTTCTATTTCCTACCGTAAACCTCCCAATCTGAAAATCATTTTTTCTCATATTTCCCCTCAGCCTTCAAATCCTGTTCTTGGAATGAAACAATGTGGACGCCGTGGCTGTCAAACTTGCTTGATTGTCAACCCTAATCCTTCCTTCAATTCCCCTCACAACCATCATTCCTACCCTATTCATGTCAATACCTCTTTTACCTCTTCCAACTGCGTTTACCGACTGGATTGCACTCAGTGTGACTCTTTTTATGTTGACTTAACTTCTACTAAGCTAAGCCTTCATATGAATGGTCATAGGGCTTCAGTCGGTCAACGCAGTAACTAACCTGTAGCCATCCATGCGAACTCCCATGGTCTCAGTTTCAATGACTATTTCAGGGTTCAGATCCTGAAACAGATGCCCGAATCCAACAATAAAGTTACCCTAAGAGCTTCAGAGGAAGCATACATATGCTTCCTCTGGACTCACCTCAACCGATAATTTTTTTTTTGCATTGCTTCTTTACTTTTACTTTATTAATTTTAATTTGATTTATATACTTTTCACATTTTTTATAATTTTTCATTAGACTTATTTTTATTTGAATAATTATGATTTTTACTCGTTCCTTTTACGTCTTAATTTGGCTGTTCATTTCCTTCCCTCCCTTCCCGCTTGGTGGTAAGTGGTGGGGTACTGGCTGCGGTCTCCGAGTTTAGTCGCCGCCTTGCCTTCCTGCGGGACTCTTCACTCTTCACACCTCCTGATGACGACGATGGTCGAAATATCGATGTGAGTTATGTCTGTGTCTTTATGTGTGTTTCTTTCGTTTTGAATTTATTTTATTTAAAAAAGTCCGCTGGACCGTTTCTTTTAATTGTTATATATACATCAATGATCAAACCACAATAAGAAATGGGAAAACAAGACTAAGATCTTTCAACCGTAACAAGCGGTCTTCGTCAGGGTTGGGTTTTTGACTCTAACGAAGACCGCTTGTTACGGTTGAAAGATCTTAGTCTTGTTTTCCCATTTCTTATTGTGGTTTGACCATTGATTGTTATTTCACATGTTTATGTGAAATCTTTATATATATATATATATATATATATAATTGAGTCATTCGGAAATAGAGTTCGTCTTCGGGAGAAGACAACAATACAAGATGAAGTCAGCGAGATTTTCTCTTCCGGTTTTCTTAAGCTGACTTATTACTGTTTGAAATATAGATCATAGTATGAGTTTCCTTTGTTGTCCGTCTCCTGTTTTAGTTTTTAATCAGTTTCGGTGGCCTCTGTTTTGTGCTTTGAATGATATGTATAAATAAATAAATAGGGAAGTTCAAAATGAAAACCAAACTGCTACAAACAGTTGAATAACAATACGAAGTACGGGGGCAAAATAACGGCATCAAAAAAAAACACTGGGAAAAGCTACAATTTCATACAAAAGTCCTCCATCAGAGGAAAACGAGATACCAGAAGACAGCCATTGAGTCAAGTGCAGACCTTGAAGCTTGTAAATATGCATACCTTATTAAACAACATCAGGACACAACTGGACAAAACAATAACTTGGTTGATTTCATACAACGGACAACAAACCGACTGATAAGAGATGAAGTTCATAAAAAAGTGTGTATAAAAAGAAGCTTAGAGTAGTCTATTCACTGTTTTTGATGCACAAATATTTGCTCGCTTAAAAATGTCTAAGTATAATTTAGTAAAAGATAAACAACTTTTACGGATTACATCAGGCGTCAATATTAGATACAAATGAAAACCTGTACGGCTTATGGCGTAACTTTCTAGAAAGAAAACTATTTTTAGGAAATGAAAATCAACAAAAAATGTTCTACCATTTTACCAGTTAAGAGGAAACAAAAAAAATAATAAACTAAATTCGTCAAGAGAAAGTGGATTGTTTGGAAACACAGAGGCACAACAGACTTGTCAATTTCGTTGTCCTTTCAATGAGACAGGTCAAGGGGAAAGCAAATCCTCACAACGCCCATTAACAGAGGTTAATTTGATTGTAAAGAGAAACGGACAGAAATTATGAAATTATTTTTAGGGGATGAGTAGTGGGTGATAGCTGTGTTATTTGGGTGGAGGTAATGAGAAAACCAATTAGATAAGGGTTGGAGAGGGCGGCGGGCGGGGCGGTAATCGGGTTAGTATCGACTTGAAGGAGGGCTGTGCAGCAGGGGTGGCCACTGCGCCCCACCCCTGCTGCATCTCTGGGTAGCGTCTGTTTATTCAGAGCTGCGAGAAAACCTTTTGACATATAACCACTATTTCATAGCTGTATGTCAGGTTTTTATTGCAAATAAAATAATACAGGGCTTCATGACAGAGTTAGTTTTCAAGCAAAGAATATGGAACAAAAAAATTCTGAAGATTCAGAAAAAAAAATTAGAAAATAGTAAATAGTTATATAGTGACTAGAAAAAATAACTTGAAATATTGCAGTGCAATATTGATAGAACCATTTTGTTGTACAGCGAGCAAAGTAAAGCGTAACCAACACAATCCTGATGACAGTATTCAACACCTGGAATAGTGATAGGCCTTATGGCAACACAAGGAAACCAACCTTTGAGTGGAGACTACACAAAGAAAAAGGCAAAGTAAGCAGAGCGCTGGAATTAGGGAAAAGAAGAACATATTGATTCAAACAACAACAGTGTAACAATGCCATATAATGAACTGAAAAAAAAGATATATAACACGTGAATCCTAACAGCATAATCAGAAAAATACAGAAATAGAATGAGCATTATTAGTGTGCCGCCTTGGTAAACAACGAACATGGTCATTCCTGATCTTTGTAGAACATCAGATACTTACAAAGCTCTTTGCAACAGATCAGAAAAACTAATAAACTTGAGTAAGGCAAAATTTAGTTCTAGGATGAGAAATCAATCAGGTTGAGTGGTACCGCAAAGTGAGCCTTCTGGCCTACAGGGTGTTTTCATCTTGGAAACAGTCATTTTATTATCCCTTCATTAGATTATTTATACACAAAAAAGAGATATCATTTCATTTAATTCCTTAATATAATAACAAGAAGTAAGTCCATGTAACATAATAGTACGATATGAATATACTAAAACTGAAACTTTTCAGAGACTGAGAATAAATATCAAATTGTATTTTTTTATGTTTTAGCACTAGGTTGCTAGATGATGTTAAAAGTGGAAAAAGCTGCCTCTATATATATATATATATATATATATATATATATATATATATATATATATATATATATATATATATATATATATATATATATATATATATATATATAAAGCTCAAACCACAGTAAGAAATGAGAAAAAAGACAAAGATCTTTACCTAATTTCTTTTTGTGGTTTGAACGTTAATTGTTATTTCACGTGTTTATTGTCAAATCTTGTTATATATATATATATATATATATATATATATATATATAAAGATTGGCAGCAAATTTTCTTGGATACATTATTTGGTTGCAGTATACAGCAGGTTCTGCATTTACGACCTCGTAGCTGATTTGTTCGAGTCTCCTGACTATCTGACGTGTCAGGAGGTAAAACCAAAATTAGTTGTCCAAGGCACATTTAATAAAAGAGAACACATATCTTTGACAACAGCTCGATTTCACAAAAAAAATCACCTTGTGTACCAATAAACGTGTACTTCAGGGATATGTGAATCCCTCTCGGTATATCGGACTGACCGCTATTAGTCTGTCGAGGCGTTAAAACCTTCACCACATGGCCAAGAAGCATGCCACAGAAGTGTATAACACCCTACTTATGAAGGATACGCTGGTAAATGAAACCATAATTCTACAAAGAGAAAGAAATACAAGCCACCTCCAGGTTTTAGAAGCCCTCTATATTAAGAATCTTCAGTCGACAATGATCACACAAACGTTTGACATGAATGTCATACTGAGCTAAGGAACTTTTGAAAACTCACACAACTGGTCAGAGGTAATTGAGGAACTGAGTCCTACTCTTCCTTGATAATATGTTAATTTTAATTTGTGACTAAATTGTATTTTTAATATGATTTAATATATATTATTTTATATTACCATTATTAATATTAGTAGTAATAGTACTATTGTTATTTAGTTTCTTATTATTATCAAAAATTCTATTTGTACAAGTTGCTGAATTTCTACAGTTTACTTATGTTATCCCTTTTAAACTCTAATATATATTATGTGTTAATGGTAGAGGAGGGTAGCATCGACCATCATCTCTTATCTTATCTTATCTTATCATAACAGCCAATGTTTTTGTAACCTGTTTGTCTGTTCAATTCCGTTTTATTAATTCTTTGTTAATTGTTCATTAGTTTATATTCTATTTATGGTTTACTTGAAGATGATCTATGAGACCGAAAGCTTGTCATAACTGTCATTGTCATTTAATTTAATTTAAGTGTAATTTTAGATTTAGTTATTTAATCGTCCTAATATAGTGTTGTCGTTAAAGATGTGTGTTCTCTTTTATCAAATGTCTTTTGGACAACAAATTTGGGATTTACCTCCTGAGCAAGGTCAGATAATCAGGAGACACGAACAAAACAGCTACAAGGTCGGAAATGCAGAGGCTGCTGAATACTTCAACCAAATATATATATGCATATAGACAGTTACCATTTTCTTGTGGAAACAACAAATTACTACCAAACTGCTATCAATTTAATTTATCTTACTTTTTTTTTGTCTCAGTTTCTAATCCCCCTAAATGTCATACAACAGAATTCAGTAAGAAAGGATTTGACAATTAGAAATTCTTAACACAAATCATTCTTCCACTTGCGTTCCTTCAACGGTCATATGTAATTGAAAGAATGCCTAAAAATGTATTGACAGATCAATGTCAACATTCATACATGTTGTAAAATAATTTCAGATCGGTTCTGATATACAATTGTTTACTTTTGAAACAAACTGGCACCGCTACAGGAGGTTCTAACGTCTACATGTTCATAGCTTATGACAATAAAGTACACATTAAGAATATCATCCCGAGCAAAGTAACTTAAAATCTAACCATAACCCTCTTATTAAAATTTCATTACATTATAAAAAAAATCTCACTGTAATTTAACGTCACTGGTCAAATTCTCAATAAATAAATGTGATATGCAATATGGAACAAATTCAGTACCTAATAATAATTGGTTTATAAATACCAATGAAGGTCTTATTGACTGTTTAAAGAATTATTTAAATAAAGGTTAATATTTTTCTGCTTGATAATGTAATAGTTTTCCCAGAAAAAAACGAAAGGGGCTTGGTAAATTGTTCCTTGAAATGGTAAAATTTCTTTATTTTTACTTTAGCACAAAAAAAAAAATAAAGCTAAGAAACTTTTTTCTCAGAATATGATTTGTTCTGTGGGAAAACAATTTTAAAATGCCATCTAGTTAAGGTTTATTTAAACTAAAATACGAATAAGAAGGGCTGATAGAGAGGTGACTCAGAAAGAAAGCAGAAGTAGGACTGTCTGGCGCCACTCGCGACTGCCCTCAACAGGCATCTCCATAATGCATCCAGCCGAGCACACCTCAGCCTACCCGCCTCACCAATCATTTATCTTTACACCACAAATACAACAAACACCACTGTGCAATGCCAATCAAATACGGCTTTCATCTTGGTAAACCATTCATTTTATTTTGAACTAGAAGACGTGACTATCTTTGACGGGTATTTTATAAAAATTCTGAGTTGATACTCCTAAATTACAGAAAAACCGCAAATCTCATTTTCTACTATAGTCCATAACTGTCATTAGTTGTGGCGTTCCTTTTACTTTTTGCAGCTTTCATATTTACTTTTCAGATTTCTAGACATACTTCTTATTTAGTATGAGGGTATGTAGGACTCACTTTTTTAGAGTGAGCAAATTATGATAAACGCAAACGAAATTAAAAACAACTAACAATACCTACTTGCTACAGTGTCAGGCAACTAAAAATATCTGTATATTTCCAAAATAAAAATGTCTATGTAGACAGCATAGCACAGCTTAAAAATCCATAACTTCACTTCTAAGCTGAATTTCCAATTTATTCAATCTTAGAATTTAAGTTAAATACACAAATTTATTGACTTATGGTAGCTGAGTTTACTTGTGACAAAATTCTGTGGACAAAAAGAAAAAAATAAACAGAGAGGCCTCTAAGGGTGGATTCGGTTTCTCTAATGTATAAAATGTACATATAACTTGAAATGAGTCAGCTCTAAGCAATGTACAGGCAGAACCTTTCTTTTATTTATACATATAACCATGATTATAAAAAGCGACGGTGTGTGGCCGTGCTATGAATCGCTAGTCGCAGAAGTTGTTACACTGAAAGAAATTGAAGTTATAACATTTCGTAAAGTTATTTGTGCAAATGAAAAGGGTTACATAATACACGGGAAATAATTGACCTAAATAAATTGGGGAGTAATAGAGTTAAAATATACGAAGATATGGACGAACTAAAGAAAAAAAACCAACAAAATAAGGTAAAAAATAAACAAAGTTTAGTGAGCTGAATATATTGACTTGTTGACATTATTCAAGCGTAAAGCAGAATAACTCATGCCGGTAAAACTATAAAGGAGGCTAAAATAAGCTGGGATATCCGATATACCCTATGAAGGAGAAGAGGAGCAGGCGTGGTCGGAAAGCTCATTCCGACACCCAGTGGGATACCACCTACTGACTTCAGGCCCTTCTATATTAGATAATTCAATTTCAAAGGTAAGTGCGAGTCCTTTTGTACTTAGATAAAGAGGGTGGAAATAACGTTAAATTGTCCAATGTTTTTTTCATTTTATATTCAAAGGCAATCAGTTAAGCCATTTGCGTTCAAATAAGGTATTTATTATCGACTTTGAGAGACCAGGGAGGTGACGTGGTTACAAGCCTGTTGCCACTAAAGATAGTTCATAGTTTGCGTTCACATTATCACTACTTTGATGTAACTAAAGTACGTATAGTGATAATGAAAAAACAATCATCTGAGGTTTTAAAGAATCTACATGTGCTGAGCTCCTCTGAGTCAGTTTTTAATATGTTTAGGATGATATCTGCAGATGTATTGGTAGTCGGGCATGCATTCACATACACTGATTAAAATCAGTTAAATTCATTACTTCTACATTTTTTGCCAACACCATCTATGTAATAAATAACACACCGCCTCACATGCCGAAATATCATCAAGATATAGATATACCAAACATAGAATCAGAGCACTTCCCAACATGTAAGTTCGCTAAAACCTCGATGTGAATGTCCTCGTGGAAAAAATGGTTTTCTAAATCTTAACGCTATATATTATTTGCTTTAACTGAAACAAATCATTAAAATTATGCAGTTCTTATTTTCGAATATGGTTGATTTGTGTTTGATTTTATATTTTTAACTGTTTTATTCTCCTAACATATTACATGTATAACCCTTTAAAATATCTTCAAATTTCTTTTATTAAACCTTTAAATAACAATTCTGTTGACTCAATTCTGATAACAAATTTCTAGATCTCTGTAAACAAATGCAAGTTCAGAAGGTTGTCATTATTCCAAGTTGAAGTTTTAGGGGTATGTTTTATTACTTTTACAGTAATCAGAATTTTTTGTATTTTTTTATTGCATACAATAAATCAGCATAACGATTATCGGCAGGTTTTTTTCACAAAATTTCATGCTTCTATAGTTAACCGTTGAGTTAAAAAAAAATATTTTCTTAATTCATGAAATATCCCCCTTTTCACGAACTAGCGTCAACCAAAAAATCTACAGCCCACTTTGCCATAAAGGGCTATTGCTAGATACTAAAATTTCAAAGTGATTTGTCAAACAGTATAACAAGTATCGTGACACCAAGTTTTCAGAATTAATCACATGTCAAAATCTTTACACAGTAAAGCAAAACTGAGCTTTTCGGTTGTCAGAAAAATCTGTTGTAAAAAGGCTATTATTAGTTTCATCATAACACCAAAAATATAACATTCTAGAGTTAATAGTTCAGAAAAAAAAATTCTACAATCACACATTGGCCAAAAAAATGACTTTCCTATGATGCAATATTGTCCAAAAACTATATAGCACACTTACTTTACAGTGCCAATTTATGGTAAAATATGAATTTCATTTATCAAACGGTGGAACCTGCAGTGCGTCCATAAAGTTTTAGATACTCACACAGACATCATAGAAAATAACTTCAAAAAATAGATGTAAAAATGTCTATATTCCATATTTAGGAACATTCGAAGTAAGTTGTTTTTTTAAAAAAAAAAACTTGTTCACTTAGTTCAGTTACTTGTTTTTTTTTTTCTAACGAAGGCTGAAATGCACTGGTCTTGTCAATACCTCTGCATGTTTTCTTAGCTCAGTTGAGGTCAGACAACGCTCAACAAAGCCTAGGTATGTACTCTACTCATATTACATTGCTCGCAAACCATGCCAAAATGTTCTAGTGTTATAAACTGTCGCAAGCAAAGCAACTGTAATCACTGTGGATTACGGGTAACTAGTTTTTAAATTACTACCTCTTTTTTAATACATGATAATTTTACAAGGTAGACTATGACCGGGTGAATAGAATTCAAGAGGAGAATAGGGGCACAGAAAAATGAATGTAAATAGGGAAATGAGTATTAATATTTAAATCTAACATGATTAATAAACCCCTAGTTACATATGCTAAGTATTAGTTAGACCTAATCCCACCAGCGTCGAGGTGTAATTAGGCTCAAATTGAATGAATATTTAATGTCAACATGCTCTTAAATAAAAGATTTAAGTACTGAAATAAAAAGAAATCTTTAAGAGCCATATGTGGGTTTCTCTTGATAACATTAGTTAGGAATAATTATTAATCAATAGCTGATGTTAGTTATTTAGCCGGATAAATAGGTGTGTTACGTTTGCAGATTGCGAACGTTTACCATTAGCACTATATTTATCAAATTTGTAGTAATTGTTAGGACAAACACGTTTAAAAGTGACCAAGATTTTTGTAAACTGAAGGTAAAAGATAAGACTGAGCACAAACCGACAACCACTCAAGAGAAAAGGTTTCTGCTGTTTTACTATGCGTAAAAAAGTTTGTTTTTTTTATAATAATATATCGGCTTTGATTCAGAATATGTATTAAGTATAAAATTCATTAATATTGAATAGAAGTCTTTAAATGCTAAATTTAGTCACTCTTATTTATTTTTAATAGCATTCATTCAGCTTGCTTGCATGTTAGATTGAGTTAAACAGTACATATAAATATGGATTGGAAATCCATTAGTTCAAAACAGACATTGTAAACTTTAATAAATTATGCCCGTCAAAATATATATACACCAAGATTTCATATAAACCCGTGAAATAACTATCAATGATCAAACTACAATACGAAAGATCTTACTTAGTTGGTTTTTGCTTTGACGAAGACCGCTTGTTACGGTTGAAAGATCTTAGTTTTTTTTTCTCATTTCATATTGTAGTTTTATCATTTATATATATAGGTATATACAAAACTAACGTTTATCGGGACTCGGTCTTTAGTTTTGTTTCTATTCCATGGTCGATACTTTCATCAATATATATATATATATATAACACAAGATTTCACATAAACACGTGAAATAACCATCAATGATCAAACTACAATATGAAATGGGGAAAAAAAGACTAAGATCTTTCAACCGTAACAAGCGGTCTTCGTCAGAGACAAAACCCAACAGTTGGGTGTTGACATACATATGATTTCTTTCTACATGTCATTATTTTGTAATTGGTTTTTAATGCTGCAGATTATCAATCCAGAGATAGCAGATCTATTTAAGAATCTCAGGCTGTGGGAAAGATATGGGAACGGTCATTAATATATTTACTTATGACAGGTATAAAGTCCTGATAAAAATATTTTATTAATTCAGATCCTGTTAATTTTCTGATTCTAATTGTTTTTCAATCGTATAAAGAAATATCAATCAATGGCCATTATCAATTGCTATCCAATTTATTTTCATCTCTCAGTTTAGCCAAAGGCAAATTAAACTTAATCTAGTCATTGAAAAGTAATCTCCAGAAATAAAACAAATTAAATGGTTGCCAAAGCAATGTATTCCTTGCGAATATTTTTAAACTCTTCACGGCTTTTCTTACACTGAAAGTTATGAATGCAATTTTAAACATTTCTTCCTTGGTTAAATCAATAAAACAATTTTAAATTAATTTATAATAAAATTCCTTTTTTTTTACATTCTAGAGTGTCAATTAGAAATATAAAATCAAATGAACATTTGTGATTAGATAAAAATTCTTTATGCAACATTGGATTAAAAAAGATAAATCTAAAAATGTCTATTATCGATTTTCTAAATAAAAAGTATCATCTGTCTTGATAAGAAATATTTTTGTGATGGAAAAAGTAAGAACTCACATTTCATTGTTAAATTTTAAAATCTTATCTGAATTACGGTGATTTAAAATCATATAATGCATTGGAAACCAAGTAATTGATATTTATTTTGTTTTGAATTTATTTAACATCTCATAGACTTACCTATACTTATACAGGTAAGTCTATGAGATGTTAAAGTGTTAGTACGTAATAATTATAAGTATTTATGAGAGTTAAAGATGGTAGCTATATAAATAAGGATAGTTTGGACATGGAAGGTTAAAGGTTCCATGTTTAAATAATTAATTGAATATTAATAAACATCCATGTTTATAATCAGATAGGTAGGATTCATTAGATCAGTTCGTGTTGAAGATGGGTGACACCCGAAACCGGTCCGAGAGCTATGGCAGTAATGTACGAGGTAAGAAGGTATATTATGTGTTTAATATTAATAATACTAACCTCTGTAGTAATGATGAAATGCATGAATTTAAAAAAGAAATAGATAGAGTGAATGCTGTGCCAACGAAGGGGCTACAACACACTGGTAGAGCCTATGGTAAACAATGGGTACAGTAAAGGTTGATTGTAGTAATAAGTATTTATGGGATATAATAGCGTTGGTTTATAGGCAATGGAAGTTAATTCAAGTAAGAGAGTTAAATGTAACAACAATACAATGGCATTGTATATAAGTATATACAATAAATACATGGATGACGCTAAAATATACTGTATGATGAAACCGATGCTAGGATTCGACAACTGTTATTTAGAATATACTTGTCACGTCAGTGAAGTGGTTTCCTCCAGTGACAAATAACATAACTCAAACTTTAACAGTGTGAACAACATTTACAAAATGTACAAAAATCAAATCGTATTTTCTACAGGCCAGCAGTTGTAAGTCTTAAGTCTACCTGATGCGGAAACCCACACCTCGAAACCTTCTCAAGACTCTAGTAGTGTCCCCAATCAGAACATGAATCACGTTCACCCATCTGTACAGTGTTGGGGGGGTCCACATCTCCCGAATTCATGACTGTGGCGAACAGAGGATGGACGACATTTACCTGCTACTATGTCCAGCAAACAGTCAGACAAAGAGAATGAAAAGAGGGGAAAATATTACAGAATCTAACATATTTACTGGCCAGCATGTCACTAAGAAGGATGGGTGTTGCCTGTAAATAAAATAAATTATCACAATAGATTTTAAAACATGGGTCTTCTTTGACAGTGAAGTTTTCCTTTTTTTTTTGTTAATGTCCAGTCGATCATAATCGTGCTGAAATTCTTGCTATACAATTTTCTATGCACCCACTTAAATTGTCAGTTTTATTCACAAAGGTCAGCAGTAATTGTTCACCAATGAAAATGTTTCAATACACCACGTATGTTAAAATGCGTCACATTTGACTACTGCTGGTATGAAGTCTATATTGTCTAAATCTACATGCTCTCTAGAAGGCAGCAGCATACGTAGTTCTAATAGCTTGTTAACACTATTTATAAGGCCACGGGTCAGACCAACTATAACAGATTGAAATTAGACCTGAAACACTACCATTTTCTTCGTTCTTGCACCATATCAGATAAGACAGAGACCTGGTCTCTCTGCTATCAAAGTCAATTAATCTCTGGGTAATAACGTTACAATTACTTATTATGTATACCATTACTATATCTGAACTAGTCATTTATGTCGCATTCCTAAGATGAACAAAGTTGTGCAAAATATTATTCCAACAGAATTTCAGTTGTGAAGGACAAATGCAGCTACTGAACCAAAAGAACAAAAAATTCTGAGGAATCGATTGAGCCTTTGATAAAACTGAAGACGAGCAGTGTTGAATTAATTATGAAAGAGAGAGAGAGAGAGAGAGAGTTTTTTTGTTACAACAGCAAGGAAGAAAGGAGGTAATCAAGGGAGCTTGACTGAGGAAAGATGCTATCTCTAGCTTCCGTCGGCCATTTCTTAGCATCTGCTTATGTCTCCCAGAACTCAGCGGGAATAATTAAACAGACTTGAATACACAAAGTAATTTAAATACATAAGTAACAATAGTGAATTAGGAAAACTGTTGAAACGAGATAAAAAGAGGTGTCACCACCAAGACAGTACACAAACAAGCCCTCGATCAATGATAACTGAAAGTACTGGTTTTATTTCATTCTAACCAGTGACTAAAAGATTTCTTTTCTGTACCTGATAACTCCAGATCATACAAAAATAACATGAACTTCTTACATGTTCCAAGTTAATGTCATCATCTAAGTTTTCTTCTCCGTAGGTACCCAGAAAAAGGTGGACTAGTAATTAAACAAAAAAACATTATATGGAACATATAATACGAAAATAACCAAACAGAATAAATATCAATTACTTGGTTTTCAATGCATAATGTGGTTGATATATGTTATTAGAAGTGCAAAGTTTTTTGAATATTTTAGTGACTTGGAATCTGACAAGCATACAATACTCCCCTCAAAGATTGAAGAATTCATTAAACCTGTTTATCATGATGAGTGAATGAGTGAATCAGGCATTGGGTCGAGGAAAGATTTTGTTGTTCGAAGGTAGAATGAATAAAAACTGAGAACACTACTCACAAAATTATTCATACTGTCCCTGACCCGAAATTTAATTTGGCTGGAAGCACTCTGAGAGTTAAATCACAGAACCGTCTCATTCTACCCTGTATATTCAATCTTCGAAGTTATACCTACCAATTCCCGTACAACTTTGCTGAATTGTTATAATAGAAATGTAAATAATAAGTATTGAATAATATAGTGAAGTCAAATAAAAATATTATAAATTGATAACTATTATCATTTGCTATAAGCAATAAAGTTAATCACAGTATTGTAAATAACTGTGTTATTTACAATAAATCACGCTAATGCTCTACATATTTCAGAAAAAGGATGGTCAATTAGGATTTGGCCATTAAAAGTGGGACAGTATGGAAAAAGTACATCTCCATATATCCACTCAAAACCAACAAGATTCCTAACTTTTAATTTTTCGGTAGATTTAAAGATCCTTTAAACAACTCTTACAATATTAATGCTAATAAGATTGTTACCTGCTGGAGTTTTATAAGGTTCATTACTTTACTATGAGTCAAGTAATCTTGAAAGCAATCGGTTTAGAGTTATTGAAGGATTTTTTGAAATCTACAGAAGCACTTTATATTTTCTCACATATAAGTGAATGTAAAATTGGGAAGAGTCAATGTTCTTGTGCTCACTTATTCTGCCAACATTGTATGGTATAGACCAGGCCGATGACGATTCTTAAATAAATTCGAAATAATCACACTTCTGGGTTGAAGAACATCGAACAGTTTTAGGTGAAAATTAAATTACAGACGGGAGAAATATATCGCATCAATAAAGGAAATCATTTGGTACTCAAATACTGATTGCAGAGAGTATAAATTTCATATCTCAAATTCTCACAATAATAGTATATTATGGTAACAAAATTATGAATTTGGAGCTCTGAGAATAATTCAATTTATAAGACTCTTTATTAGGGAGTACTAATAAAGTAGAAAAATACAAGTTAAAAGAAAAGGTTTCTCTACACTCCAAAAAAGATATTTTCACCCAATAGGTTAATATTTGTTCTATGTATTCAAGTTTTTATCAAACTGTTTAATCATTTTTGCAGTTGTAAATTTCAGATATTTTATTGATGAAAAAGGTTATCACAAACAAAAATATAAAACACTATCATTATTCAAAAACAAAAACAATGTGTACCATCATGATCGCTGAAACAATATCACTGAAAACTAACATTTTTTACTTAAAAAACATAATAAAATAAGTAAAAGGAAAACTGCATTGTCAAATTCGTTTAGGTTTTGCCCAATTAAATAATTGTTTAAATTTTACAGCTGATGATAAGGGTGAAATTTTAACTTAAACGCTAATGCTCTATATACGTTTAAGAAAAAGGATTTCAACATACTCGTATTTCAGAAAAAGGATGGTCAGTTAGTATTTGGCCACTAAAAGTGGGACAGTATGGAAAAAGTACATCTCCATATATCCACTCAAATCCAACAAGATTCCTAACTTTTAATTTTTTGGTAGATTTAAAGATCCTTTAATTGGTGGCAGGCCTGTATTGCATACATTATTGAGAAATGCAAAAACCCTTCTATATATTATCATCATACCTGGTATAATGATTTCAGCTACAATAGAATCAATCAATCAACTGAATTAATTATCCATGAGTTTTAACTTTCTTTACAGTAAAGTTTACTTTAAAACTTAGTTTTTTTTTTCAAAGTTATCATTTTTTCCCAATCAGTAACATTTATTCTGTTAAAACAAATTGTCTTTAGATCCACAAAAAAATCTTACAACCTTTAATTCCTAAATGAAATATAAATCTCTTTCTCAATTAACATGACGAAAAAATGTGTATAAGACGCTTTATGACATTCATTTACATCAATTTAAATATGTATTTAAACAAATTATAATTATTTTACAATTAAATCGTAGCTGAGCCTGAACGTATTTTGTAAATAAACTACACATTATATATAAACATTTTACTTTATATTTCTTTACATTTTGATATTCTCCGCCACTGACTTGAAGAGCAAGTAAACTTCATTTATCAAAAATCGAATTAATTAACGTATTCAAATTAATAAAATATAAAAAATATTTATTAATTTGTAAGAATTAAATATCTGTAACAATTTCAACAAAACATTTTAAAAGTTAGTTTATATCTATTCCTAGAAGAGTTACCTAAACTTTTTACCCTGGAGGATATTACCTATGTCGATATTAAATGCCAACTTGCAGCCAGAACTGCCTTTCTGGAAACAGATAATCTTTTAATCGACAACACGTAAACTGATTCCTAGGAATTGGAAAAAAAATCCAGATATAGTGTTGCCCTACGAAAGTGCGATATTATTATGCCGAGTTTAATGTTTCCTCACAGAGCAAACAGTAACTTAATTATTAAATTTCATTATTTAATTCATTTAGACACACACACTAACACATACAAAGACTGATTTGAAAAAAAAAACTATTTTACTGGATTCAGGATAGTGCAAGACCTCTTGTTTTTGAAAACTAAAAGTACAAATTTTGATTCAAACACAATAATTTCATACCTCTATATTTCATATACACGGCAAGTAAAAGGAAAGGCTGCAAAAGTCTTTGCAGCTTTTCTATTCAGCAACACTTTCAGCAGAATTTATCCTACTTGATGACAGAAATTAACAGTAATATAAATTATTATTGTTGTCAACAATAATCAAATTATAACGCGATCGAAGTTAATATTTGAAACAAGTCACATTTCATAAATCCATTATAAAAAATCGTTCATTATTCAACCCAACCAAACAATACAAATCAGTTCTAAATAAAATTTCTTACTATGAACTCACTATCTCAAGGGAAAAAAATATTACTCACAGATTCCACAGATAATTTTTGAGAAGGCTGATAAATAAAAGATTGGTCTACTTTATTGACATAATGTAACTTTTCATACTAATTGATAAGATATATTTAAAAAAAATCTGGAGTGGCCTACACTCTACTTTACTATAAGTAACTTAATGTCAAATTTCTTGAATATATAAAACATAACGTCTCATTTAACCATAACATAAATATCTAAATGGGATATAATTATTAGCATTTCATTCGTGAGGTAGTACAGATAGTGATTGAAGGACGTATCAATTTATAAGCTTATTTTTGTACATCACAAATAATTTATTATTTGCAAATAATTTCATTAGTATAACTACAGCAGTAATAACATTTTTGAAAAACCAAAGTGAACATTTCTTGAAACGAAATATTATCCTACAAGAGAACATGGATATTGTTCAAATAGCCAGTAGATTTCTTACATCGTTTACTTGACATCCTTCTACATTGAATATTAAAGTAAAATTTTCAAATTTAAAACAGGAAAATACTTTTTTTTTTCTCTGAAAAACATCATAAACAGCGAAAAAAATGTTGTTTTAAGGTGATTTATAACTAAGATTTACGATAATTACATTTATTAATCTCTAAACGAAAGATTTCAATTTTGAATTATCTTTTACATTTTTGGTTATTTATAGAATTATTATACTGGGAATTTTATAAGGCTTCTTAGTATTTAATAAGATCTTTTTCCTTCCCCTTTGTCAAATAACATATATACGAATTTTTTCTGAGTGAGTGTTATCATTTTCCTGCACAATATTATTCCTCTTACATCTCATATACGTCAATAAACAATTTAAACTGTTCCTTTATAAAATCAATTTTATCTCAGTGGATTCGCTCAAAAAATTTCTAAGTCAATGTAAACAATGAAAAAAAATATAAAAAATTCGACAAGTATAGCAGGTGATCTCTTACTCTAAGATAAACAAACAGTTTTTATAGCGTTATTGCTCTTTCCCATAAGTGAAACTTCATGATTTTTTTTTATGAATTGCTAATTTTTTGTTCCATTTTTGGTCAAATTTTCATTATTTTTTAATCAGCCGTTTAGCATCAAAAAAACATTTTCTGAAAACAGAAATCGCACTGTAACGCCCCTTTAGCGAATGTAATTTTGAAAAAAAATATCTCAATTCATTCTACACATAATGTTCTATTTATAGGCATAGTTTCATTTTTGTCCGTCAAACAGTATGGCTTGTATCGCTCTCACAAGGTTTGAGATTGAATTATAAGTCAAAATTTGAATATTTTATTGAAAAAAAAATATTTCCTGTTGATTTAAAATTCTGAATATATTTTTCGTTTGTTCCATTTGTAACCTCAAAGATAATGTCAAAATTTCAAAACTCTAGGATTATCAGTTTAGGAGAAACAAATGTTTTTAAAAAAACGGTTTTTGGCAAAAAATGTGACTTTCCGATCATGCATAATTCTTCCCAAACAATAGGGATCTTCGTCTTTATGAGGCCCATTTTTGTGTAAAATATCAACTTGATCCATAAAAGATTGTAGACCGTAGCGTGGTAACAAGCAATGCTAACACACTCACCCACCCACCCACCCATCCACCCACACACACACAGACATCATCGTAAAAACGTCATAAAACGACTTCTGGGACCTCAAAACATGTAATTCCGTCAAAATCTCGAGATAGAATTTTTTCACGATCACTATACTTTACTTATAGTAAAGTAAAAAAATCAAGCAGAGGTTTGAATAGTGAAAGGTTATATAATAAAGTGTGAAGCAAGGTTTTTAAGTCTGCTAAGGCATGAATGGAGCGACATCTGAAGCACACTCGACTTGTGTCATACTGCTCTCACTAATTCACAGAATATACAATGCCTCACCATCGTCTACCGTATGCGTCATATCACCAAGTAATTTAATAACAAGGAAAACTAATTTAATACTTGTCATTTCAGAACTTTAATTTCACATTAGTTTTAATATTATTTTCAGAATGTTCTTTGGCAAATACTAGTAATGCGTCAGTTAAATTCGGTGTTTATTCGTACTTGGAAATGATAAAAAAAGCCAAATGCAGTCAAAAGGATTCACATTCCTACCTTCTCACTACAGGTGAATAAACTTGAAGAAGAACTACACTACATTTTCGAAACGCCTTGTTTTCATATTAAAACATTGTTTTTATGCAGACTTCAACAGTAATTTTTAAGTAACAAGTTTAATTATTCTGGTCAACATTCTTGTAGATTAATAAGAAAAGTAGAGAAATAAGTAATCTTACTTGGTAAGAGAAGAAAAGAATACATATCAAATTATTTTTAATGACAAGTAGAAAGATTTATAATTTACATTTATTTTAACCGCGTATTTTTGTGTACATGTGTAGACTAAGCAGACTCAGTGAATTACTATTTGACAACATGCGTTTACTTTTTGTATTTAAATAGTATGTTAAAGGAAAAAATAGAATGTGGTACGCTACCATTGACCTCATTCGGGCCAACTCCTGACCATGAGATCGGGAGAACAAATGACCATGGATGCTTTCCATGAAGTCATGAATAGTCACTGTAGGGAAAATGATATTTCAGAATTACAAAACAGTCAAAAAAAAAAAAAAAATAATTGGCACATTACCAATTTCAACTTTAATAATAGCGAAAAACTTTTGTGTTAACAAAGGTCACTTCCCTTCTTACAAGTGTTTATCGTAGAGTATCTCCGGGCTACATAATCTATTATGTAGATGGGTCATCGAAGGGGTGAGGTGTGGTTAGGATATTTACTGATGGTACTAGAGGTTCGGCATTTGAACCTAGACTGTCCATCTTGCAGATTCAGAATCTCGTGCGCTCTTTGGATCAGATGTAAAGTCATAGGTGCCCTGGGGCAGGCTCAATGATCCCTACCTCTAACGAACTTGAGTAAGGATAAACTTTGGGTTCCTGCTATTCAGTCAACCTGGTCATATAAACCATTACCGGTGAAATATTTCGCTGGGAAATCAACACTTGAATCAATCAAAACACTGGTCCAAATGCAGTTGGAAGCTAATGAGTAAATGAATAAGTAGAAAATGTTCTGAGAAATCCTTATTCCAGAGTCTGTGTCTGTTCCATAAATTACGTCAGGGTAGGTTATATTCTTTATAAGATCATGAATAATTCTATTGTATTCCATTTGTTACGCTACTTTCTGTCACTCCTTTCAATTTTAGTGAAATCCTCAATGATCAAACTTAAATTACTGCCATTTTTAATTAAAAAAAAGTTTTTAATTACCAATTAAATAGTTATTAGTTACCAATAAGTTTTCCTTTTCTTTCTTCCAGTTTTTAATTCTAGGTTAGAAGTAATGAAAATATCCCAAATTCACTAATATGTAGCACTATTAACTCGATAAGGGTAAATAAACAAATTAACTCACCTGATAAGAGCATCACGTGCCAGTTACTAGATGGCAGCACTAACGCATAATACGCTTTCGGAGGTATGAAGCAACACTGTATTTTAGAAGTATGCAGATTTTCTCATTCAAACTACCTTACCAAGTTTTGTTCAAAGTTTGGCTAATTTGTCACTACAAATGGTTTCGAACCTAGAAACTACTAGATCCGGAGTTAGAATTTAGCAAGAATCATGTCTGAGAAAAAATTCTCTGCGTGAAAAAATAATATGTATACCATTATATTCTTTAATGATAATATATTTACATTATCATATTATTTTAAATTATTATGAAAGGTACAATCAGAATAACTATAACACAAGAAGATTTTCCATTTTTTAAAGGAGATGTAAATTCTTTTACACGGCATCCTTTGGAGAGGATATGAAACCGTAAGTCCCAATACTGTATGAGACCAAGGATCCCGTAACCAAATTGTGTTCCCCAACCAAAAGTTCGTGAACATATCTAAATATTTAGAATAGAAATTACTTAATCGGCCACCACTATGCACCTCTGCCAAGAAAACATAAAACCGAAGAAACAACGAACAAACAAAGTCAACAACATTTAATGGACTTAACGTATAAGCTAGTTTGTTGGAGTGTCACAAATTAACAAATGCATGCTTATCTTATTATATAAATGACTAGATTCCAAAATGGGATAGTATTTCACTTATTTATGATTCTATATCACTTGTTTTCAATGTTGATAAGTTGAGGAGGATGTTTTTTTTTGTGTTTAAAGCAGAGAGTATTAAAAAAAAAATGTTGATTTGGGAGATGAGGGAGGAAGTAGCTTAGTGTGCCCCGGGGACCAAAGCTCGTTTGTTTCCCTTGGCGTCCCCTTCCCTATTACTCTAATAGAACACTTCAATCTGCTCTTCTCCACTTCCATATTGTCCATCGAAAGGTACAAAAAAATTACCATCATCATACATGCCAATCGGCAATCAAGTTTCAATTGAACAGTGCCTGACATCTGGCTATATCCTATCTACGTTCATTTAACATTCTATTGTGAACCAAAAGTCTTGACAACCGGCACAAAACAAGACTTCCAACTTAGAGCCAGATTCCTTAAAATTACAATTCTATGACATAGCTCTATTCTATTACAATATACTGTATTACAATACTTTTGAGGGGTTGTTTATTAAACAGGATAATAAATTATGTAACTTTATATTAATTTTTCATAGACCAATGAAACATTTTTTGAAATTAAACTAGAGACCAAATTTTATCACTGTTTCTGAGACCCTTATTTTTACAACCTTCGACTGACGGTCATTTTCCTCACCTAAAGTGATTCGGTTCCAATCAATTAACATTTCGTTGCTGGTGTTTTCCAAATTTTGTATAACTGATTTTAGATGGCGTCAGAAACAAAAGGTTATAATATAACATATTATACATTATGGATACATAATACCTTTTATATATAAAGAAAATTGTAGATATACTTGAATAACTGTATGGATGAGCGGAAGGAAGATTCGATGACAGTTCTTCCCTCCATTTCGGTAGTAGGTTTCTAGATTAAACGGCGAAAGGAAAGGTTGCCAGGAATTGCTCAAGATGAAAGTATTTCAATGAGGGATTGAGTTGTTGGAGGATTGGAGAAAGAATATGTCAACCTGTAGGACTGCAGTAATGCAGTTATTTAAATTGTAATGGATAGTTTCCACAAATATAACAGCGATAAAAAAAAAATCTTTGATAAATGAGATTTTTCGAAGTCCCAATGAGGGAGGAATGAAGAGTGAAAATTACAAATGTTACCAGCATACTATACAAGGGTATTGCAATGGCTTAAACGGAATTGTCACCCGCCACAAAGTCTACCGCTTAAATCTATTATTTAACATTAATCCAATGATATAAAATTCCAGGTCCTTTTGAAAAGCCCCGTTCTGTACTTCAAGTTAAAACTTGCCAATTCATTATATCCTTGGCGGATTTCTTTAGTTACATTGACACAGAAATTTTTTGAGTGAATCAAGTGAAATTAAATTTTTAATTAGAGGTTGATAAAATAAAATTCGAAATGTTTTATTGAGTTCATACTTTGTATAGGAAGATTAAAGTTCTTAATGTAAAAAAATTAAAGCCAATGGAACATATATTTTTTGATATTTTCCATGGTATGATGGATGGTATTTTTGATTTCAATAAAATGGCTCTGGTCTAATATACTGAAGAGCCATAAAATCAGATTAAGAGACCCTTCCAATTAGATATTTATATCAAAAATGAACCATTTTTGGTCATTCTACAAAATAAAGAAGACTCTATGGGAGATAAAGTATGATATAAAATTAATAGATTGAAGAATTAATAGTTTGTCCTATATGTTGGTTAAATATGCAGAATACCCATCGTAGATTATTCTACAAGAGGTGTCGAAATGAACATTTGTGTTCGGTGAACACAAATGATAACCTAGATTGAATGCTTTCTGATTTCAACTAAAGTTTCAACACAAATGAAGTTTTATTCAACGCGTTTCGAACATTCATCATCAGGAAGACACCAAGGATGTGGTACTGACGGGTTGGTCCAGTGAAAACAACTGTTGGAGTTGTTTTCACTGGACCAACCCGTCAGTACCACATCCTTGGTGTCTTCCTGATGATGAACACAAAGTGTTCGAAACGCGTTGAATAAAACTTCATTTGTGTGGAGACTTTTGTTGGTTTATCCATTTTACCTCAGAATGAGTTTCTGATTTCAATAAAAGGGCTCTAATCTGATATACTGATTGGTCATAAAATAATAATGAAAACAATGAAATAATTTGATTTTCATTTGAGGACCAGTAACCAGGAAATACCTAAGAATGACTAAGTAAACAATTTGGAAATGTTTGGAACCATACAAATATCTTGCAGTTTCGAGCATTTTTGCGCTACACATCTCAGCTTTCACAGGAGTGGAACAGACAAATAGATCAAGAAGAAAGCAGTTAAAGGGTGAGTAGAAGAACCGAGTCCGATTTAGTTTAAACAGCTCCTTCTAACTTACTTTCTTTATAATGTACTTACATTTATTTGGAAAGAATATATCTCCAAAGGAAAATTTAAAATATATGTAGAAAAACTATTAGAAATTTGTCTAGTTAACTACTATGAATGGAAGCTGTATTTGAGATCATACGAACAATGCAGACTCTCTGTATAGAAGAGGTAGAAAGCTTTCATCACATTATTAGTTAATGAGAGTCAATCACCTTGGAAACAATAAAAATTTTTGTTAAATCATTCCTTAAACTAGAAAAGTGAAGTATACCTCTCTATGCACATTTATGAAGGTCATTAAAGAACTTAAAATCTGAATTTGAATTTAGTTTATTATTAATTATATATTAATATATTAATTATATATACATTATTAATTAATATATAAGTTAGCGGAGAGAGGAACTCCCGCGAAAGGGTTAGAGTCCATGGAACGCCCCTCCACTACCATTAGTAAATAAAGATAAGCCGGCAGTCTATGCTTAGACGTGCCGACAACCGTTACTTGAATTTATCCTTTTTTAAAACCTCTTCTATTCCTCACCCTAGTTTAAGTGGTGCCGAAACCCGGGACTATCGCGTAGTACCGAGTGACAGTGTGTGGTACCAGGAACAAGTGCGTGACTACTAGATGAGCACTAAAATGAGAGACCACAGAGGACCCGACTTGGACCCAGGTCCGCCGGCACCGACGGGACAGGAGTATACCCCCAGGAGGAGCCTCCAGAGTCGGAGGTAGTAAACCTACTTATAGTGATGTTTTGCGACAGGAAAGGCCCCGACGCAGCGAGGCTGCGCGAGTGCCAAGGAGGCCTCAAGGGAGGCGACCCGCAGAGTGCTGGGAATGTGGCAAGCCAGGGCATTTCGCAAGGGAGTGCCCCTATAACAGAAGACCAGTGGGTAAACCAAGGCGCAGGATGGGGACCGACATGGAGGTGAATAGGATCCACAGAGGCCGACCACAGCGCACACAACGGGAGTGGACTGATGATTACAGCGGAGAGTCAGACGGGTCGAGAGCGGGAACCTCCTGCTCCGGATATTATGTTCACTTACCGTAAAGTTCAGTGCGCAGTCTTCTAGATAACTTCCATTTTATTTCTAATACAAAATAAAGCCAGAAATGTCTCAAATATTCTATTTTAACTTTGTAAAACTAATACTAACATTTTCAGTAATTTAATAAATTTTTATTTTTTAAGTTAGAGCAAGGAAATAAATTATTGAATCGTAACGCTACTTCCATCCTCAATGATATATTCAAAAAAAAATACTTTTTATAGCAATAGAAAGTATCATTTAAATTTGTGGCTGTAGTAAAAGAACCAGTTGATAACATATGCAAAAAATATCAGAGCAAGATCACCCAAGACAGGGACTCTAAACTAAATTCACTGTCCATTACAGCTTCCATAAAAGACCTACTTCGCACAAATTGCACAAATGATGACAACCAGAAAAGATAAATTGGCCATGTAAAAAAATGTAAAGTGAAAAAACTCGTACGAGATGTTTTTTAATCGATAAAGTAGTTTATTATGCATGAAAAAGGTCAGATAAAAATACAAACAGAAAACAGACAGGTTGAAAAATGATTCTGCTGGTATAAAAAGTTGTATTCTTACATACTACTGGGGTGAAGATAAGAAAATCCAACACCTCTTTTATCATGAGATCTGAGAAAAAAGTATAAGTAAGGTAAGTAAATAATGATTGCTGAGAACAATCGGTCAGAAGCAAAATATTTAGCAAGTGCAATGAGACACACATTAAGTATTTAATGTATGACTTGATCTGTGGTATAGAAAACAAAGGTCCTTTAATTAATGTTCTTCAACTTTATTTATAATCTGCCAGACTTCAGAGAATTGGCATTTAATGATAGATTTTTCTTCTTATTGAAAACAAATTTTATATATAAACTGGTTTTTAAATACTTATAATAATAAAAAGATTTCACATAAACACGTGAAACAACAATCAATGATCAAACCACAATAAGAAATGGGAAAACAAGACTAAGATCTTTCAACCGTAACAAGCGGTCTTCGTCAGAGTCAAAAACCCAACTGAGTTGGCTTCTTGACTCTGACGAAGACCGCTTGTTACGGTTGAAAGATCTTAGTCTTGTTTTCCCATTTCTTATTATGGTTTGGTCACTTATAATAATTTACTTCATCAGTTTGTGTCAAAGGCCAAAATGAAATATAATCAAAATGACCAAAAGTGGTTATTTGATTTTTCTTAATAACAAATAAAAGTGTATTTATTTAAATTAATACAAGCTATACCTAATTATCAAACATACCTGAGTCCTACCTATACCAGGTTAGCTAGATTTTTTTTTATAGAATAACACAAATAACAAACGTTATTTATATCTTGATATAACTTCTCGACCACTGAGTTTTAAAGTTTAAAGATGGGTTTCTTGATGATTTCGGTCTAAAATCCTCTCTTTATCTTTACCTCTACATTTTTAGACCAAAATCCTCAAGAAACTCTTCTTTGAACGTTATTTATATCGTTTTTACAACATTTTTGAAGGTATGAAAAATATTTATTTCTAATAAAAAAATATAAAATTTATATTTTACAATATATTTTTAATAAAGGAGGTACTTAGCAATGGATAAAACATGGCCACTGCTTTAATTAAATCAATTTCACACTAGGGTTATCCGGTATGATACTCCAAATATTTGATAATACACATACTGTAGTATTAAATGTTCATTAAATATAGTTAAAGATGTGTTAAAACTGCAGCAGTCATAAAAGCAATAAACAATAACAAAAAGACAGTTACTGTTATTAATTTAATAATAGACTAGTGATAACTGCTAAACTGATACGAATGGCGACATTACTTTCATTTCAAAACAGTTTGCGTTTGAACATTTGATCTGCGGCAGATATTGCTACTACTTCAAAACAAATCTGAGTTCATACATTTGGCCTCACCAGCTGGCAGGTGGACTTGAAAACTGGTAATCACTCTTGAAGTGAGACTCGGCCTCGGGTCAATGGGCACTTCCCAAAACTGGTAATCACTCTTGAAGTGAGACTCGGCCTCGGGTCAATGGGCACTTCCCAAAACTGGTAATCACTCTTGAAGTGAGACTCGGCCTCGGGTCAATGGGCACTTCCCAAAACTGGTAATCACTCTTGAAGTGAGACTCGGCCTCGGGTCAATGGGCACTTCCCAAAACTGGTAATCACTCTTGAAGTGAGACTCGGCCTCGGGTCAATGGGCACTTCCCAAAACTGGTAATCACTCTTGAAGTGAGACTCGGCCTCGGGTCAATGGGCACTTCCCAAAACTGGTAATCACTCTTGAAGTGAGACTCGGCCTCGGGTCAATGGGCACTTCCCAAAACTGGTAATCACTCTTGAAGTGAGACTCGGCCTCGGGTCAATGGGCACTTTCCAAAACTGGTAATCACTCTTGAAGTGAGACTCGGCCTCGGGTCAATGGGCACTTCCCAAAACTGGTAATCACTCTTGAAGTGAGACTCGGCCTCGGGTCAATGGGCACTTCCCAAAACTGGTAATCACTCTTGAAGTGAGACTCGGCCTCGGGTCAATGGGCACTTCCCAAAACTGGTAATCACTCTTGAAGTGAGACTCGGCCTCGGGTCAATGGGCACTTCCCAAAACTGGTAATCACTCTTGAAGTGAGACTCGGCCTCGGGTCAATGGGCACTTCCCAAAACTGGTAATCACTCTTGAAGTGAGACTCGACCTCGGGTCAATGGGCACTTCCCAAAACTGGTAATCACTCTTGAAGTGAGACTCGGCCTCGGGTCAATGGGCACTTCCCAAAACTGGTAATCACTCTTGAAGTGAGACTCGGCCTCGGGTCAATGGGCACTTCCCAAAACTGGTAATCACTCTTGAAGTGAGACTCGGCCTCGGGTCAATGGGCACTTCCCAAAACTGGTAATCACTCTTGAAGTGAGACTCGGCCTCGGGTCAATGGGCACTTCCCAAAACTGGTAATCACTCTTGAAGTGAGACTCGGCCTCGGGTCAATGGGCACTTCCCCTTCGGGGGACGACCGAATCCTTACGGATCCTAGAGCAGTCTTAAAACTGATGATAGGACTCAGCCATCTGTTTCAACATTCGACCTACTGGTGACATTTTTTTCCTCAAACAATTTTGAGTTAAAATATTTTGTCCACTGGAAACGCTGCTTTCTTTTCAAAACAAGCTCGATTTTGAACATTTGACCTAGTGGTGATGTTATTTTCATTTCAAAACAAGTTTCAGATTCAAAATTTAGCCTAGTGGTGAAATTGCTTCAATTTCAAAACAAGTATGATTTTGAACAATTCATAGACCTGTCCCTTCATTTCTTTTTAAAAAAAGTTTCTTGTGGAATATTTCCCATATAAATAAATGCATATAAACTTGATAACTGACTAGAGGTTAAATTTGGGCGTTCTGTTAAGTACACTAATCCTACCTCAAGAAGCAAGTTAATTAAACTTTACAGGAAATACCTTCTTTAATTTCGATATATTAAGAGGAAAGTTAATTTGGTTAAAACTTTCGTTTCTACAAGCCATTGCAATGCTAGTGTTGAGGGATTCGACCCTCTAGCACAGTAGAACATTCATCTTAGGATGCTCAAAAAATCGAAGTCAGTATTGTTGCTTTAAATAAGGTGTTGATTTGAACTTAAGAAGAGTAAGGTACTGTTCTTTCCAAAGCGGGTGAAATATTTGATAAAATTAATAAGGAGATAGAGATTGAGAAAGGAGGGGGAAGGGCTAAAAGAGTAATAGAATTATTAATGCTGTTAGGGGAAGAGGGTAGCGTGTATAATGGTGCGAGGGCTGACTAATGGACGCGTTCCGCCAAGATCGGCGATGAGAAAGTGAGCACTTGGCCCAGGTGAGGGCCTGTTAACAATACATGGCCCACCTGGACCACACTCAGCTCTGCATTACCACGCAACAACCTTCTACTGCCATCGTCACCCTTCCACTTAACGTAGAATTTAGCCGAAATCCACTTTGCCAATGTTTACAAACAATTCCATGAAAGCATCTTCACTAACGTCCTCATTAAGACTGTCACAAACAAAAGACAACATAAGAGAAAATCATAAACTAACTTTTATATTACACAATTAATTTTATATAGATATTTCATTAATATGATAGCTTGGATAATTTTTAAAATTATTAAAGCTGTTATAATGAAATAATAGTATAATCATTATTATCATTACTATCTTATTATTATAACATCATCTACTTATATAATTAATTTCTCTTATTAAATAAGAATATATATATTAGTGTAGATGGGTAGCAGATCTTAAGGCATGTTTCATTGAAGTGAAGGTAAGGTAAATCCCTTCTTGAATTCCCTTTTCACTTTAATATATCAATTTTCATTTCTTCCCTTCAACTCTTTACCTTGAGTAATCTTATTTATACATATTATAATCTTCTTTTATCCTCATAAAACATGTTACTTGGTCAGCTTCTATTACGATTAACTACTTAAAGGACATAAGTCAGTAACATCACATTCATCAGTTAGAAGATTGTGAATGCTGAGACTGCGGTTCACTTTAATGAAACATATATAATCTATATACTTTAAAAACTGAAACACAAATCAAACTAGATACCAGGGCTCACTTTCAATATTTCAACCCTTATAATGGATGTCCTCAGGAAAGGAAGTGTTACGGCGAGAAGACGAATGCCAGTTGGACAGCTTCACAAAATATGTGTAGGTTAGTCACAAAGATATGTACCAATTGATATGTTTTTCTGTTTTTGATATAATAAAAACTATTTATGGGTTTATATCAAAAGAAATCTTCAAATAATATATTCAAATATGTAGTATTATATAAACGGTAAAATAAGACGACACAAGAAATTTGTATTTAAATAAAATCCGTTCTGAACAGTAAAAAAGTTTCATAAGTTGCACATTTAAACGTAGATCAATAAATAGACTTTTTATTTATAAATTTTAACCAATTAAAAATAAAAATAAATTGTTCATATTCGTTCATAATTGACTTCAGATCTCTCACCTTGCTATACCAAACACATAAACTTGTTCTTTTTGTACAATGAGGTACAAAGACTTTCTACATTTTGAATGTTGATTCCTCAAGGAAATATCGTGTTTGCCTAATGATTCTAGAGAGGGTTCTAAATTTGCTAATCTCATGTATAGTTAGAATAGGATCTTCAACGAGTGCCTGATATCGTACTGCTCGGAATATCGGTGCGGTCGGGACTGAGGGAGGACGTGATTAGATTTGTTCATTTCTAACGTGAAAAAAATCGAAGGACCGAGTGAGAGTCGAACCCAGATCTACCTGTCCAGAGACGAGCATGCAAACCACAGGGCTACCCTCATACAATAGTTACACCGTTTCTGATACAATTTTTAAAACATAAATATCTCTTATGTACCTCTCAGGAAAGTATTCTATTTTTTTCCCAAATAATTTTATCATATTTTAATCGAAGCATATATATTCGATGTTTATTCACAGTACAATATATGGAATTGTTCTAAAGTACATGCAAACGAATCACCCATGGAATGGAAATTCTTTAGCGGAGTTATTTTCGAGAAGAGATTCTTCAGGTGAAGGCAATTTTCAAATATATGATAAACTTTATCAGTTTTATGATTGATAGCTTATGTTCTTACATTTGATGTCAAGCACCTGATAATGTTATCATCAGTATGTACTTTAACTCACTACATATATATATATATAAGTTTATCAGGACTCGGTCAGTAAATTAACCGAATCCTCATAAACTTTTATTTTGTTTCTACTTCACGGTCGATACTTTTATCTATCTATCTATATATATATATATATATGTGTGTGTGTGTGTGTGTGTGTGTATGTGTGTGTGTGTGTGTGTGTGTGTGTGTGTGTGTGTGTGTGTAATAAAAAACCAAAAATTGTTATAATTTCATTGATAAAAAAAGTCAGTTTCTGTCGGAGTTATGTTTAGTTTGTTTGTACATTATTTGATATGAAAAACTGGACTTTGTTAACAACGCTATTAAAAAATGAGTTTCTCAAATTTCACCTAAGTTTGTTTACGTAAATGTTACCATTTATAGCCGACAGAAATATTTTACAAATGGCTCCCTTTGATTAAAGAAACTTCTTATGCAGAAATTGATTTAATGAAAGCCAACACTCTTCTAAAGGGTAATGTTATATTGCTCATAAAAGTTGTTATTCCTCTTAAAAGTTTTATCTCGACGACATACCTACTTCTGGTTTAGCTAGTATTATTTCTTCCTTTGTTGATTCTGTAATGCGTCAAGACCGATTTGTCACATTCAGTTAACACGGTGAGAAGCAGCAGGCTATGAATAGAGCCAAGTTAAACGTGTATATCGACACTTTAGGTGATAGAAGTGAAAACATGTGTGACACGTAGTTTTTATTTAGTCGAGATGGAGAGGAGGAAAGGGACTAATTATAGCAGGGCGCCTAAAAGAGGAGTTGAGGAGAGGGGAGTTTAAATATTAGGAAGTGGCACTGTGTGTTGACTGTGGGTAGTTGAGTTATCGCACTCAGCTGGGACGTAATAAAACGGTAACTATCGAATTACATGAGACCGAAGTGTTTTGACACGGGAACCGTGTATTAAATGTAATCAAAGGAGAGGACGCGCACTCGACATATTGAGTCGAAATGTGATTAGGACAGAGGGGACACTAATGTGTTTCACTCATTAGGGGAGTACTCCTCTACAGGGCATCCACTTAACGCCTCCTCAGACTAAACAGAAAGCAACCCTTCAATGCACTTCATACCTCAAAAACAAAAACACTCCTGAAACCAATCAAGTGCAAAAAGCACAAAATGTCCCAAAACTGATCCATGCATTCTCGCGATAATCATCTAACTATTGATTTATCTGAAATTTCCTCAACACTCAATACGGATTAAAGACGACTGAGAACTACAATACATAATTGATATATTTCATCTAAAATCTAAAGGGGACAATATTTTGGGTTCAAGAAAAAATGTTATGGTTTAATAAAAAAGACTGTTGTTTAGTAGCAAAACTTCGCAAGAGCGAACAAAAAAAAAAACAAAATTTGACATTTTTTAAGTTTAAATAAATAGTGTATCTGTTTTGTAGAATATCGGTTTTAAATTTCAAGTGAATTTTAATCACTTGAAAGGTAAATTGAAAAGTAAATTTCAAGTTTTTTAGAATCAAACTATCAAATAAAGAAGAATATGATTCATAATATATATTTAAGGTGGTCTATAACTGTATAATTATAAACATGAAATTAGAAAGAATAATATTTAAGCATTATTATTAACTTAATGATCTTGATTTCTTCAAGGAAATAAAGGCAAAAGAATGAAACATTATTAGATTTAAAACTCAACAAAAATAATACCACACTACATGATAAGAAGAACTACATGACGGACGCTTTTACAGTTTGTTAAGATTTTGAAGGCTAAGATGATACAGAGAAAAAACAAATAAAAGTTGCAGATAGTAAAATTTGTAATCATCTATGTGATTTCAGATTGGCTTTATATTTAAGATTAGTTCATCATGTGATTTAATATTTCATGATTTCTTGTTTGAAGAAAATAAGTAAAAAGAATTACACAACTATTAACATTATTTATAATATAAATTAAATATAAAATTCAATTATTAATTTTTCAATAAAGTTTAAAAATGTATTAATTTTATAAAATCTAAAAAAATATTTTTTTTATAATTAAAACTTTACTATTTACTTATTCTTTTTTTTTTATAAATTTACAGATTGGAAAACAAAACCATATTGAGAATATATGAACTACTCAAACTCTATCATGGTTTTTTAAAATAATTTTATTAATAGTAAATTTGAATCAGTGCTTCTAATCTTAAATATTTATCACCGTTAATTACCTAATACTTTTTTCAATCCTGTAACAATGATACAATTTAATTATAACTGGAAAATAGAGATAATTAAAATAAAATTAAGTATTTGATTAATTTGAATAATTTTTTGAATTAAATTGCTTGTCTACTTGTATACATTCACTTATAATATAGTTGAGTGCAGACCACTCCACAATTTTTTTATAATGACTATACTTTAGATAACCAGTAATCGTGTTAACAGAATTGAGAGACAATGAAAAGAGAGTCTTTTTAATTGCATAACTAGAAAATCAGGAACGTATGTGTTACTTGTCAATGTGACCATGGTTGGTAAATAACACATATGCTGATATGACAACCAAGTAACCACTATGAATCCTATTCACAAAAGATTTAACGAATGAAGCATATAGTGAGGGAAATGTTTTAAAGTGGAAACAGTATTTTAAGAAGTTTGCTAGGAGGGGAGAGGAAAGAAGGATGAAGTTACCAGAACCTGACCAGATCAGTGCCCCCATAAAAACGGTCTTTCTAATGGACCCCAAGGCGCAATCCAGAATCTGGCAAAAAACTCGGAGACATACTCCAAACGGTACAAGTTGTTCCGAACTCCTGAATGACGATACGAATGTAGACGAGGAAGCCGACGCGCCACATCATGGCATAACAGACAAACTGGTGCGTTTGACTAGTATATATTTTAAGAAGCCATAGAAAATAAAGTAAGTAAGTCACTTGGAAAACAAACATCTATCAATGTTCAAATGATAAACTAGAAAGTCCACAACCTTTTTAAAATCTGACTTACTAAAAAGAAAATAAACAATTTGTTATAGATGAGTCACCAGAATGATGCAACCAATACTTCACAATCTTTTCCCGTAACGAATGAAGACATACCTATATTGAAAAGAACAAATCATACTAAAAAATCTATAGTAAGACTATAGATTACAATTAATTACACTATATTACTATATACATTACTATTACTATTACTATATATATTACCACCTTAATTACACTATATACTCTAATTAACTTTCTTAAATTAACACTATAACCTTCGATATCATCAAGAAATAATTCTATCACCAAAATATCAAAGGTTATAGTGTTAATTTAAGAAATGCGGTAGTTGGTAGGAATAAGTTTTTATAAATATGATTAACTCTGAAGATGGTCAAGGAGACCGAAACGTATCAGTTATAAATAATAAATCATTTGGAGAACTAGTGTATTTAGTACCAGAAAGATTTAAAACAAAGGTAAGAAAACTTGAAAGATGGAAAATGAAATTTATTCATGCCACAGTACGAAGGTCCTTCAACATAACATGTATAAATCAAGGATTACTCCCCAAATTTACAAATATATATATATATATATATATATATATATATATATATATATATATATATATATATATATATATACAATTAAAAGAAACGGTCCAGCGGACTTTTTAAATAAAATAAATTCAAAACGAAGGAAACACACAGAAAGACACAGACATAACTCACATCGATATTTCGACCATCGTCGTCATCAGGAGGTGACAGTCACCGCCCTGCCTTCCTGCGGGACTCGTCGCTCTTCATACCTCCTGATGACGACGATCGTCGAAATATCGATGTCAGTTATGTCTGTGTCTTTCTCCTTCGTTTTGAATTTATTATATATATATATATATCAATGATCAAACCACAATATGAAATGGCAAAACAAGACTAAGATCTTTCAACAGAAACAAGCGGTCTTCGTCAGAGTCAAAAATCTAACTGAGTTTATAACTATATAAAGATTTAACATAAACACGTGAAATAACAATCAATGATCAAAGATTACTTTTTACCCTGGTAGCAACTCCTAATTTATGCATTTTCATTAATTATCTTGTTTATTATTGCTTTAATAAATGTCTTTGAAAGTTGTTCCAACTTAAGTTTTTTACAAATATTACCCAAAAAACTGAACAAATCATTGAAATTCCTACATCTTTCTGTTTACTCTCATTATCTCTTTAGAGAAAAAAGGAGATTAGATTTAGGAATATATAAAGTTACAAACTACATATTTCAAATACTTTCATAATTGAATAATTCTCAATTGATTTAACATTTTTTAGCTTGTACGTTAAATATAACCATATAGTAATTTCTGGACTTATTTTATGACTTCACTGTCTTTGGGACAACTTTTGTGGAAACTTTCACTCACTCAACAAAACCTAGTGAGAAAATTGGAACACATCACAGTGCATTTGAACAAAATCTGAACGCAAGAAAATCTGCTGCCAAATATATATATATATATATATATATATATATAATCACCGCTAAAATAGTAAAATAACTTTTCCTATTTCTTTTACTACTTTTGCAAGTAATTTACTTGATTATAGAATGATTTACTTTTTTACTGATTTACTTGATTATAGTATTACTTGATTATACAAACTTTACACCGATTTCTATAGAAATTAATTTTCTGGAAATCTTTTTCCAGTTTCCTTGATTTAATTATTTTAGTCCTTATTTAACGTTTCGCAAATGTTTATATTTAGCATTATTTTTCAATTTATTTCGTTTTATAATTTAGTATAGTTTTCTACGGATCTTCAGATAATTAATATTGTACATTTCAATGCCCAAGATTTATTGACTAAGTAACTGTCCTCATTCCAGTCGAAAGTTTAATGATATTAAAATAATAAACTATGGTATTCGACCGGTAAAGGTCTGAGTCAAAGAGTTAAAGTAATGGTAACTATACATTGCATAACATTTTCAAATTATTCTTAAAACATTCTATTATAATTGAGCCAAGCAAATTTTAAGATATAAAAGTTTTTATATATTTTTTAACAAAAAATACGAGTAAAATTATTTGAAGTAATGAGAGTCTGAGGGAGGCGGATGTTGTGTCTAGAAAGGGCGTCGGAGGAAGCTGAAGGGCTGTACACTCACTCCATCGACCGACTATGTTCAAAATCTAATTTAACCCTCCACCCTCCAACGCCACAGTCGAGCAAACATAATGGGAATTTATCGAGGAGGAGTGCGCGGCTCTCTTGACAGTTGGTCATTATGATTGGATTGAAGGGAGCGATTTCATTATCATGAGGACGACCCTAGTCCTACCAGTAAAGCTTATCCGCCACATTGTCTTGTTTACACAAACCCCACCCACAACTATGCCATGTCTATACACCACGGACAAATTCGTCGTAATATTGTATTAACTTATAGTTAGACACTTGGCATTACTCCATCTTCACATTAGGTTTCCTTTGTTCAAAGATTAGATGGGGAACTTCCTCCATTTACAAGGACATAACATTCAATTATAGTTCTCAAGTGTATATCATTCAATTTGTACATCAATCATAACGACTTAATCCAACACATTTACTTCAGATATACCTCATTAACTAATACAAAAAAATTAGAATTTAATCATAAATAACAGTATATAATCCATAAGACAACTTAGGTCCTTGGAGTAGATATACAATAAGGATTTGCGCTATTTATTTTACGCAAACTGTTGATTTTTTCAAGACAAATAATGTCATATTTTCTATTCTGTCTGAACCATCATCCAATGAAGCAGGCGTCCTCTTCAGTGCGTCTCTAGAGCCACAGTTCATTTCATATTAGGTATGGGAAATCTACAATAATGAGCTGATTCTACAACGGGAATCCTTCATTTTTTCTGACACAAGTATTTTGGAGTAAAGACTTTCAGAAGTACCTGAAATTTCAAGCAAACTTTTTAAACACACTCCTTTGTGCCCGTACATTGAGATTGTGTCCAATAGATTAACTATCTCCTCCATAAAACATCTATCAAGGGTCACTATCAAGATTTTAACCTGCTACTATAACAACGTATGTACATTATGATTAGAAAAAAATTGTTTTGAAAAGTATGGGAGTTGCGATAATTATACCGATGCTAACTTCGACTGTACTAGACCAAATGTGGTATACTAGTCTTTAATTGATTTAATTTTTTTTTGGTTAACTGTCAAAATCAATAATTGTTTCACAGTGAATCATCCCTGCTGTATCTAATTATGATGTCTTCTACCTCGAGATAGCCACATGTGCTGGCAGAGCAAAGGTCGAGTGTCGGCTCGTCTGTCAAGACCCCTGTAACATGATCTCTGCTGACCTGCTCTCATTATTCTTCTTTTCTTCCACTCCAGGTAGAAGAGAACTAAGTCTGAACACTACTCGTCTGTTATACCAAATTATCAACCTATTTACAAAACAACTCCTAAAATGAGAAACTACCCCATGATTGTTTCCTAAGTTTTCCCTTTCAATAATCATTGCTGTCAAAGAGTAAATATACTACTTAATATATATTGTTGATGACTATATTTGCACCAAGTATTTAATTATTTAACTTAATTTTTTGTTATCTAAATTATAACAGAAGTTATTTATCAAATCAACTCTGAGTACATCAACTATTAAGTTATAATAATGAAAGATAACTAAAACAAGCATGAAAAACTAAACAAGTTTAAATGTTTTTTTTTTTTAATATTATCAGAAGAAAAAAGTTTACATATAAATTTATAGTAGTCCTTGTAGATCTACGCTTTAAATCTCCAGGAATTAAACATGGCATTCAATATGAAAAGCAAGGGACCTTGTGAAAACCTGTCAGGAGAGGAATGGTGTCTCTTGCTTGCAAAACCAGTACGAACTTATAGACCTATGCTTTCAGTGTCGCGTCGAGGGAAGATTGGATAATTGGCACTCAGTTTAGTTATGAACGAATTATGTCCTGTCTGATAACTGTTTTACGCATTTTAAAACATGTATATAAAACAACAAATTACACAAAACCTAAGAAAACAATTACTAAGATCGATGGCCTATCATCAGGAAATCAGAGGAGAAGACGAAGCAGAAGAAATCTGATTAGTTCAACATGTAGGAAGCTTTTGACATACCATCATCACATACAAACTCATTATTTCTCACCAGTTTCATCTTCTCTTCTGATGATAATCAGTGTCGAAACATAGATTGCAGTACGTGATTTGTTCTGTCCTGTATAACTTTTATTTTTATTAATTTAATTAGACCACCATTTTTTGTATTTCAAAATATATACATAGAATGAGTATATTGGAAATCAAAAATATTTCTAACAGAAGTAAAACTATGTATAAAACATGAAAAACCATAGAATTTCAGACGTGATGAATAGAAAAAATGTCCTTGAAATATAAATTATTACATCGTATGAATAAATATAAATTATTTAATAATGTATGGTGGAAGTTTTATAAAATCACTTTAACAACACATGAATGATGAAGCACTTTGCAGAGAACATCAAGTGTCATTGAAACAAAATCATGTATACTTTCTTTGATAGAACGGCAAGAAAAAAAAATGACAAAACATTGTGAGAAGACTGATGTCTAACAGGGAATATGCATTAGAAAGAGCATCATGCCTAAAGAAGCGCGGGACATAAATATCTCACTCTAAATAAACGTCCACTCCATTTGTGCAGACTACAAATAAGTTAAGAGCGGCAACATGGAACCTCAAATGAACTTAATACAACAAGGCTTCCAATATAGATAACAACAAGCTAATTATTCTTTCAAAAGCTATAGGCATTAACGGAATTGTACACAAAGGTATCTTTGCCTGATATCGTACTCGAAGACTCGTATCCAAACTTTACAATAACCCACTGGATTTGAAGAGTGAATAATTGGTACTAACACATATGATATAATGGTACTGATCCCACAAGTAAGTTGACATACGAGTATAGCTTAGTCTTTCCCCAACTTATGTACCTCCATTAGACAGACATCGAAATAATTCCCACCATCCTATTGCCTAAGTACATCTACGTAGTTTTTCTGATTGTAAAATTTTATTGGATGACCATATTACTGGTAGTCAGTAAAATCAGTGCCAGCATATTATTTACCTTTTTCCTGATAAGTGTTAGGCAAATACATAAGATAAGAATAGAAAAATAAAGTTATTTAACATATCTAAATGACAAACGTTTCATTTGAATAATTACAGATTTATAAATGCAATCAATTCCACATTCAATTTAAAATATCCAATAATGATAGAACAAAACTAAACACAAGTTCAATGCATTTCATTACTTTGAAATAAACAAATTGAAATAAAAAACATTATTATTTTTAGCCTCAATTATTTATTTATCAAAATAATACCAATGGCAACAAACACAATATAGAATCTTTAAGAAATTGCCAACGACCACCGATGACGACAGTTCGTCGTTCGAATCCTGTAAAAGATTACGGACTTTTGAAACAAAGAACGCCGACCCTTATCTCCACAATAGAAGGTGCTCCTTAAAGATTACTCTCCATTAAACTTGAATAGGACGGAACTTAAGTATCGCTATGAAAAATATCATTATAACCATAGTTTGTGATACGTCCAAAAATATAAACTGGAAATAAAATATTAACCAGCACTTCTTTAAACGACAATAAAACCAGTTAACATCAATATTCGAGAATTTTGAAGAACAACCCCTGAAATATGTGACCAATTAATGGTTTAATGGAAAGCCAAAAACAGATCATTCGTTTTATTCTAGCTTTACAAAAGACTATTCACAATATATTTGATTCTTATTTAAAAAATAACAACAATCTAATTTAATTAGGTAAACAATTTATATACTCGTATATATATATATATATAATTAAAATCCGAAAAAATGATCCAAACTGGACGCAAATCAGCTCAAAAAAGAAGAAAAGCAACACACAGAGAAAAAGACACACTTACAAACTCAAATTTTCGGATGATCTGTCTTCAGGAGAAAAGAGAATGGGCGACCAAGCACGCAACGGCAAGTAACCCTTTCTCTTTTCTCCTGAAGATGAATTGCCCGAAAATTTGAGTTTGTAAATGTGTTTCTTTATTCGTTGTGCCATTCTTCTTCGATTTTGAACTCGTATTGTATCCTGTTTGGATGGTCTTTCTGTTTATTAGGTGAATATATATTTACATACACATTTTCGATGAAAATACGATCCGAAATGGACAAATACAATTCAATATACATAAAGAAACGTAGGGAAATTAAAAGCACACATTTACAGTCTCTAATTTTCGGTTGAACCGTCTTCAGGAGAGATAAGAGAGGGAAACCAAGCGTACTGGTACAGAGACGGTTGGAGACCCCGTCTCTGTGTTGGAGACGGTGTCCAAACGTCTCTGTACTATATTTACGTAGTAAACCGGTAAACCGGTATATATATATATATATATCAATTAATATATTATATATCAATTAAATGAAACGATTCCACGAACTGAATAAACTACATTGACAAAAAGAGCACACAGAAATGAAACAGAAACTCACAACTTATATGGCTCGTCATCAGGAGAATAGAAACTGGATTAGACTGAGTCGTGGTCTGCTTGAGGAGCGACTCGTTTCTATCCATGAATATAGATGGACGAGGCCATCGAAATATAGTAGTGAATATAGTAGTAGTGTTTCATTTCTGTGTGTTCTTTATGTCAATGTGGTTTACATATATATATATATATATATATATATACTTTAAAACAAAGGAAAGAACAGAGAAAGTCACTACAGAACTCACTACGATATTTCGACATACGTTGTCATTAGGAAGAAGTACGAAGTAATGGCGTTGAGAAGCAAACAACAACATATATATATATATATATTTGGAGAGTACGAACAGTTTGACAGGAAAATCGTAAAATTTACTTTGAAAACTGTATTGCTATTAATTATAGAAAATTATTGTTAGGACAAAAGATGTTTTGAAAGAAAAACCTTCATTTGATTTTGGTGAAATCAACTGCCAAATTCAATAGTTATATAATTTTGAACAAAACTACAAATATTCAAATTCCATGGAAGTTATCGAAGATTAGAAGTGGTAAAGTGTAATAATAAAGTGTAATGTAACCTCCCTAGATGGTTGCCACTCTGTCATTTTTAGCAAAGAATAGAGTATTTCACCGGGATTTGTCAAAGAAATAAATATTTGATATAACTTGATGAATACTTAGGATGATAATAACAACTTTGAAAGAAATTCTTAATCAGTTCAACTACAATTTAAATACTGATTTCCAAACAATAGAACCTCCATACAATTGAATAGGGTACATGATTTTGAGACCATATTCATATTACCAATTAAGAAAAATTGACAAATAAATGAATAGAGAAGAACGTATTATCACACTGCGCTCAGCAATGTGTTAATGAAGAATATACAAGGGCCTTCAAGCTGGTATCGAATCACACAATAATCCAGTGTAAACTAAAACTAAGAAGCAAGCAGTAAACAATAACAAAAGCAGCCAACTGGGGAGAATAACAAAGGGCAGGGGATATAATCCCTGCTAGGCAACCCGAGGCTGGGGATTAGGCCAGGACCAAATGAAGGTATAAAGAGATAGAGGGGGTAACGGTCTAGCGAGGCAGAAAATTAGACCGGCTACCAGAGCTCTGCTGCCGAGCGACTAAATAAACTGGGAGTTGGTGGTAACCACGACACTCTAATACAGCCGCCGTCCAACCCGCCGCCCCTCGCCAAATCACAACACAATTCGCCATAGTCCATTTCTCTGACTTTCTTCATTTAACAACAAAATGAACTGCATTAAAAATTATCTAAGTTTATTTTTAAAAAGCACGACAAAAATCTTCTGTTAATCAAGCATTTCCTCTCAGCATTAATGTACATTAATTTACGTAGTAAACCGATAATTTGGCTGTTACTCAAACATTAGCTGGCACTGCAGTGCGCTTCGAAATGACTGATATACTGAGCAGTATTCAAGACTGCGATTTACTTTAGACCAGAAACAATTACATAGAATAAAACAATTGACTTAACATGATCATAGAATGTCAAACAACGTTATGCTCAATTAAGCCCATGAAATCAAACAAGCGAAGAAAAAGTTGAGCCACACCATTACATGATGTATGGTGATCATAATATCAACTGAATCTAAATATACAGTCTAAATCCAAACCCTAATGTCAGATAAGCATACAAATACGGTTACTGTATTAAAGCTTAAAGGAATCACACATACTTTAAAATATTACATCATGTAAATAAACTTGCTCCCATTGGTCTCAAGTACTGTTAATTCAACTTTTATACAGAAGGGTATATTTTGTTTCATTTTAAGAGATTTTCTCCCTATGATTTGCAACACCTGTTCTAATTTTACACTTGCATGTAAACGAACTTAATATTTCGCATGAGTTGAAGGAAAACTTCAGCTAAGAATAACTGCTCAGCTACCAAAGCAATAATCTTACGTAACTCATATCAAAAAAAAAAACAATTAATTGCTGCTTGCAATAGAATTTTCTTTATTAAGAAGAAACAAATATGAAACTTGGAATATAGCTAACCATATTTATATACTTGTACAACTATGCGAGCAGTAAAGAAGAAAGAATACAAAAACAATACGTCTATAGCAGAAATATCAGGAAAGAACATCTCTCGACCCATTGTCTAAGGCTGCCATGAACACAAAAGGTAAATCCTTTGTAAGAGTACAAAAAGGATCAGTTTTCCTCTCCGCCGGTTGAGTTATTTGTAAAGCGTTTTTGTTTCACCACCTGCTCAACTTACCACAGAACACACATCCCATCATAACTAACTATAAGACATTCAATATTTCACAACATAAAACTAGTTTAATTTCAATAAATAAAACTAACAGTTCTCTCAATATCTGAGGGGTGTATGAGTATGTAATTCATTTGTCCAAACTGAATAGTTCCTTTATACATATATTTATTTTAAACCGAGAATAAAATACTTCATATTTCTATCCATGAAAATCGCTTTAAAACAAGCCCAAATATCTTTATTTAAACCAGGAAAACTTACCGATTCCTGATACATTTTATTATATTCTATTACACTGTCGACTTCTAATCAGCTTATGCATTATCTCCAACCATTGCTTCACAAGTGCGTTTGGTATCCAACTCTCTTTTCTCCTAATGATAGTCATCTCTTTTCTCCTAGTGATAGTCAAACCGAAAATTAAGGAACTGCAAGTGTATATCTATTTATTAAGTTCAAAGGAGGGTTAATTGAGGATTTTGGTCAAGAAACCCTTCTTTGAACTTTATAAATCAGTGGTTGAAATGCTGTATCAATATCTATTTATTGTTTACCTATAGTTTACAGTGTAATGTATGTAGTCCATTTGGCATTGTTTTCAACAAGATAATATATATCAATGATTAAACCATAATATGAAATGGGAGAACAAGACTAAGATCTTTCAACCGTAACAAGCGGTCTTCGACAGAGTCAAAAACACAACTGTTGGGTTTTTGACTCTGACGAAGATCGCCTGTTACGGTTGAAAGATCTTAGTCTTGTTCTCCCATTTCATATTATGGGTTGATCATTGATTGTTATTTTATGTGTTTCTGTAAAATCTTTATATATATATATATATATATATATATATATATATATTATATTATATCAACACTATCATAACACTCACACGTTATGACCCTATAATGAAGGAAATCACCTGTTGTTGTTTTAGAAATGTGATGATGTCTTAACGCAATGGATCTGTGTGAAAAAATATCTTTTATCATTTACCGATTTAATTTATATGTCAAAATCTAAACGACAGTAAGAAAATCAAAAATATGACTAAGATCTTTCAACCAAAACAAGTGGTCTTCGTCAGAGTATGAGTTACACATTGACCAATGTTTTGGTTGAAGGCCAATTGTTTTGGTTGAAAAGTCTTAGTCACATTCCTAATTTTATTATAGTATTTTAGACGTTGATTTATATTTCAGATGTTAACTATGAAATGATCCCATATATATATATATATATATATATATATATTTGGGGAGCAGGCCTTCATTTATACACGTTTTATTAAAAGTAATGCCCAATTTAACTTTTTTACATCATGCCTCAAGCCGGATGACAGATTAGAATTAAGAATTTACTATGCCAACTCTGCCACTTCAAGAATGGTAATTAAGAACAACCCGCAAAAGAAAGCAACCCTTCAGAGAACTAATGTAGTATATGAGTTTAACTGCAAATTAGGGAACTGCGAGTCCCTACGCTCGAAATACGTTGGTTCCACCACAACCACGCTTTCACGAAGGCTCACCATGCATCTGGCATCCGGAGGACCCAAAGAGCACGTTAGGTTAACACATGGAGTGCAATTAACCAGGGAATTGTTAACAGACAATACTGTAATATTACAACAAGAACATGACCACACCAGATTGCAAATTTTGGAAGCTATCTTGATCCTCGAAAAGCAACCTAGTATTAACAGCCAAGGAGGAGGATTTTCAAGAATTCTAAAATTATATGAAGGCAGTCAGAAGGCGAACCAGTCTGGGAGAGGTATAGAAGTTAATCGATTACCTTCCCAGATACAAATGACGGATGGAAGGTAACCAAGAGCCTGGTGAAACCTCAACATACTTTTACCTTTGATAACCTCCCTAGTTGTGAATATGTGTTATGGACTCGTTATGTTTATTTTAGTTTATTTTAATTGTTATTCACTTTTCGATCATTAATAATTTTATACATTCTTTAACCTTGAAAATGGTCAACGATGACCGAAACATGTCGGTGTATAATAATAAAAATTTTGGTGAACTTATGTTTTTAGTTCCAGAACCATGGAAGTCAAGTATGAGAACACTTGAAAAACGGATAAGAAAAAGTGTAAAAGTTAAATTGGGCATTACTTTTATATATATATATATATATATATATATATATATATATATAAAGATTTAACATAAACACGTGAAATAACAATCAATGATCAAACCACAATAAGAAAATGGGAAAGCAAGACTAAGATCTTTCAACCGTAACAAGCGGTCTTCGTCAGAGTCAAAAACCCAATGGTTGGGTTTTTGACTCTAACGAAGACCGCTTGTTACGGTTGAAAGATCTTAGACTTGCTTTCCCATTTTCTTATTGTGGTTTGATCATTGATATATATATATATATATCAGTTGGGTTTTTGAGTCTGACGAAGACCGCTTGTAACGGTTGAAAGATCTTAGTCTTGTTTTCCCATTTCTTATTGTGGTTTGATCTTTGTTTGTTATTTCACGTGTTTATGTGAAATCTTTATATATATATATATACAGTTATTCCTTACTACTTCGCGGTTCATATTTGTAACTGCTTCAGTACATCGCGCGTGGTTCAAAAATATTCATCAAACATTCAAAATTGATGAATTATGGAGCGAAAGTTGAGGGCAGGGAGTGTTTACAGAATTCAAAATCTCTGATTGGCATTTCCACGTGTTTTATCGACATTTATAAAGCTCAAGCGAAAAGAAGCTATTGTCAGAGGTGATCGAGTTAGGTACCTTGTACTAAAAGAAAACTTGTTATAATAATAAAAGAGATCTAAAGAGATATTCACAGGATGCACACTTTAGTTACATCAACGTTTGTTATACACACACATAGTATTTACATTATTTATACATTATGCATGTTATTTATAGTATTAATATTTTATTTATATGTTTAAAACTATTCTTTAATGTTCTAATGATAACATATGCACTTATACAGTTTCATATATGTACACTTATGATATGATACATGCACAAAAATAAACGTATGTTAAAAATAGGAGGGTGACACTACTTCCCTGTTTTTCACTTATGGCGGCTGATTCGGATCCCTACAAACTACGGTAACTGAGATTTGACTGTGTATATATATATATTCAACGAACAGAAAAATGATAAAAAAGAAACGGACACAAAATATCCTGCAAAACCATGTAAATATCTATTATTATCTTTAATATCAATTTTTTTACATCTCTTATTTATTTTTATAAATTTTATCCTATATTGTACAGCCGTCCTTGTTATTTATATATTTTATTTATTTATGCTGTGTTTTATAGTTACATTTCCATCACATTTTCCTATTTTACCAACGTTATATTTCTTATAGAAAAATATACTCCCAGATATATATATATATATAAAACAAGACTAAGATCTTTCAACCGTAACAAGCGGTCTTCGTCAGAGTCAAAAACCCTGTTTTTGACAGAGTCAACAGTTGGGTTTTTTACTCTGACGAAGACCGCTTGTTACGGTTGAAAGATCTTAGTCTTGTTTTCCCATTTCTTATTTGTGGTGTGATCATTGATATATATATAATTTTTTAAATAGCTAGAGGCTACTTATACAAAGAGATATAAAGAATTAGACAATCAAAGAAAATCAGAAGTGCTAATGGCGATGCACTTATAAATTGTCGATAAAAAAAACTGAAGGCTCAGAAACAAGAGGAAAGTACACTCACAGATATATTATATTTAATGCCTTATTTAATTTTATTATAAGATTTACAATAAAAGGTCTTAGTCCCATTTGTGAACTTTTTACTGTGGTCGAGACGTGGATACACGGAATATATATATTGTATATATAAATATTATATATATATATATATATTTACATTGTATACACGGATACACGTTGTATACATCTAATTCTACTGATTATAAATATTTCGTAATAAGCGGTCAAGGTTTTTTTCTAGAAAGATAACGTACATATAAATTAAATATTATTAACTATGATTTTATATATATATATATATATATAATATATATATATATATATATATATATATCAGCCTTTGGAGAGATTCACTTCTTTTCCTGAAGACGAGGACATCGAAATATAGTAGTGAGTTCAGTGATTTCCTTTCTATGTGTTCTTTTTAAATTCTAGATTATATATATATATATATATATATTTATATATAAAGATTTCACATAAACATGTGAAATAACAATCAATGATCAAACCACAATAAGAAAATGGGAAAACAAGACTAAGATCTTTCAATCGTAACAAGCGGTCTTCGTCAGAGTCAAAAACCCAACTGAAACACTAGATGCAGAGAACATCTGGTGAGATGTTCTCTTATTTCTTATTTGGTGAGATGTTTACGCTTTCTTACTGTACTCCTTTGTTTCCCCAAACATCCCTTTCTGGACATTAGTCCTTTCCTGTGCTTTCACCCTTTTAAAATACCACTCTTCCCTCCCACTCTTCTCAACCCCTCACCAGATGTTCTCTACATTTAGTGTTTCAGTTGGGTTTTTCACTCTGACGAAGACCGCTTGTTACGGTTGAAAGATCCTAGTCTTGTTTTCCCATTTTCTTATTGTGGTTTGATCATATATATATATATATATCATTCAGCTTTCTTTAGTTTTTTGTGTGCTATTTTTCATTCTTGAGAAATCATGATTGTTCGACCTGAGAAATGTCGAGTGACTTTTATCTATATTTGTGAATTTATGATTCACTACGTTTTACATATGAGCACTTCACTATTCCGAAGTGTGAATGAGATAGTTTTTAAGCACCTTGTTTCTTTCCTCTGTCTCATGAAACTTTCGTCCAAAAACTTTCCCATATGGTGGTCTAATTCATGTTCACTTCTACTATGGGGAACTGACCTCTAGGCACTGTGGAACTGCTCCACCCCTATTTTCAATAGAATAAACAATCAATATACTGATTCCGTTTTTTCTTTGCACTTGTACATTGTATAGTACTAAACTCAATTGTACTAACCAGCATCTAGTACATGAAGAAAAATACAAATATCCTTGTAGAGAACTCTGCGCTTTATAGTTTCAACAATATGTTGTATTCATGTTGAGGCAAAAAACCACAAGCTAGAAAGAGAGACTATGGTTTAACTAATATCGACCCTCAGGTGTTAATGAAAGGTAGTTCTAGAAAGAGAGACTATGGTTTAACTAACATCGACCCTCATGTGTTAATGGAAGGTAGTTCTAGAAAGAGAGACTATGGTTTAACTAACATCGACCCTCAGGTGTTAATGGAAGGTAGTTCTAGAAAGAGAGACTATGGTTTAACTAACATCGACTCTCAGGTGTTAATGGAAGGTAGTTATCAATTCATTTTACGTCTACCGTGCTTAAAAAACCGTATGAGACCTACATGCCAAAACCATTTAAAATTTATGCGTAAAATTGTTTGATTCTGTCCCATTTAGTCTTTTAACAAATGAAGTATACATTATATTAATGTATGATTGATTTCATTAGCATTATATTAAAAGCATCTGTAACAGTCCAACTCTATGAGATACCCGTGTTTTATACTGTAGTTTTTATAATAGAGTTATATACCAATATACACAAAATTCAAAATGAAAAAACGATAATCCAACCATTGTTATTAAAATTATGATTAACTCTAATCATAGCTCAATGACAATGAGTCATATATTTAATACGAAATCATTTAATTTGACTCGCGAATATAATAAATGCGTACACATCTCTTGAAATGGTACTTTCTACTTTGTTGTCAATTCTGAGGTGTAAACCCATTACTTGTATAATAATTTATAATTCAACAATTTTCCCTTGGACATTAGGGTATGTTTTTAATAATGAAACTTCTTTTTTTTTTCATTTCACATAAAATTCCACGAAAATTCTTTAAATCTTTTAGACATACAAGAAAAATGCTTTATATAAATAAATTTCAATCATTTATGTTAAATGTTAGGAAAAGAATGCGTCTAATTTTTTACTCTATTCAGACAATAATCTAAAAATGTGTGACTAAGATTTACTATTCCCTAGGAATGTATAAGTTTAATTGGAGTCATATACAAAGGTAAGAAGAAGTAATGGGAAAAGTAAGGGGGTGGTAGAGAAGAAATATTAGCGAGGTGGGTTGTAGGGCGCTAGCAGTGTCTAAATATATGGCAAGGTATAAATAAGGGAGTAGAGGGGGATGAGAGAGGGGGAGGGCGTGTAGAAGGCGTGGTCTACCCCCCCACCCGCCAACAAAGCACCGCCTACCAGTAGTTTACAATTTCACCTTACTCCCCCAACAGAAGGCCATTAGTGACCAGGCGTCCCCCCAACCCAATTCCCAACCGCTAGTCAAGGGGTCAATTGTAGTTTGAGAAACAAACAAAAATATTACCAAACAAACCAACTCTTTGACATTGTAACTAATTTGAGAATAAATTCTAACTTTTAACTGAAAATTACAAAATTGTTAATTAAACGTTTAAAAGATTTTCATAAAAAAGATGGAAAGAGAGTGAGAGAAAGAATTGAATATAATAAAGTTTATTAGCTTATTACGTCTTCTGCAATAAATTAGAAAGATTTTAATTTTATAAGACTTCTAATAATATTAATTTGTATTTCAATATTATAGAATAAAATACCATAATCAATTAATATAAACAAAAATTCATTTATTGGGAACTGAGCACCAAAGCTGAACTAAAGCATGCTAATTAAGTAAGGAAGAAAGGAATGTACATATGGAAGGATACAGATAAAATCAAGAAAGGTAAATACCTGAATACAGCTATGACTTAGTGCCACTCACCTGAAAGACGAAAAACATAATTAATGCAAGTAACAAAGACCATACGGAATGTCATCAATATAAATTATGTAATCTATGACCTTATATAATTATGTAATCTTATTAAAAAAAAACACCTTTATGAGTTTGAAAAAGGGCTTATTTAGTAAAGCAAACAAGTTTTCAGAGTAGACGTTTTCTAAATAATTACTAAATTTATTGGTAAGGTAAAGTAAAAATAATCACCTATTTAGAGAAATTTTTTTATTTCAATATAAAGGTAACACACACTCTCTCTCTCTCTCTCTCTCTCTCTCACACACACACATACACACACACACACACACACACA